>VZRM01005617.1:95310-163269 GCA_013397955.1 Grantiella picta | reverse complement strand
CCTTCCTTCCTTCCTTCCTTCCTCTCTGTGGCCTTTAGTTTTAAAATCTTTCCTTTTGATAGGACAGTTGTGTGTTAGTGTCTTTCTGAACAATCCCATGGGTGAGGGTGTGGGTGTTAATGTCTTTGAAATGGGTCTTAATGTCTCTACCCACTTCAAGCAGCAGGTTTGCTACAGGCTGGGACAGCCTGACTGCTGAAACAGAGAGGTGGGTCTGCAGAAGCCTGACTTTCTCAACTTTGGGCTAAAATGACAGGTTCAGGGTGGGTATGTGGTAGGCAGTTCGGGAAGGCTGTACCTTCCTTGTACCTCAGCTGATGGGGAAAGGAAACAGACAACATGAGGCCAGGAGTTTAGGATAAAAAGGGGGCTGTGCCCTCTGAAACTGAGAGAGAACCCCACTGCCATGTGCCCCAGTGGACTCCCTGCCTTTATTCAAATAAAGCTGCAGGACTCCTCTGTCTCCTTTATGGACGCTGGCTTTTCATAACGTGATTTTCCGTACACTTTTATCCTTTACTGCTATCTGGTGGTGTGTGGTGGAAATATTGTTCAGTGTTTTCCTTCCCTTACTGTTAATAAAAAAGTTACAAGAATGCTTTACAGCAAAGAACAACAAGTGATTTTTTTTTTTTAAATAGGCCTCCACTAAGGCAGCCACTAAGATATATTCCATTTCTTTAATTCTGAGGTGGACTGTGACATCACCATCTTCCTAAAAGTTAGAATAAACATCTATACGTAAGTCAAAGTTAAGGGGTCTAAAGAGTAAACGGGAAGGATGAGTAGAAATCTAAACTGTAACAAAGTTCACGACGGATACAGGAAATTAAATTGCTGGAAGCAGTACTTTATCAATTGCTTTTAGTTGTATTCAAGATGGTTACAAGATCTGACATAAACTTTACTGTTGAAAAGGGACTTTTCCAGAATCTACTTTGTCACACTGTATACATGTTTTCTTTTAAAAAAAAAATCACATTTGTCAAATATAGTTTAGAAATAGACAAAAAATGTGAGTTCTCCTTCATTGTTGCCATTTTTAGCGATAAATGACAAAATTTTCATATTTCTACCCATCGAGATAGTTCTACTGTTGGGTTTCCATTATTTTCTCTTTGGTGTACATAGCATGTATCTAGCTCTTCAGCTTTAGTTATCAACAAAAACAGTGTAATTTTTGCCCTTCTGCTCTTTATTTCCCATATATTTTAGATGCAATCCAAGTTTCTCTTTCCTACTTTCTGAATTTCCTCTTCTTTCTGCTTAGTTCTTGAAGCTGACTGTTAAATGAATCAACAACATCAAAACTGATTGCTGTAAGTCATGTGAATCTGTACAACATTTATTACATTTGATTGGTTTCTCTAAGACTACTTCTTTATTCTGGTTTGTAGTAAAGACCTTAGTATAAAAATTAGGAAACCAAAACCAGCAGCCTAAACATGTTCCCATCAGCCTCTTCTCCCCTGTCCTCCCCTTGTCCCTACCTGATGTCCTGTCCAGGTAATATTTATTGACACCAGGGAAAAAAAAGATGACTAGCAGCTTTCTTGTGAAGCCTCGTGGTTTTGGTAGATACTTTCAGGTTCTTAATTTACAGGAAATAATGCAGAAAGGAAAATACTTATTATTTCCTTTTACACACTAGTTAGATTTGTCCACAAAACTACGTACTTCCATTAGCTCCAGTGATATTACTCATTCTGCATTAATTTTGGCTTCATATGAGGGGTTTCTAGAATTATCTATTTTAATCAAGGCTGGTCACCATGAACTATGAGAGCTCACATGGATTCAGAAATGCAGAATACAGTGGTGAGATTTCATGTCCATTTTTTTCTAAGCATTTATCACTAACTATTTGATAATAAGTATTAAAATCACTGGCCAAAAAAATCTGTTAATAATAGATTTAAAGCCCTTAATCACATACAGGGATGAGACAAGTGTAAATTTAGTCAAACAGTTGTTATAACAAGATTATTCTTGTGTAAAACTAAGTCGTTTAGCAGAAAGGTTAATGTACTCAATATGTGAAAAATCCATGCAGTTCTAATAAGGTACTGAATAAATTATATGCTGTTTTGTTCAGAAATGACTAATAGCTAAAATTGCTATTTTTTAAACCAGTGCATGATTACAATATTTGCTGATATCAGTGCTAGGTCATAAACTAGGTCTGTTCTCCTTTCCATGTGTAAGCTTAGTCTGTTAAAATTATCAATTTGTCTCCTGAATGTGCATAGTTCAGACAAAAATATTCAAATATTAGTGACCCTCTTTACTTCTTTCAGTAAACCTGCTGTGTCACATGTCAATTCTACTGTCCCTCTCCTAAAAAGTAACTTGGGCTGCTTAAAGTGGTGGGGACATCCATTAACTGCTGTCTGTAAGACACCTCTGCTGAAGTTTTCTTCTTTTTGCCTGCCAGTTCTAGCAGTTTGGGAAACAGATATTGCTTTTGTTGATATTGTACTGACTTTGGGCATTTTCTTGGCCTGCTTAATAGCGGGGGAAAAGGTGGCTGTGCATTGCAACCATCCTAATATTTTTACAATGTGTTAGATGAACCCAATGTGTGTAAGACTTACTCTTCCTTCCCCTTCAGGCCCCATGAAATTTTGGCCAATAGGACCCAAATATTTAGTGTGAACCAAAGAAGAATATCTGTACTCCCTCAGTACAATTCTCTCCTGGGCTGGATCAGTGCTTTCTCTAGGCACAGAGAAATTATTTGGGAGCCTCATCACTAACCCTCCGGAAGTCCCAACAGGTCACTGCAGCCTTTGGTTGCACTTCTTCTCGTTACAGTTTGGAGCAAGATGATCTACATGGACATCCACTCCAGTCTAAATGGGATGAAAAGTGCATTTGAAATTCCCAAATGTCCTATAAAAAAGAATTGTCCACAAAAGAAAAGATGGGGGGTCAGTGGAATAGCTTGGGGATGGTTTAGAAAATAAAAGCCAATTTTATAATGTATGCAGAGGAAGGAAGACATGCAAACAATAAAAACAAACTCTTGGAAATTGAATGAATGAATTCTGACATCCAATGTATATATAGTAGTGGTTAAAGAAATTGCACACCTGATGGTTTTTCTTGTGTGTGCAGACATTTGTCAAATTTATAGAAGAAGCTGCCCAGTGACTAAAAAATACTGGGGAAACTATAAAACATAAACCCAAGGTATAAAATAGAGAGAAGATATACATATATAAGTGAAAAGAGGATTCATAAGAGGATGTGCATAAGAAGTTGTCAAATACAAATATATTTTTTTTAACAATAATGATAACTTTTTTCAAGCAAGATAGAAAAGAGTTATATTAACAGTAGGATGGTTCAGATACTAAAATTTTCTGGGCAGATGATGTCAAATAAACCTGCCATCTGGGCACAGGTCACATTGTATCATCTGAAAAATATTTTCTTTGTACTTGTGGCAGAAAAGGTTATTCCAAATAGTGAATTTGTCATATCAGGGTACATCACCATACAACAAGATTTCTCTTTAACGGCAGTAAAAGGCCCCAACTCTACACAGGAGTCTGGCTGCCTTTTTGCTTGCTGTTTTCCACAGTTATTTTTCTGAAGCTCTCCCAGGAACCTACTTCTAGGCTGTTTGATAGCTCCTGCTTTGATGAACCATGAAGTCATTAGTTATACCCAGCGGGACATGTAATTTTCTATAATTCATATAATTAACATTCCTGGGAGGGTTCAGTGTCTGTGTGAACAGTACCTCCCTGAAACAGAATGTGCTCGGGCACAGATGTCCCATGAGGGAAGATTCTCCAAGATATATCTGATGAAAATCATCACCTAGACAGTAGAAGTGGTTGTCTCCAAGTTTGCTATTTGAATGAAAGTTTCTTTGAATGAGTTCTGTCCAGCTCACCACTACAAATAAATAGTTTGTCAACTAGAACATCAACATACTGCTAGGATACAGGCAATGATGTAATTCCCCTTTGTATTTTCAGGTATGTTGAACAAATATCATGTGTGTACAAAATCAAAATTGCTCCCTTCTAACAAATATTCAAGTCGATGTTATAGAGGTCGATGTTATCAACCTTTGGTCTTCATATTTTTCTTTGTTCCACTTAAGCCTTTTCAGTTAAAGACTCCTTTACTTGAATGGCTTGTCTTAAATACCCTTTGAAAGCTATTTCCATGTGCAAATTCTTGGTTACAGTATCTTATAGCAAAAATGCCACACCCAAAGTGAGATGAGATTTGTATCAGGATATGAATGTAAAGATAGAAAAAAAACATATGAAATGAAGCACAGAATGAAATATTTTGGATGAAAGATCCAGAAGCACAAAGTGTATTTAAAATAGAAAGGAGAGTTGGTCACAAATACTTGTATTGATGGTTTTGATGATAACTGTATGATCCTTACAGATTTAGAAAAGTGAAATGGTGCCATTTTGGGGAAGGCAAAGTATAGTAGTGTAGAAGGGAGCATGTGGCCAGAGATATTGCTAATGCAATGGTATGGCAGCAGTACAGGTTAAGATGTTGGCATAAAACCATGGAAATCCTCTGGGCTGTGGAGGGTTTTTGCAGCCTTTGAAAGCATATATCTCTTCTGGGTCTTGGCTGAGAAGCTGCACCTCCCAAGTTTCTCCATTCCGGTTCCAATATTTCTTGGCAGAATACTCTCTGTCGTAATCTTCAGGGTGTTACCTTTTTCACTCCTTCCTAGGTCTTGGATGACAAAAAGTGGTCCTGGAAGACATTCCGTGGTGAGAGAAGAGTAGGGGGGGCTTGGTGTTGAGGGTTAGATGGCGAAGATATTGTACAACAGTTGAATAAACATTGACATAGATCAAAAGACCTGTGCCATTTCAAAAGATTGCAGAAACTCTTCGAAACAGCATGTTTTCCTTGACTTGACCCAGGAATCGCCTAAAAAACCTGAGACTAGCTCAGCTGGCGCTTGGTGCTAATAATGCAAAATTTGGGGGCTCAGTCCCCACGTGAACCATTCACTTAGGAGTTAAACTTGGTGATGCTTGTGGGTCTCTTCCAACTCAGAATATTCTGTGAAATGCCAGTTTGATCAAATGAAGATCCTGTGTTAGAGCTAATGGATAGATGAAAACAATAGCGCTCTATTTTTTAGAAGTAGGCAACCCTTTATAACTATGTTATGTATTTCCTCCCTTTCTAGATATTGGGCAAGTCCCTGATTCTTGTTTAAAAAACATTAGAAATCATTGAACTATTACTCAGTATTTTTCTGACCTTTAGTCTGGGTAAGATTAAGAGTATATGCAAAAATTGTTAGCTACCAATGTTTTAAAAATCTTTTTTTACGTGGGACTGAATGACCCTGGGTAATACCTTGCATTATTCCAGATGATGATTTTTCCTATAAATAATTGCAAATACAATTGGAAAGAAGTGGGGAATTAATATACAAGCTCTATGAGGCAGTTTTTGAAAATGACAGTATTTTCCTTTGACAAACTGCTTTACCTTTGTTATTGTTTATCTTCCTAGTAGCTTTTTGTGTCTTTGATTTAAGAGGTGTTAGAAACCGCTTCTTGATAGCAGGACTGATATATTTTTAGTTCCTAATGAAAATAATTTATCATTGGCTTGCTATTTGTATTTGCCATTAAATTTTAATTGTCTGTGTTTGAAAACTATTTTATGATTTTTTTTTTCTCTTGTAAAATGTATTCTAGGTCGTGAAGATATTGTTCATTTCAGGTCACTGAAACAATGGTGTCAGTCTCAGTCTTTTTCTTTTGAAATAAGTTCATTTTCTGAGCTGATATTTTTTTCTTTCTATTTTAGTTTATTCTGAAATGACAGCTGGCAGCCTTATTATTTTCTGCTTTCTTCCAAACCAGGATTAAACATATTTAATTATATGCTGTGTGAAAAGCATTAGAGAAATCAGAAGAAACAAGAAAACAATAAATCAGAAAATTGAACCAAATTGATAATAATTGAACCAAATTGAACGAAAATAATTTCTTTATTGTGGGTTACTTTCCAAAATAAAATAAGGAAAAAATCTTTTTCCTCTTAAGCAATGTTTGCTGAAGTGTGTCACATAATGGGAAGTTTAAAAAACCTCACATATTTCCCAAAATGCCTCACCTTCCCTGACATCCAGATGGTCTGTCTCTCTTTTGACTTGAAAAGTAGTATTCTACAGAATAGAGAATGAGAATAAACAGAGGAGGACAAAGCAAATTTAATTCCTTCCAAACTAGCAGCTTCTGAAAAAAGAATATGAACTTGAAATCCTTCTGTACTCCCACTTTCTGACGGAGTCTGTAGAAATTAATTTAAAAAATATGATTATGTGCCTCATAAGCATCCCTGTATATGTTCTATCGCTGCTATAACTGAAGTGTTGGTAGAAGACACTGTTTATTACAATGGCATGATGTGCTGTTGGCCAAATGGCATCAACTTTTGGTTGATAATAGCCAATTCCACTGTCTAGTTATGGTCACTGAATACCAGGTTGCTAGTAATTTTCAATCTATCAGTATTTTAGGCAATCCACAAAGACCTGAATTGTGCAATTCAAAAACTGATTGGTTTTGAGTCCATTCATTACATATTTCTTAATGTTTTTTGAAGACTACATGATAGTCTTCGGTAGAAAGGGATTTACAGATAAAGTTGCTGTGCTTTGGGAGATTTTTTCTTTGCTTTTTAAAATCTGATTACAAATAAGTGTATGTGTTCTATGTACTTTTGTATATTTGCTGGCTTTCCAAAAGCAAAATATAAAAACCTCCCTCAGTGCCAGCTGATACTTTTCCATGGATCATGTGATTGTTATTTAGAATCTCCTTTGTGTTCATGGTGAACTGCTTCATAGACATCAAAAATTTCGAGACTTGTTTCCTATAACAGAGCAGAGACTTCACCTTTCTCTTTGCTGCTCAATGTCACATCTTTCCTAGTAAATGGAGAAAAAATGCCTCTTGCAGCTCCTTGCCATGTTCTTTTTCTGTTCAAAATGTTGATGTATTTTTTTGCAATTGACTTCTTTCTGTTCTGATATAATATACTCAGGAGGTTTTCCTTTTTCACGGGCTTTTCTGGTTGGGATACTGCACATATAAATAGTATGGACTGCCCATGTTTCTGGCTCTTAAAACACAGACTGGCCTAGGGTTGTAAACTGCAACATCTATATGCTGGGGGGAGGAAGATCTCTAATAAAACCTGCAGTCCTATTGGGATAACTTTTCAGTCTACAGCATTTATAGTAGTTCTATGCATTCCAAGTTAGTAATGATAGAATGTCATGGTTTGTAAAGTATACAAAATGTTGTGCACTGAGGTGAGGAAAGGTTTGGTAGTTTGGTGAGAGCAGTAGTAATCTGTGTTGAATAGTACCTGTGGGAGACATAAAGTTCAAACAGAGCCCTTTATATATACAAAATCTCCCTCAACCAAACAAACAAATAAAAAGAGACCCAGAGGAAAATGAGAACGCAGAGTTTGGGGAAAAAATGGCAACTAGGCAAAGGGATGAATTATTTTATTGAGACAGTAATTAAAATTCCTCCAAAGAATTGAGGTAGACACTTTTAGTCAAAAATGGAAAATGAAGCAGGTTTCCTCAGGCAGATACATAGGATTCTCTTCTTGGCATCAGTAAAATATAAAACTAGTAAAAAGTGTCATGAATAAAATGAAGAAAATATAATATATTGGACTACGCAGAAAGCAGAATTTTAGAGAATTGCGGTAAACAGAATGGATTTTGGATTTTAAGTTACTTACACTAAACGTTTATGGGTATGATTGGCATGACAGTTTTTGTGTTCTTACTCATATAGTAAAAGTTTTTTTTGAATTGTCAAAGAAAATGAGTACTCAATAAGTCTATCTTATTTATTATAATTGAAAAGGAGTAAGAGTAGTAGTATATCAGAACAACAAATGGTAATATCCCCATTCTACAAACAGTAAGTGTTTAGTGAAGTCCAGCGATTTTACTGCTCCCCAATAACTTTGAGAAATGGCATTAACTAGAAGCAGGTGTTTGTTTTCTGGAACATGTTATTACTGCAGATTACTGTATAATAAAAGCTTTTATTCTTTCTACACCAATAGATTGTAAATAGGAAAAGTGAGAAGAGCAGAAAAAGGTGGATAGGTTAGATAGGTGGTATACACAACATTGGAACAATAGTATTGAAAAGATTTTGTTTGTTAACAACAGTTACAAAAATATTTCCCCTTAAAATTAGTCTATTCTTACAACAGTGTTACAGAGCATTCTCTGTGAGATTCTAAGTCTCACAGAAACTGGAAAAAACATCAGTACAGTAATAAGTGTGAAGGTAATTTAATTCTCTCTGAAAAATACGTGAATTAAAAACACAAGAATTTTTATTAATCTGTGTTAAAGACTGTAGGTAGACCTGTGTCCAGCTCCCAAAATTATTTGAAAGGGTCTATGAGAAATAGACAGCAAACTGCCAGGAAGGGTGAATTTTAGTTTTTAACAAATATTTATAAGTGGCAATTAAATTCTGCATTAAAATGCTAGCCAAATATTAGGCTGAACAGCTTAAATGAATGTAGAATAAGTAGAAAACGTACTAATGTGTTCTTTCATAATGAACTTTTAATTGAAGAATGTGCAGTCTAAGCTCCTTCAGACTGCCACTAGATGGTGACAGTGACCTTTAAACAGTGTGAATTTGCCTAGCTATGCTGAAAGTTGCTTTGCAGACTGGTATATAAAGTCTGAAAGCAATAATGTCCACCAGCTCTGTAAAACTGGGGAAACATGTAACCATTTTCTATTTCAAAATAATTTCTAGAGACATTGCTTGTTAGAGACCTAAAATCCTGTTCTACCTTACCTTCTTACTGCAGTTTAAGCCTAACTGGAGACTCTTGATCTACTCATAGATTTAATAGAAAATTTAAGAGGCTGCCCAATTCCCTCTCCTAGGGCTATGCAATTGAATGCACACCCATCCCCTTAATTTATCTGAGCTCCAAAGCCTCCTTTTTACATTAGGGTTGACTCTGTCTCCGTTTAGTCCTATTAACATATCCAGAGGTATTAACATGTAATTCTCTCTTATCAGATGTCATTGAGTCTTCCAGCACTTATTTTCCTTAGCCAAAGAAAAAACTATAAATATTCTTCAATGCAGTAGGGCCTTAGATCGTAAATTTAAGACATGACGAATTCAAATTGAAATTATCATCAAAATTACTGGCAGCAAAATATCTCTCAGATTTGCTCAGTTTGCAAATATGTGTAGAGATTTAAAACTCTGAGAGTCAGCCAATTAATATCTACCTGATCAAGATGACTAGATGACTATGGCTTTCAGAATTACCTACTTTCTACTATAAATAAAAACATTTTATTTCTTTCTGATTATATGTTGAAAGTTTTCTTCCCCTAAGGTAATGTTCCCCCTTGCTTTAGGTATCTTAAAATCACTAGCATGATTGTTATCCCTTAACAAATCTGCTTGAATTCCACCTTATGAAAAAACTGATATATCTGGCAGCATCTCAGTATGATGAACATCAGTAATTTAGGCTGGAACAGAAATCCCATGAAGAGCTCAATTGTCTTGCTTTCTGTGCTTTGGTTGATGTTATGGAGAAGCCTCTTAGTACTTGAAATTCATTCCTCTCAGGCAAAACTAAATTACAGATGCTTTCCAGGGGTGTGCTCAATGTGCATCAACTTTCAGTAGGCATTTGGTTGTTTGAGCCAGAGTGGAGCTAGCTGAAATAACTTATAAAATTTGTAAAGCACAGGTAGTAAGTTCTCAACCCATTTGTCCAGAGTTGCTGGTCTCTTTTTTGTCTATGCTTACTGCTAAAACACATGGCCTTATAATATCAAAATCAAAATATTTTTGCTTATTCATAAAATTGTGTGTTTGGTGGGCTCTTTTTTTTTTCTTTTGGTAGTAGTAGTAATACCAAATCCCTTAAATCTGCTAGGTAATGCAATAGGAGCTGTGGGGGCACAATTATAATTTCAATGGCTAAATAAAAAATATTCCTGTTGCCCAATAAACCATATATTCAAAGGTATCGTTAGGAACTGGCAAAAGTGGGGTGCTATAGTCATAAAGTCACTTCTTTAAATGATGAATGCTATTAAAAGAAGACCAGATGTCCCAGTGGGTTGATTTTGCTCCCAGTATTTTTCCTGTAGGTATTATAAGAAGTAATTATTCTGGCTTCAAAGTAATGAAGTCAGCTTGGAAGGGGCAAGTTTTCAATAAACATGCCAAAAATTACCTCTTTTGCAAGTGCTGCTTCTTAGAGTTAGCTGTGGAAGTATTATTTGTTGTTTATTTCTTTGTAAGAAAGTAATTTCAGCTAAGTAACTAGTTTGTCAAGATTATTGACCCATGAGAAAACAGCACTTGTTATAGAAATGGAGCTACCATACAAGCTTTAGATAATTTGATATGAACACTCTTCATAATTCATGATACTGAAAATTATTTATGCCAATGAATATGCTGACATGTCCCTACTTCATTTATCAAGTTGGGCTCTGCACTGGTGGTGGGAGTTCTCAACTCAATATTTCACAATGAGAAAGCAGGAATGGGCCAAACTAACAAATACCTTTCAATTTTTAATATAATAAATATATATATATATAGGTTTTTAGCTCACTTTACAAAATACAATGAAATTTAATGCCTTATTACTTTCTCGAAAGGCATCTGAATTGAAAAATCTGAATCACCAAGTATAATTACTTGGTTTCCACCTTCTACATGTTTCTGTATTTCGACACTGTTCCATCATGGTCACGCTGCATGTGTTTTCATAAATTTTAGTGGTTTTCCCACACAAGATTTTTAATTTTTGCTCTTTACTTTCAGTCAACTGTTGCATTTATTCGGAGCTTAAGAAATTTTTCCTAATAAGTTAGCACAAAGCTTTGCAAGTTAGCACTCCTTTATTTATTTAACATCCATTTCTGCTAAGCAGAATGTTTCCAACAGGGAACCCTACAGGAATTCCTAGAAACACAGGCAATTTGAATAATCAGATAATGTGACAAGATATATAATAGACTCTTTTTTGCCCTAAAATGTGTGTCAGTTTGCTCCTACTGATGCAGAAAGACATTGAAATTTCTTTAACACAGTTCTGGAAAAGCTGATTATATGGCCACAAATGGTGCTGTTGATGGATGTTTTGCACTGTATGCACTTCCCTTGCTGTTAGAAAAATGCTTTACTGGAAACATAAAGTCTGAGAACTGAAGTTATTTGTTTTAATAAGAGAAGAATGTATGTACTTTGTGATCATAGAAACCATTAATAATAAAAGACAGGCCTATTTTACTTAAAAATAACAAAAAAAAAACCCACCAAAAAAACCCACCCAACAGCCACCCTGAAACTTTTCTTGTTAACTTTATTTATCATACCTTATGGAGTTTATTTCTCCCTAGGCATCTACTATTTATTATTTAAGAGATGTTTTCAAAAGACGTTAAAGGAAGAGAGAAACTTAATGCTGAAAAAAGGAATTGGCATACTATTACTATATGGTAGGCATTACAGAGAGTAATTATTCAGAATGGTGCTGAACAAGTGAGAAAAAATTCTATCCGTATATATTACATTTGAAGTATTGCCCACTCCAGCTGCATAAGAAAAAGAAGTAAATCAACCTACTCTAGTTAGCAATTGCAATTTCTTTTAGCCAATGAGACTTAAATACTTAAGTTTTCCTCCAACATCATATTTAATTTCTTGAAAATGGAAGATTATAACATAAATATAACACAAACATTTTACATGAGTCAAATTAATTTCAACACAGGGACAAAAAACAGGGACAAAAGATTAATTAAGTTTAATAAGCACTTTTTGAAATGTATCAAATCTCAAAGGTTTCTTGCAGAGACCAATCCTGGAGTTCAGTAGGATGACAGACAAATAGAAAATTAACCTCACGTATGCTGGCATGTTATGTTGACATGTAAGACACACTAGTAGTCCCGCCTTGCGACTCACTTTTGAAAATTCAACGTTAATGCTGATAAATTGTTTTGCAATAGTTATTCATGGCCTATATTGCCAGCAAGTTGAGTTCTACAGCATTTCATGTTCTACACTGCGCTGCATAATACATGATCCAGTTGTAAAATGTCTTTTACCCACAGGAGAAAATTTTGCAGGGTGATATATAAAACATTTTCTGGTCTTTCTGCCTAGAACATTACATGCACATGTGATACATAAAGAATTTTCTATTGTGTGAGGAGATACAACAGAAAGACAAGAGGAAATATAAAAGTAGCATAATGGATTATTGCACAGACTCAGAGAAATAGAGAGAATGATTATCTAGTGAATGTTGTTAATTATGCTGTCATCTTTTGAATACTGTGCTGTATTTGATGAACACATTCAAAGAAAGGAATAATTATCATGTTGCCTAATGATTCTTCACTAGGCAATGGGTGAAGTTCAGAGCAATAGAGCTTATTTTATGTTTTTTTGATTCAGACACATCCAGCTTACTGATTGAACAATAACTGCAGAAAGCCTAGTAGGAAAGAGATATACTAACTTTGCATCAAAAAACATTGCCTGTGACATGTAGGAAAATAAAGGAACTCTCCTTAAATCTTTCTGGAAAACCACAGAGGATTGCAGTAGCCAGCAGTGATTGTGGTTTCTCTACTACTAGGATCAGAAATAGATGAACACCTGATCTAGATGTTTTTTCCTTGCTGGTGGATGAACAATGAAAGGACAAGAATAATAGGGGTTGCACTTTTTTTAAAGAAATGAGACAAGACTAATCCATGCGAAATACTGCCTTTCTCATTGCCGATATCACACGTGTCCACCCCAGGTGCATTTCAGAAGTTTATGTAAGTTTAAGATTTATGAGTTCCCTCATCTAATTCTCTTTGCATAGCTCAGGAGAGTGGATATCACTGCAAAATGTGGCCATTTCAGTTAAGACAATACACATTTCCTCTGTATTTGCTGATGTTTTTAAGTAGAAGGTGGGGTCGCTACCCCACTACCTTTGTAGTAAGTAGTGGGGTCACATTTCTTTTAAGGGATGGAATATCCATACTAATCTGTAATGCAGCTGTATTCAGGGTACACTGCAAAATTGGAGTGCTAATTGGAGATGTGTAATCTCCTAAATATGATGCTACCAGACATGAAGTAGATCTAAGTAGGAGTCAGGTTCAAGTCTGTAGTATGTGCAAGCATCATATCTGACAGATTCATCTCCAAAGGATCTTCAGCTTTCCTAACCCTGCACACTCGGTCTCCCTTTTACTCTTCCTGGGTCACTTGTCCCTGCTTCTACCTGTACTCTTCATTTTTACATCAAATTTTTTATCAAGAGCTGCTTGTTCATACATGCAGGTGCTCTACCATCTTTCCTTGATTTCCTGCTCATCGGGATCTTGGAGGAGGTGGTCCTTGAAAATCAACTAAGCCTCCTGATCTCCTCTCTTTAAGACAGTCTCCCATGGGATTCTTTCAAAAAAGGTGTCTGAACAGGTCAGAATTTGCTTTTCTAAAGGCCAGAGTTATGATCTTGCTGTTTGCCTTACTTCGTCTTTTGAGGACTCTGATCTTCATCATCTCATTATCACTGCAGCCAAGACTACTCCCAAACTCTATATTCCTAACTAGTACTGTCTTTATAAGTAGGAAGTCTAGCAGAGCATCTCCCCAGATTAACTTCTGTTTTACTTGTGTCAAGAAACTTGTACCCTTGCCTATGTCTGTTGTGTTGTCTCTCTAGAAGATAGTGGTAGTTCAAGTCCCACATAAGGGCATTTGCTTGTGAACATTAGACTTCCAATTGTTTAAAAAGGCCTCATCTAATTCTTCATCCTGAACAGAGAGCCTGTAGCAGACACCCACCAAAATGTTATCTATGTATGCCTACCACTCCTGACCCACAGCTCTTAGCCAGCTCATGGTTTCAGCTTGTTATTCTTTAGGTTTACTTCCTTCATTATTTAAAATCGTATTCTTACTTGCTTGATCAGACTTGCCTGGGCTTCATTATGGTAACTGTGATTACTGAGGAACTAAGAGCAGATTAAGGGGGAAAACAATTCAAAGCCAAGTCCTAACTGATATAAGACCATAATTGCTACAATTAACTTATTTCCAGCTCTTCTTTGAGACAAAAAAAAGTTATTCAATTTTCTTTTATTCTTTTGGTGTAGTGTCACCAAGAGTTCAGTGATGTCAGACAAAATCTCGTAATTTGTAAACTTTATTAATTTTGTTTATTGTGGGAAATGTGTTTCATATTGCTTACATTTTCATTATGATTAGCTGTTGGAATTCACAATATATATTCCACAAATCTTGTTTGGGTAGTCACTGTTAACAAGTTCTATACAAGGAAACAAGTAATATATCTTGCTAGACACTGACTTTGTTCTCTGCCTGCAGAACACTCTTGAAAAACATTCTAACATATATGTAGCTACTGAGTAAAAAAGCTATTTAAAAGCCATATAAAACTATTTGAGACAGAAATAATGGTCCTTTCTTCATGAGAAGTGAGAATAGAATGTGCAGTCAGCAATACAGTAAAAACAGGGGGAAAAAAATCAAGAACTTTACTAGATTAATTTCTCACACTGCCAATCACATTGTATTACCTGAGCTTTCAGGAAATGAGAGTCCCTAAAGGATTTTGTGATATGTCAATAATATTGCTAAGTTTTTTAATATTCTCTTTAACAAACAAGTAAGAAAAGTCAGCTATCATGTGATGTGTCATATAATTATAAGCATAATACTAATAGAGAAGTGTAGTGATTCTGTCCTGAACAGGCACAAGCTGTACAAAACCATTCTTCTGATTCTATAAGTCTCCTTTTCCAACTGGTAACTGCTGAGAGTAAGTAAAATGTAAATGTGTATGTATAAAAATATTTTAAAATTCTGCTATTAAGTTTTAGTTAAAGAATGTTCTTTTGTAGCAGGCTGAGGTGTTGTTGCTATAATAGGGGTGTATCTTGCTTTTAATTTTTCTTCTTTTGTTAAGAACAACCCTTATGAAAATGTGATGAGAGATTCAGATGAGGGAAGTGTTTCTTTATATATGGATAAAGAACAGAACTGAGACAATGCAAAAGTACTGTACTCTGAGAACCTCTGGGTTTTGGATTATTAGATAGCCACTTGGAATTTGAATCTTTTGGACCTTTTCTTTTTTCGAGTACATATGGAGGAATGAACTTTCAGTGGCATTCCTGGCTCTAATGAGAGTTATTAATATGGCCATGCTCCTGTGCATCTGACACTTGAGCATGAAAGCAGAAGTAACTGGCTTAGCCATGCATCTAAAAAGTGTATAGCTCAGGTTAAGGTTTGACTTACGTAACCAAGAAGAGGAGAGATTTGAATTGAGGGAAAACATTTGGCTTGTATTTATTCCTCTCTGATATAATTTCAAAATGTCTCTTAAAGCAGAATGTATCATTGGGCTAACCTGTAAGTCTGTAGTTACAGATGGGCAACAAATGTTGAGTTGTTCTAGTATCATAAATGAATATTTGTGTGTATGCTAATATGATAGGGAAATTTATTCACTTGGTCTATTTAAAATAGAGCATTTATTATGGCAGAAATTATTAAAAATTTTATTTATGACATATGAATAAGTTTGTTTTTATTCTGTTGGGACTTCCACAATTCAGGAGTCTAAATTAAAAATGAAAGTCTGAAGGAAGAAAAGGAAGGAACAAAATTCTTTTGACAAATTAGGAGAGTACTTAGAAAGTACTTAGAATATGACAACGGTGGTTTTTTTTTTTTTTTTTTGGTTCTTGGAGAGTATAACAAAGCCAGCTTCAGTAGGTGTTCTATCAAATAAGCACCTACATGAATTACAGCTGTGGCTGCTGCTGGGGCATGTTTTTATCTCTGTGCCACACACATCTTCAGTTTAAGATGCTTGTCATTCTGCAGTGCAGCCCTTAGCATTTGTTTTGTCTTTTCTCTCCTGTGGTGCCAAGTAAACAACTTCTTAGCTCCCCGTCTGCATTTTTGCATCTGCTATGTCTTTGCATGTGACATATGCCTGGCTGCCTCACTGGAGTCAAAATGATTCTGGTTAAGCAGAAGAAATATAATAGGCCTCCATAGGTGCCAATCCAAAGGTTTCTAACCAGTTTTCTGGATTATACTTTCATTCCTAGTTCCAGGATACTTTTTCTTCTCCCCATTCCCTTCCCCTCCCTTTTTATTTTCCTTTTTTTTATTAATTTTGACAGTGCTTTGGATAAAAGGTTTTTGTAGGATGGAGACCACTCTTATTTTCTTTCATTGTTTCTTGACTCAGTAAATACTTTCTTTGAGTCATGCATCTTCCAGAACAAAGTGGATTTAAATGATTTGGGAGTGTTAACTTGGTTTACCCCAGCTACAGATCTTTCTGAATAACCAGGAGACAGGAGAGATTTCCAAACTGACTTCCCATGTTCTATCTAGTAAAATCACAAATCCCTTGCTCTATGTAGCTCTGTAGAAGTACTGTCTGTCTTTGAGTTTTGGTTTGTTGTCTTGTTTCAATTCTCATTTCGTTAGTATATCTCAAAAAAAAATTTATGGTCATTCTATTAGTACCTTACAAACTTATGCAATAAAATTCTGTCATTTCCAAGATGACAAAAATGAAGTAGAGAAGAAAGAACAGAAGTGCTTTGCCTGTTGTCACTGAAGGCCTCTTTGAATTTCATTTTCCTCTGGTAAGAACAACTTTTTTCCAGAGGGACTGAGTCTGTGTTATAACGATAAACATGTGGGAAAAAACCCAACAAACCCAATTTCAAATTTATAGGATCCTGGTAACGCGTCTTTCTGAAGAGGTACTGAGGAGTTTTTAATCTCTTCCTGTGCAAATGGTTTCTGTCCACTGTTATTGATAATGGACACATTCCTCCAATACATTCTCAAAACACCACAATGCAGTCTTTGCTTGGGTCCATGGATAATCATACAACAATGTTCTATAGACAGAACGACATGGTTTTATTTCTGTATGTTATAAAGCCTCAACTGAAGTTACATGTTCACAATTAAGGATATTTTGTCTCTTTAGGACATTGAATTAATGTATGTTGTCAAAGGGTCTTTTTAAGCATCTGCAAATATTTTTGACCTAATACTTGATTAAGCTATTGTAATAACTTTTGTTGTTCAATTTACTACTGCTTGTTAGAATCTTGATAAACTTCAAACAAATATTACTAGAGGCAAAGATATCTCTAGGTATTTTGGGTTTTGTGGATTATTTTTGTGGGGTTTTTCTGGTTGGTTTGTTTGTTTTTGAAGGGGGTTGAAATGGTTTGCTTGGGGCTTTTTTCTGATGCTTGATTTTAAGGAATAGTAATATGGGCAAAAATTGTTCCTTTTTGAAGGAATTTTCCTGTTCTGATAGAATACGATGTATGCAGTTCCTTCTTTTATTTAAAAGAAAGTAAAGGATGCTGCTACTATACCAGATCAAGGCAAGCCAGACACTGAGGTAATGGGGGACAGTGATGAAGCAATCTTTCAGTTGAGCCCAGATGTTCCTCAAAATTAAGTCTAAGTGACTCTGCCTGGTTAACCAAGAGATGCAGCTTCTGCTGAATTCTGAGGGAATCAGTGATACTTATTAAATTTCTTTTAAATTAAATTAATTAATTTGATTAAAAAAAGAAATTAAAAATTAAAAAATTAGATTAGCAAACCGAATATATAGAAGAATAGTTGTCTTAAAACAGCAATTATTTTCAACAGTCTGTTTAACCAGAAATTGTGTTTCTGGTTGAAAAGTTCTGTGTTTATAAATAAGGTAATTAAATGGCAGTATGGAATATACTTAATTATAGCTTTCTATTCCTAAATATAACACAGAATGTTGGGTTAATTCTGTCATAACTATATGTCCATTTTAAGCACATACTATCTCGGAATATGTGTAATGAGAAACTTTCTGTAGTAACAATTCTTTCAAAGAATGTGATGATGAAGTTAGTGGTGAGAAGTAAACATTTAAATATAAAGTATTTCTAAATTGATTATTATATCAAATTTTCTTGTGGCTTTTTCCAAGGTGCTATTGTTTGTGGTAGAAGATCCTTTTGGAATCACCTCTGATGGTGGCCATGTTTAGTCTGTGGGTTTTTTTCCAAATAGCAATAGAAAGCCATGTTACTAGTCTGTTAATTTAAATGCTTATTTTGTTCGAAGAACAATTAAATATTAATTTGTTTTGCCAGCTACAGATAAGGACTAGAAATATTTATATATAGGGAATTCAGACATGGTGCTTGAAACTATTCCCTGGCTTGCACAGATAGCAGTGTTTAATAATGCTTTTGATAATTGTATCCAACTGCATGCATATTGTAACACTGAGCAATTTCTTATAGGTGTTTTTTGTCGAATTCTACAGTATGCTTCTCAATACAGAAAAATGGCAGGATCTGAAATTTTAAAGGTATCAGTAAAACTTTGTTCTACGAAGTTGGACATAAATGGACATGAGGGGAATGATCATTTTATTCTAACCATAATATAATGTAAATTAAATTGAGATTTAGCATTTGTGACTTGTGCAGTAGACATGTTTATGTCTCAATTTACCGTGACAAAGCAGTGAAGAAAAAGGGGTTTCTAAAGAGTAATATGGGCTGCTTATTTAGACATGCTAAACAGATTAAACTGAAGATTATTTTGCATGGCAAATAGTAGTTTCTTCATTTTCACCAGTTCACTAGTTAATTTCTTATATCAGATGATCCCTCATTTTCCCCTGGTTCTGTACATAGAGTTAGGCTATGAACAATTTTTCTTAAATTTTCTCCGTCCATTTATTTTTCTGCTTGAAGCATTTGGTTGCTGAGGATGGAAAAATGTTTTTATTCATTCTAGGAATTAGTTTGTGGTTATGAGTGCCAGTGGGTGACAAACAGGTAATCCTTTTAAGAAATAGTAGGACAAGTTATTTAGTGTTTGGGAAGTATTTCTACTAACTGGTGTCAAACAAACCTTCTTAGTAGAGATCACAGCATCTCAGAATTTGTGTTAAATGGCACTTGCAGTGAGAGACAACACTAAGATATGCAAACCCTATGAAATCAAGACAAACCCTAGGAAGCAGATGATTTGACATTAATATTAAAAGACCCTGATAAGCTGAATGTTTCTGAAAGTCTAAGATAGACCTCTGTTAAAAAATCATTATCTAGTTCAAGTTATGCATAAACGCTTTGTTTATATTCCATGGAGAAGGAGATGTCTCTAGCTGTTTTGGCAGTGAAAGCCTATCAGATTTTCTTCTGCAGTGAGGAGATGTACTTGATCAGTGAAAGGAAAATCTAAAATGTTTCCCACACTTTTTCCATTACGTGCAGGCAATAAAAGTTATTAGGAGGACACTTGCTACTTCTGCATTGTCAGATTTGCTACAGGGCCACCTTCATCATCCCAGAGGGAATTATGTGATTAATGATCAGAGTCTTGGCTCATGACTGGAACCAAATAAATCTTAAACATCTTCCTAAAAGCTGTTGAGCTGACGTTGGGTTTACATTTCTAAATATTTGCTTTTATTCCATATTCCTAGGTCATCTAAAAGGAAATAATGTTTCCATTTTTTTTTTCCCAGTATGTGGGGAAGGGAAAGAGAGCTGAACAAGAACAAAAGAAACTTGTATTAAACCTACTCAGCAGAAGCCCTATATTTTTTCTATGTGCTGAACTGTATGATTTTCTATGAACTGTATTATTCCCACTAGTAATATATTTATTATTATATCATCTAATCAGAAATTAAACTTGCTGATTTAAAGATTAAAACAATTAAACTGATGCCTTTTTATCTTTTATCTCCATACTGCGTATTCAAATGGATCTACTAGATGATTTTATTTAGTTTCCCAGATTATGATTCAAGTTATATATATCGCCTTGCATTTTGCTTTTTTTAATGCAAAGTTTCTCAGCTCAGTAACGGATAATAGATCATTATTGAACAATAATTGTATAATATAGATCTTGACATATTTGTGTATTTTTTCCTCTTGCTTTAAAGTGTTTTTAAAAACTACTGTAATTCTGTCATGTATATGTTGTGCACTGAATTAAGGGGCATCATGACTGATGAACAAAAAGTTTGGGGAAAAAAGAAACAGAGTTCGGCTCAATGATCCTTCTGGGTCCTTTCCAGCTCAGATTATTTTATGATTCTATGGCTTTGTTGAGACTTGGGACACCCTGAGAAAAGCGTGAAAAACTCAGCCTTAAAAATTTTTAGATTAAGTAAATTCCCTCTCAGTATGTGATTATGTGAAGGAATTTAAAAAAATAATGGAAAAAGAATCTACTTAATGTTTGAATAGGATTACTTTTTGTTTTGCTAATTAACCTTTACTTCTGCTGTCACAACAGTACTTAGCTACAGAGAAGACAGGTTGACAGAATAACTTTATATGTTTTGTAGACTGAAAATTAAAGCCCAAATCACTAAGATACTGACATTGCTGATCAGCTGCTTCCTGGGGCATCCTCAGACTCCTGTATACAGTGCCTTTTGCACAGAGTGCTGCACGAGCTGAAGAGCATTACAGCATTATCTCTGATTTAACCACTGTGTTATTACAGAGGAGGATGAATACAGTTGGTATGAGTATTGTTCTCATATTTGTGGGTCAGAATACATACCTCTTTAAATCTGCAGGTACATCTCCAGAACAACTGACTTCTAAACTGCAAAAATGAAGGAAGCTCCTTTAACCCTGAGGTCTTGTTTCTTCGCTAGATGGACTAGTCAAGGTCAGATGCATTGGAACAGCACTGTCTGCTTGGATTTGCTTGGAGAAGAAGAGGTGCAATGCAGACTGTGCAGCTGCTACATCAGTGCCTGTAGAATAGTAGTGATACAGTAACATCCCAGGGATCAGGCATGGAAAACAGACAATATTCAGATCAACAGGAGTAACTTCAGTTCTATAAGTACCAAAACCTTATAAATCTGAAGAAAACTTGTCTATCCCGAGCTAGTGTATATATTGTAGCTGTGAATGAGGACAGTCAGCCCTATGGCTTGGCTATCTGTATCAAAACGAGTTACTACTGCTAGTAAAGAACTTTAGGAGCAACAGTAAAAGTTAGAAACTCAAGCTGTAAAAATACGGGGCACCCTTCTGCCCACTGCCATGAAATGGTCCATGATGGGCATTTTTTTTCTTGTTATCCTTGAAATTTTTATTTATTAATGGAATGGTTTAACTGTTTGTGTTTGTTGAAGACAAGGGTAACAGGCAATTAAACAAAGGTGAAGTTATGAACTTTTATTCTCCGAGAAACGTAGTTAATATTTGAGATTCCATAGTGCCTTTTAGGCATAGAGTGTATACAGACACTTTATGTTAAGCTGGAACCCAAATTTGAGCTGCAATTCACTTCAAATCCATACCAAAATGGATTTTATAAGCTGAGTCTTGGAAATTTTTTTATGCCCTGGTTTAGAGCAAATAAACAGACCAGTCTTAACTCTCAAATGGAAAAATGACTAGTCAAAATACCAAAGTGGCTTTGGAAACTATCTATACCTTGAAAAGATGACAACTAGAAATAATGAGGCTATTCTGTTTCCCAGGAATTGTGTGATGAAAGGATCTTGAAGTTAGTCTTCTGTCTTAGCTGAATCTCTGTCTTACACCTGAGAGCTGAAGCATTTCTTTCCTATTTCAATCCAATGATGAGCAGGTTAATTTAAGCCATCATGTGAGCAGAGCAGGAGCTCTCAGATAATTGTCTTGTTTGCTGCTGAGTATTGCCTGCTAATGAGTTCTGTATCTCTTTACTCCAATCTGAGATCTTTCCCTATCTGTGGACACAACAGCAGTGGTGTCAGAGGAGTTTTGATGTGTTATCCGGAAGAAAGTAAAAAGTAAAATCCATTAGAGTTTACCTTGAGTTAAATACTAGCAACAGGTTGGAATAATGAGAAGAAACATGTAGCTGTCAAGCAAATGTATCTGCACTCCTATCTCTGCAGTGAGTTTCCACTGATGACCCTCCCCGTAAATAGCAGGGATTTGGTTGAAGTCAAATTACAATGGGTGGTTGTTTTCTTTCCTTTTTTGTTCCCTCAGATCTCTTTGCTACATACCTCATTAATCTATTTTCCCGACTAATGATCACATCTGTATTATCTCCTGCTTTACTCTTCCTGCCAGTCCCTAGGGCTGGCACCAATCTGCATTATACAGCTCTCTCAGCTACAAACTCCTGCCTTCCTATCCCTGCTCCGAGGCTTTGAAGCTCTGACATGAAGGTTGCCATTAGCTAGGGAAAGATACTAACAAAACAGTAAGGGAAATAAGGTCTTACAGAAAGGTCACTTCAAGCTCAGATACTTCTTATTTACCCCAAACAATTAGCTTTGTGCAACCTAATTGATACATCTTCTGTTCTGAAAGTGCTTTAACATTGTATTATCCAACATTTCAGAGTCGATGTGACACACCAACTTTGTCAAAATCCAGTAGAGGACCTCTTTTCCAAGGTTTGGTTGTAGTTCAAATGTTTACTTGACTCAGTGAAGGGTGGGAAAGAAAGAGATTATCAGCATCAAAAAAGTAGTCCTATTTCTATTGTTGCATGAAAGAAAAGCTTGCTTATCAAGAACTACCTAAAATTTCATCTGACAATAAAAATTTGAGTTTCTTTATAACTACCAGAAAGTTACAGAATAAATCTTGAGCTGTCCACAGAAACAAATTTATTGATACAGGAACTTATAAAGGAGCATTTTCACAAATGGTAGGCTAATGTTTCTTCAGGTAGTATATTTTGTCTCAGATTTTAAAAATTTTTTAAAAGAAAACCGTTCTCATTTCTTTGTTAAGTGATATTGCAGTTTAGTCCATTTGATATAGTATCTAGAGTGATGTGTCAAATCCAGGGACCACTGCATTAGACCCCCTTTTTCTGATCCCCAGAATTTCAGCCCAGAGACCAAGAAGAAAACAGTCCTAGAGAGAGGAAATTTATTTCTAGATAAGGACGGATATACTTCTTCAGAATTATATAAAGAGCTTCACTTTCATTTGTTATCCTGTATTTGCTCTTCTGGAGTCTGAGAACCTAGTTTCTGTCACTACTTAATAGCATGCAAGTACTCAATTTCTTGAAGTTAGAGGGAGACTACAGAAAAGGGGTGGAGGATTACTTCCTTTTAATTTCAACTACATCTAAATAATCTGGAAACAAATGGAGTGTGTTATTCATTAGAGTTATCAGCCTGGAACTTTTCTTTAGCTATAAACACATTTTAAACATGTAAGAGAAAAATACTTCTGACTCAGAGAAACAATTTATTGATGAAAGATTTTTTTTTAATACATAAAAAACCATATTTCCAGCGGTTACGTTACGGATGTCACACTTTGTCTTAATTGAGATGAAATTGCAACTTTAATTATTTGTGAGTGACAAGTCTACAGTTTTGAAACTAAGTGTAAAAATTTGGACTGAACTGCAAATTAAAAGTACTTTTTAATTTCCAGATATTGAGGCTACTCTTGCATGAAGACAGACTGTAAGGGGAAGAAAATTCCTGGAATAAGCATGCCAGAATAAGGAACAGATAAAAAGTTCAGTGACAAAAACATACAATAGAAAAATATTCCTCCAAATTAAAGATGAAGCACAATGTCTTGCTCTGATCAGTGACCAGGGTGGCAGAATTCTTAGTGGATGGCATGGCCTCTGAACAAGTTATATAAACATTTCAGTCTGTGTTATATATGGTATACAAAACCTCATTATTGTAATTTATTAGCTATTATATTTGAAGATATTGCTCAAGATTATTTTTTGTGTACTTACTTGAAGGACAGAAATAAATGGTTCTACAGGAGACAGATGGCAAAATAATTGCGTGAAGAATTTATTAATATTGAATAGAGCTACAACATCAACAGTCGTGAAAGATGCTGTCATGGTCAGCCTTACGTTTGCTGTAACTCACACATGCTGTGTTGAGAATGTATCCCTCAACAGCTGTCTTCTTAAATGGTAGCTGTAGAATGACTTCCAACTTCTCTGACTTTCTAAAAAACAAGTCAGTCACTGTGTGTCTTATTAACGTAATTAGTTGTCATAAAGTTGCAAGCTTAAAGATGTACCTGCTAATTAACCATCTGAAATCTGATGTCTTCCCTTGCCTTCCTTTCCCAATTAATGCTTTTGTTTTTTTTCTTTTTTTTTTGAGGTTTGAGGATTGCATCATTACTTCCCAAAATGATCTTTCATCCTGAACCATCTGACCTGGGGGATTCTGATAAAGTGGACAATTTCACATTACACCAATGTTGTTCTTTGTGGATTCGGCGGAAAGTGGAATTTTTCAAGTTTTTTAATTAGTCTTTTCACACTGTTGAGAAGATAAGTTAAAATCTCAATGAAAGGGTAGAAGTTATGCTCTTGCTTTCCCTTTATACATTACAGAAGGCTTTCTCATGGTCAGATGAGTATGATATAATCTCTGTCATCTTGTGATAAAGCCTGTAAAATAATTCATTTATTCTGTTACTAGTTTTGCTCTATATAAAGGAAAGTGAAGTGTGGGACTCCTAGTGAAATCCATGGGAATCTCATGTTTTAGGTGCCTATGAAAATTCCCTGGTACTTAAGGGATCCCCAGTGACACAACCACCCTCAAATCTCTAGCTTTTAAGGAATGCTTTCATATTCCTGCACAGAGGTAGGGAAAGCAGTCAAATGTTCAGGATAACTAATTTTAGCAGGGATGTTCCATTATAGCCAAGTGCTTTGATTGCTGCTATCTTCTTCTCTTTCAGTCTTTCCTGCTATTACTTCTAAAACTCATTTACATATTGACATTTTTTTTAGTATGAACTCCCAAACATTGTCATAAAAATTTACATACATGGTATAACACTTCTTGTGATAGGAATAACATTGTGGAATTCAAAACAAAGATTTTGATTGCTCGAGCCATCTGGAGTTCCAGATGTTTGTTTTACCTGGCTCTACATGTTGGGGAAAGGAACAAACTGTAACCCAATAAGGGATATTTTAAGTTATCTGTTCCCGATTAGATTCAATAGAGCCAGAAATGATACAATAGGCTTCTGCTTGAGCAAGGTGTTGAGGTTTTCTCGCTCTGGGAGGGCAGGGGAATCCTGAAAACCCCACTAAAAGAGATCCCCGCCGGGTGCTTTCCACGCTGCGGGGGCGGAGCGGATCCGGGGCCGGCGGAACCCGAGCTCGGGCTGACTTCTCGAAGGCAGGATAATAGAAGCCTCGGCGATTAAAGGAAATGCAGCCTCTCAGCTTTTAGAATCCAGGGTTTATTGGTGGGACAGCGGGAAGGAGAAGGCGGCTGGGACCGGGACAGAACGCGGGAGAGAAGAGGACTGGGTTCCGAGGAGCAGAGAGCGCCGAACGGATGCGAACATGGGGTTAAGAAGGATGGAGAAATGGGAGGGGTTTTGAGAGATTAGCCAACCGGGACGCAGGGGATACAGGAGTGGCAGATAAACTGGGGAATAGGGGTGCAAGGGGGGCAGATACAGAACTTTAAAAACCAATAATACCACTGCGGGTAAAGAACTTTCTAGCTATTAACAATAGATGGGATAAGGAGGAGGAACATTCAGGAACCAATACCTCTGATTCCTGACCCATATTCATGGGGCTAGCCTCAAAGCATGTCAGGGGGACGATTTTCTGTCACCCTAACCAGAAGGTTTCTTCAAACCCAGGGGGGTTTGCTGGTTATTTCAGACTCCAAGCTCACCTGAGTGGATCTCACTGCTACAAGGTGTCTCACGAGGACAATCCCAAACTCCTCCTTGTTAACTATGTATTGTTATTGTGCATATGTCCAGAATTTTGTTTAAATTATATCCATTATATTGTATCAATTGTATATGTTTCTTTTAAGTGCTGCAGTCACCATCTTTTATATCACAACTTCATGCAGAACTCATGTGGTAAACAGTAAATTTGGGGTTACGCATTTTTGCTGGAAGGTTTAAAGCCATGTCTCCCAGGAAAAATATTCTAAAAGCCTAATTAAAAGACAAAGTAGAGTCTGCTGGCCTCTGCAACTGTGTAATTCTCATCAAACAGGAGCAAACAGAAAGGAAAGGAATTGTAGGATTGTCTTGCTCATTCTTGATTACAGATTTTTTTTTTAGACTTTGCAGTTTAAAATCAAAGAGGTGAAAATTTCTGAGTTAGAAATTAGTTATCAATCCTCACTTTGAAGTGCAAAGACTTCAGGTCTTTCTGCTCTGTTATTTTTGTTCCATTAATATCTCTTTCTAAGAAGAAGCTGGGGGCTAGAACCGTGTGATTTGGCCTATACCCTGCTGATTAGTGCTCTTCTGCCTGCAAAGAAATGGGGCTTCTAGGAGGATTCTATATGCTAAAGAATTTGGCAAAGTTTCCTGACTTTTCAGACTACAGATGATCTGTGACACAAAAATTACCCAGGACATCTTTGAGTTGATTCCAGAACTGTCTTACAAATTAAAGCACCCCACAGATTGGGAGACAAACATTGACCAGGTTTTTGTGGAGTTGGTCTGTTGTTTATATAAGAAAATACTGAGGAACCTAAATCCTGGCTTGGATTTAAGTGTTGATGTACACAGACACAATGATGTTTACACCAGCATTTTACACTTGCTTAGAGGAGAAATGGTTGACAGAATGTGCAATTTTTATTTGAGAAATACATTCATTTGAAAAAGAAAAACAATAAAAAACCCACAAAGCCCCATAAAACTCCCCAAAACTAAAGCAAACATCTCCAAGCTATAGAATTCATGCAGTACAACCTAAACCATGTACAATATTGTCCTTGAATATTCTTAGAAATGTGGAATGAAGATTTAACACTGAAAGAAATTATGAACTTTGATTAGGAGAGGCATATTCACCTAACAAAAGTGAAGATGAGACTTGGACGGTATGTATCACAGGAAATCAAGACAGCTCTGCAAGAGGATTAATAATTACCTGATTACATCCTTCTGGAATTAATAAAAAAGTAGATATGCATATGAAACTGTATCATCCAGAATATCTATGGGAATTGAACTATATGTGCTTCTGCTAAAAGGAGAGAAAATTTTACAAACTAATTTCTGAGGTTCCCAAAAGCTGGCAAAACCCCCCAACTGGCAGGCCCCACTCACAAAATTGAAATGGGTTTGGATTTTTGTTGCCATTTGAAAGTCCAGTAGTGATAAGAGCATAGAATGTAAATAAGATAGAAAGGTTCAATTAACATTTAAAAAATGTCCATACACCGAGATGTATAGTAATGTTCCATATACTGTATTTGTTAAAAACTGAACTCATACTTTTTAAAATCATGTAGTATTGCAGTGTGTATTAGTGAATAAAATGAATACCATTGCTCATGCACCTAAACCATTACCATATCAGCAGAAAACTGGATGTTTAAAATTACTGACATACCTGATCCTTCAAACTAGGAGCTATGCTTGGAAGAGAACCCCCTCTTCTACATCATGTTTTGTTTCTTTGTGCATTCAGTACAGATCAGTTTTCAGTGTGCTGCCTGCTTTGTTTTAGTGTTTTCAAAGTAGCTTATGCTTTTAGATCCATTAAGGCAATAGTTTGCTCCTAACAATTTAATGGAAACAGTGATTAGCCATTCAGATGTATGAGTACATTTTAATTTTAATATCATCTCGTCTCAAATTTAGCTGGAAAGTTTTAACTGATTTTGAAATCATAGAATATCAAGTTTGGTAATTTGAAGATTATAACTCCTTCCAGCCATTTTTAATGCAGTTGTAAAATTAGAAATTCTGATCACAAGTCTACTATGGTAAGAAAGCAAAGAGAGTTCCTTAAAAATACTACAGTATTTTTCAAGACAAAAAATAGTTTTTTTTTTTGTCCAATTCTGGACATTTTTTGTTACGTTAACACGGAAACAATTCCAAGGTTTATTCTATAATCATATTAGAGAAGAGTTTACACTAAAATAAATTTAAAAAGGAAATTTGTACAGATATTAAGAAAAATACAGAAGAAACAGAAGGGATGCAGCATTTCCATTTCTCTATTTGTTTAATATTATCCACATAAATAGCTCTGTGATGTTTCTCTCTGCGGGAGAACGGCAGGAAGCAGTGGCCTCACAACACGAGGTCTCCCCAGCACGTATCTCCACCAAGTCCGGGCCGGGCAGCCCCCAGGGTGCACTTAGCATGGCATGGGTCTCCGGCCACAGAAATTCTAGCAGGAAATGTAGTGAGGCGAAAGAACAAACCTGGACTCATCTCTGTTCTGGCAGGGAGGTTTATTTGGGGTAACGGGGAGAGGGGTTGCAGGGGAGGAGAAGGGGGGAGGAAAGGCAGGGATAGGGTAGGGACTGCCAGCTCAGAGAGAAGACTTCTCCCTGATGCACGCGTGGGCTTATAAGGGAAAGGAAGGGGGCGGGGGCTGGCTCTCTGAGAGCCAGTCCCAGGAGAAGGAAGAGAAGATTGGCAAAAGGGGACACACCAATAGGTTTTCAGGTACAGCAGAGCATATTTCAAAATGAACCAATAGTATACAGAGCGGGGAAACAAAGGGAGCGCATGGAATCCTAAAACCCCACAATGCTACAGCTCTGCTTGCGTTAATTTCTCCAAAGTGAATAGTAATTGACTTTAACCTCCAACTAGACCAGGTTGCTCAGAGCCCCACTCAGCCTGGCCTTGAACACCTGCAGGGGTGGGGCATCCACTGCTTCTCTACGCAAACTGCTCCAGCTTTATAAAGCTTTTTGTTACCTGAAGATGTAGATGAGTTACTAATCCAGGTGTTCTTGAAAAACCTAATATACTGATACAGCTTTAAAAATGTGTACATATTTAGTGTATGAAAACTGAAAGCCACTGAAGGTGTTTTGAATTGAGTTGCCATGATTATCCTCTGTGCAGACTAGCAGGCAGCAACTCATCTTAATTATATAGCCCTCCCAAAGAAACATAATTAAAAATGTAATTTGCCCCTTTGCATGTAATGAGTTTGAACATGAATGCTTCAGTAAACAAATCTACCTATATAATTAAAGGAACATAACAAAATCTATATAAAGCTCACAAAGGGAGAAATATAATATAAGGTCAGCTCAGTGTTTCATCCTGCAATCATTTTGATTGCCTATTAGACACAGGTGTGTGCTACATAAGTAAGAAAAACTATGAGTGTGATGGATGTGATTATTATTCATCTCAAACATCCTTTTTCTCTTTTCCTTCCTGTTCTAATTAGATAGTTTCCAGCTGTTCAACATGTGCTGCTGAGATATGCCATTGGAAAATCACATTGGAAACACAACACAATCATTTTGCATGCAGCGTTTTCTTAAAACAGTGTTAGAAAAGTTATGGTAAACATTTAAACAGATATAGACAAAAAAAATCAGTACTGCAACAAAAGCAGTGAAGAGAAAAATGCATTTAAATTTAATAATGTAAAAACAGAATGAAAGCCAGATGTGCAGTGAGAGGAGAATGCAAGGTCTCTTGGAAAAAGTAAATGACTTTATGTGACTGAAAATTACTTGTGTAAAATTCTGTAATGGTAAAATGTGTTAATTGTCATCAACATGGAAGATCTTAACTGCATCTTCCACTGATTAGCTGTAATTGAACCTAACATTCCCAGAAATGGGCTGGACTCTTAAAGAAGTCAAACCATAAAAATGGTAGTGAAGTGTGTCTTTCAAATTTAGGCTTGTTTGGTTCACAGCCTGATGTGATTCTGAATGGTGTGATGGACAAATATTGCTACAAAGTCTCTAGGGCAGTTCATGAAGCCAAAAATCACAGGCAATCAAAGTGGGCTAAAGAAGTGCAACTACACACAGAGCCATAAATTGGTTGTTAGTCTACTTAGTTAAGAACAGGGAGTTGTTGAACGAGGAGTGTATGATTTGGAGGGTTTCTTCCTTCTCATTCTTTGGTGCAGCTGTGCTTTTATGTTTATGCATCTTCTAACACAGTTTATTTATTTGTTTTTTCTTCATTGGTCTGTAAATGTGTCTGCTGATCTGTGATTGTTTCATTTTTGGTGGATAAACTCCCTTTTTAATCTTTCTTTTACCTTGAAACTATTGATTTCTCTGCTACCAAGGTTCTATCGCTCCTTAAAGTCCTGTGTTCACAGGGCCTCTGTGATCCTCCTGTGCCTGCACTGCTGGGATACCCTGTTAAGGTCATGTTTTATTTTCTTCACTGGTCAAGCTGTAATTGCCTGATAATGTGAAAAGCATTTAATTAGCACAGCCTGTTTGCATGTATTTCACATATATATCTGTCCTAGAGTCATTGATTGAGTAACTGATTCTACAAAGATAGGCNTAATGCTTTCAGGACTTCTTGTTAAAAAGTTGCAACATGAATAATAAATTGCTTTTGTTGTTCCATTTGCTTTAAAAATCTGGGAAAGCCACCATCCATGGCAGGTCAATGTGTGACAGTTTGGTTCAGTTGTCCTTGATCTTTTGATTTAATTTCTATATTTAAATACAAGAGGCAGTTTGAAGACATATTTTTGGAGGCCCACAGGAAGAAACATGAATAGGTAACATTATGAGCTTATTTGTGACTCTCAGACCCCATGTCCTGCCAGCCCCCTGTGCGCTGGCACCTGAGGTAGGTGCCTATGGGGCACTCAGGTGGGATCGCAGGAGACCCTGCAGCAGCAGCCACTGGCTGTACAAACGCTGGGCTCTCTTCTGGAGGGTATGGATGTGGCTGCACAAGCTGCCTGGGGCCAAAGCTAACACATAGTAGTTAACTCCTGGAGCAGTCCCTGGTGGGCTCAGAACCTGCTAATTAGTGTTGGAGGCACCTGCTGCTGCCCCTCCCCATTGCTTTCACCCTATCACGAAAGCAAATTTCTTCTCCCAGGGCACACCATGACCTTTTTTTTCAAATCCCTGATGTTTTTCTAAAGGATCAACAGGATTTTGACAGTGTTCTCCCTGAGCTTCTTACAGCTGTACAACTTGTGAGTACCAAGCCAAATATTGCTGTTTTGTTGAGCACCAGTAAATACACATAGACTTGCAAATTGGAAAGTTATCTGTAGGTGCTGAGGTTTTATTTATTAATGAGTAAAATCTTCTCAGTTTTAGCTACACAGTTTGAGAAATTAATGTCCGGTTTAAAATACTTTTTTGCTTTCTGTAATTAGGCTAAGACAGTTTAAATATTTAAATGTATATTGCTAAGGAAGACGTGCAGGAAAATTTAAACTACACAATTTGAGAATTCCAAAAAAGGTAAAGTAAAACCTCAAAGGTATTGCTGCTGTTGGAAGAAGTTTTCACAATTCTTGAGTGACCTGTGATGAATTTTTTTTTTTTTTGCTAATCACAAAAGATTTTTTGATTTGCTAAATTAGTTCTTTTTCTTTTCCTACTAACTGTAGATGAGTATGAAACCTTTAAGTTCTAGGTTTTAAAATTTTGTTTGCTTCTTGTATTGTTTGGGTTTTTTTCTGATAATAAGCTGCCTCTTTCTTTGAACAATTGATTTGTCATATAAACTGTAACTGTTAGCTGATTTTGTATTTTTTGTTCTTAAGAGATTATTCATTAGGAGTATAATATGCCAATTAAAATGCTATGATTTTTGACAAAAAATAATTAGAATCCAAACTTAAGGGAGAAAAAAAATGCAGGGGAACACTTCAGAGGACAAAATAATGCTTTTTACATGTCCAAGGTTTCCCAGGTTTCTGTTACTTATAGAGGTCAGGGAGTGTGGGATTACTCAATATTCCACTACAGTTCTGTGGAGGAATTATTACTCTATCTATTACATATCTGAAATTCCATAAGTTTATCAGATGGCAGCAAGAAATGGAAACAATTTAGGGGAAGGTTTTCAGCTATTACTATGCCTATGCTTAATGCATATATGTTCAAACTGGACAGAAGTGGGTTTGATATTCTTTCCTTTCATTATGGCTATAGGTCCATGTGTCTTCCAACTTAAACTTTTGTTCTGGCCTGATATTAATATTATTTTTTTTCTGTTCTCCCTTTCCTATAAGCTCATGCTCACCTATTCTCTCAGCTTTTCCTATTTCATACTGTCTGAAGAACTATATTAGCTCCTAGAAAAGCTTGAGGACTAAAAACTCCATTCAAATAAATGTTAGCTTGAGAAATATTTATGTTAGACTCTGTGATTGCAGATATGAAGGTGTTCTAGCATTTGAGGAGTCACATACAATAGCCACAGATTTTGTGTTTCCAAAAGCCCCAATTCTTGGCAACAGTATGTTATTTATGCACAGCTCATTCCCTATGATAACAGTTGTTTTGGCTTTGAAGCAAAGCAGATTGTGGAAAAGCAGTGACAGAAATTCGGAAGTACTAGCCTTTAGAAAGAATCATGACTACTGTCTTTTAATTGAATTAATTTTTCATCTAAAGGTGGTCTATGCATCCGTGCACTGTAATTTTTTTAATTGATTTCTACATCTTTAGTGATTGCAAGAATAAACAGTCAGAAATCAAAAACCATGGTGATGCAAGGAGCAAACATGATTGACTGTGGTGTTTCTAAAGTAGAAAATAAAGGATTTATCTCTACTGACGTCATTAATAAGGGATAGACTTAAGACTCTCATGCTCATGCCAACCTACAACTCCCTCCAAAACAAGGACTAGCAAATGAGATTTTGTAGCAGCTCAGATTTGGGTTAATATCTTGCATAAAAACTGTTGCTTTTATTTATTTGTATAGAACCATAAAAGTGTTTGCTAAGAGTTGCAGAAATAGAGTTGAACATTCTTGGTTGCAGAGACTTGAATGCAAATAATATGCATGTGTAACTGAGGTGATAAAACACAGCATACTGTGGCTTATTTTACTAATGTTTTAGGACAAGCTGTTCAGTTCAGAACTTGTGATTCCACTGACTTGTTGAAAGAGGTCTTTCAGAGTTGGAGGTGGGTAGGTTAAATAGAATATTAATCTGCCCCATGAATAAGGTTGGGGAAAAGAACCCTTAATTTTATTTATCTGTTCTTACAAATAATATTTATATTGGTTAATATAATGCGTGAAGATGCTGGAAAAAAACCATGTAGGTTTCTTGATCCTGTTTCAGCGGACAAAAAGGATTAGCTTGGATGTGTAAACCTAAAGCAATTTGTAAGATGTACTAAGATGCTGCTTCCTACATACAAAGGTTTGTTAGCATTCTGTGTTGCAGACTGTGCACACACACATTTGTGCTCTATGTGTGTGTGCCTACTGGGAACAGGGGCTTTGTCTTTCTACAGTCTGGAACTGTGGGCATGGACCTTTGCTGGACCAACAGATCTGTCCCTGTTCTTCTGAGAAAGAGTCTGTTTCTGGATAGAGATGATTAACACCTTTTTTATCTAATGCAATGTCTGGCTAGACCTTGTACTGGAAATAAAATGAAGTTTCTGCCATGACCATTTAGGTTTTGTGTTTGAGGAGGAATCACAGAATATTTTCGAATGAGAATAACTATATCGGGCCTGACCAAAGTTTTTGCTGAATCAGGTGCCTTGTCTTTGACAGTGGCAGGCAGCTTGTGTCTAGGAAACAGCAAGTCTGAATATGGTGTGGTGATTCAATAAAATGCTCCCCACCCTACAGCATTTAGGGTTAATGGAAAACTTAGGGAAAGATAAAGTCATTATAAACTTTGGCACTAAGACAAGGTAGGCCTCTTGAAAGAACGTAAGTTGGAGACTAGCTATGTATTAATATTGGTGATTTTGGTTTAACCATGGCTCAGCACAAGATGTTTTGCTAAGTAGTGGATTTTAAAATATGAGCTCTTAACTTCTATGGAAGTTAAATTTCTCTCTGTGATCTCTCAGTGATACTGAGAATCTTGGGGTTTTTAGGTTTATTTGAGCATCTGTATTCATCACAATTCTATGATGTAGGCTTCATATTTAGACTGAAAGAAAGAATAATATTATTCCATATCTCAACAAATTACAATTATGCAACTACATGTAGGGAAAATATGAGCTAGGTCCCCTTTTCCTCCATTAGTTTTCCTTGTGATTTTGCCCATTCCTTATTTGCTTTGAATTTTATTAATGGGAGATGGGGGAGGTGTGGTTTTTCAGTTAGTTTTCTTTTAAATGCTATTCTGGCCACATACAGGAAAGCTTCTCTAGGGGAAGCACTTTTGCAGGAGTACAGTACTTCCACAGGGCTTACTGAGGGGATCAGAAATGCTACAACTCTGTTTCAAAACTGTTTCTCATCTTCTCAGAGTTTAGATTTATTGAGGGCCAAGAAAGAATAAATCCTGCTAATGCTTTAATAGGCCTGTCATGGTTTAAGCCCAGCTGGAGATGAAACACTACACAGCCACTCACTCAGCTCCATCTCCCCATGCCCCAGTAAGGTGGAATGGGGTGGAAAATCAAAGTAAAACTTGTCAGTTTAGATAAGAACAACTTAATAAATAATTGAAAAAAAAGTAAAAATACAGTAATAATGTTAAATTATAATAATGACAATAATCAAGAAGAAAACCCCAACCAGTGATGCACAACAGAATCGCTCACCACCAAACCTAGACAGCCCTCCCTTTCAGGTAACTCACTCTTGTTTATATACCAGGCATAATATTCTATGGTGTGGAATATCCATTGGTCAGTTTGTCTAGCTGTGCCAGCTATGCTCCCTCCCAACGTGTTTTTTTTGTGTACCTCTTCAGCGGCAGAACACAAGAGAAGGAAAAGAAGTCCTTGACTTAGGATAGAGTGACTTAGCAAAAAACCCAAACATCAATGTATTATCAACACCATTCTCATTCTGAATCCAAAACACAGCAGCACTGCAACAGCTACTGAGAAAAAATTAACTCTATCCTAGTTGAAACCACGACAAGGCCTATCACAGAAACAAATTCTAATCCTACTTGAACTTCTTCTATGATTTTCTGAGTACTTCCATCACCTTTAGGATGCTAGTCACTGTATGCAGTAGAAGTTGTTAGAAAGATGAAGATATATTCTCTGTTTTCACTCTGCTTAATGTGTAAGGGTGAAAGCCAACAGCTTGTGTCCTTCTTATTCTATTCATGGCTTGTCTTTTTTTTTTATTAGTTACGGGATTATTTACTTTTCAAATATTAATTTTCATCCTTTTAAAAGACTCTTTCTAGTTTATCTGTGCCTTCTGCTGTTAGTGTCTTTTTACATACTGTTTTTTCTCTGGGTACTCTTCTAAAAGTACTTTTCATTACTTTTTTACCTCTGACATGTTTCCCATCGAAAAGTACAAGTCTTGTTCATCATATTGCTTTCATGAATATTTTTTAAGGTTAGTTTTTTTAAGATCTGGGAACATATTTAGGTGTGTTTTTTCCTTACACATCTGAAGAGACATCAACCTTTGAGGAATTTCTCTGAACTCTTACAAGCTTTTATTCATTATCTAGAAAGAAGTTCATTAGTGTAATGATTTGATAAATGTTGTTGAACTTCTCTGCAGAATTCCTGGCAGTTTCATTAAAAATGAATAATTTAGTGGTCTTTTAATTAAACTTTCATACACTGTTCATGAGCATAATAATCCTAATATGTAACTCTAATTAACACAAAATATTGTAATTTTTTTTGCAATATAGAGCCCTATTTTTTAAATACAGACTGTCTTCAGTTTAAATGTCAAAATACCATAGTCTTAAGACTAGCAAGAAGCAAGATTATGTCATCTGTTAAATAAACTACCTCATTCTTTATTAGGAATATCTTTCACAAATATCTTCGAATCATTATTCTTTTTCTCACTATTTTAGTGAACACCTTCTTTTCTCTGTCTTGAAACAGTTGAATCTAACAAATAATTCCTATCACACTATTATTTTTACAGCATTCTTGTAAGGATTTAGATAACTGGTGTGTGCATTTTTTTTCTGTTTATGTATAAAACAGTGTTATGTATAACTGAGTTATGTGTAACAACATACTTGAGTTAGGGGTCTTTGCGAACATCTAACTCAAGCTAACAGTTAGCTGTATTTTGAAGACTAAAATTGGCTGATTTCTGTACAGTCTAATTATATGAACATTTTAAGAGGTTATCATTTTTGGAGACCCAATATAAGTAAAGGAAGAAGCAGCTGCCATATGTCTAGCTGGGTATTAAATTTTCCAAACGAGAGTTTGAACTTGAAGTTGCTTTCACAAGATTTCTCATTAGCCAAGCCATCTTACTTATTTATACTTTTTACAAGGGCATATATGTCACAAGACTTGAACTGTATGCTTCTACATGTCTTGCTTCCAAAAGCATAGTTGAGGTGAAGGGCTGAGAAGAATCTCAGTGCCAGAACTTTAAAACAGATTCATAAGGAAATTACATTTCTGAACTAAGTATAAAATTTTGCATTCTTTATGCAGTCTTATTTTAGGTCATCTTTATGCAGTCTTATTTTAGGTCATCTTGGCTGCTGGGTAGTGGCGCATATTGGTTTTGTGGCCTAGCCAGCAGATGTGATGCTAGGTGAAATTTCTTGTTCCAAATCCAAAGTAAAAAAAAAAAAAAATTAAATGCTTGCATGTTTTTCATAAATCAGTTTTATTATTTTACTTTTTTTTTTTCTGTTCATCAAAAAAAGTTTGTGCATGATCAAACACTAAAACCAGCAGCCTGTGCCTTACAAAGGCTGGGGAATAATGAAGTGAAAAGGATCTGCATTTGATTTTTTTTTTTTGGTCCTGTGCACATTGCATTATTTCAAGTGTCTGAGTCGCGGATTGATTTGCTGAGTAGGTCATTGAATCACTCCAGTCGTATCCTCATTTTGCCCATAATGTGTTGCAGCCAGAATTGTGGAATCACCTCACACACTGTGGTCTACTTGGCCTCTGTCAGCCTAACAGTCTATGAAATTTGAGTCATTGATCTCAGCACAGTGGATGTACTGCCATACAATGTTCAGAGAACGAGCTGCATGTGTATTCTTATAAGAACTTCAGATAGTCAGCGATTTGTGTCTTATTTTTAACACGTATTTTTAGCCGTATTTTTTTTGATTAATATATAAATTAGAAAGAGTGTAATTGTGTACAGTCTGATAAATAATAGAAATGTTTGGTGAAATAAAATCTAAAGATAGGGCAAGTAATTGCATTGTTTTTATACACGTGCTATATAAAACAATATTCACACACTCATAATAAAGATAAAAAAGAAAGTGCTATTTAAATTTCAAATTTTCCTTCGTCTAATGATTGCCATTATTACCTTGGCAATAAAATCTTCATTTAAAGCCACATGTGCTCCATCACCACAGTACCTGGAAGAAGTAACAACAGAGCACAATGGATCATCTGATCCAACCTCCCTGCTTGAGCAGTGTTGTCCTAGAACACATTGCACAGGATCCTGGGTAACTGGGTAGCTTTTTTTAGAGGCTGGAATGCCACTGAAGTGGGATTGCAGAGAAGTACTGAACGTAAACAAACATTGTTGCTAGTTTAGAAAAATAATTTCCTAGTATTTTGAGAACTCATTCTATTTGAAGTACTGAAACCTGCAAAATGCATTGATAAATGTAAAAGGACTATACTTAGTAGGGTTATAGAGGACAATGGTTTTAAGACGTCCTGATATGTGCTCATGAAATTAAAATTACAATCTTTGTATTTTTTGTCTTTTGATTTTGTTTGGTTTGAACCTCTGCTGAAGTGTGTAAGCAGCATAATAACAGTTTTTACCATATTTAATCACTTCTTGCTCTGCTCTTTAATTTGTAATTTAATTTAAAATTTGTAAAGTAGTGTTGGTAAGTCCACAGAACAGGAGAGGAAAAGTGAAAATGAATGCTGAATACAGCAAACAATATAAATTTTGAGGAAGGGGCATAAACCAACCCTTCTGATTCTACCAAAATCTGTATTAAAGTAATGCAAGTGATTTATATCAACTATTTTTAGTCAAAATGTGCTGCATTTTTCGATATATTAAAAATTGCTCATATTTTATTACTGTGATCTTTTTGCTGTCTGAAGTGCACAGTACTGATCAGATTTCTTTATTCCTTTCGGTGTGTGTACACTCTTAATACCCTTTCCACTCTTCCTCTTTTGAACAAATTCACATTACTGAGAGATGGATATTGATGGAGATAAGCTGGTTCAGCAACAGTATCTTAACCACAGGCTGGCATAATAGCAATTTAAAAAGTTAATCAGCTTACCAGGAACACATATCTTGTTAAAAAAGAAAAAAAAAAACAAACCAAAAAATCCCCAGATACAAAATGAAACCAACTGTAGCTTGATACAATTTTTAAAAATTTAGTTGATAACATTTTGTGCCCATTGGGACATTGTCAGCATATTGTTAATCCTAGATGGCAAAGTAACTGTTGTTTGAAGGTGTGAGTGTATATTGTAAGTATTGCTGAGATAAGAAGCTGTAAAGCTGTAATTGCAAACTTGCTGTACATGAGCTCTGTTTGATATATTCCATGTTCATCTCTGCATTATTAGGAAGTTATGCAAGTCAATGCACAGACATCCTTTTATGTTCAAGAACTGGCATGTCTCCCAAGCAGGGAGGGGGAGGCTGAGGGAGAGCTTGGTGGAAGCAGAGTTTGTTTCCAAGACCACATGAATTTGTTTCCTGATTGCTGTGAGCTAGGAGTCTGGTTGTAATGAGTAATTTCTAGTAAAAGTGTATGTACTTAGTGTTCCTATTTTTGAAGAAAACTATTTTTCTTACTTCAAAATAAGAATATTGAAATATTCTATTTTTTTCCGATCTTTGGAATTTGCCTAACAGCATAATAGGCTAAGTAGATAAGAGGTTTTTTCCAAAAATCGTTTGTAGCAGAAATTGAATCAGTCCTTTTGTTTTCATATTTGGTGGGGGATTTTCAAATCCATATATATGGGAATTTTCAAATCCATGTATATGTGGAACCCATACAAATAATGTGATTTTGCAGACAGTGGGAATAAACATTGATTTCTGGTGCTTGGCAAGTTTGAAAAGATTGAGCTTTATGTTTTAGTATGATTATAAAATTTCTGGCTTTTTGTTTGTCTTGGAAAGACTAAGGTTTCTTTTTTTTCTATAAGGCCTTTGCTTAACTAGTGCTATTTCAGAACTTTTCAGTCTGATTATAAATTAGTATTATGGGAAGCGTCAAATATTGACATGGAGAAACAAAAGCACTTACATTTGTGCAATGTTCTTTGGTATTTAAAAGGAGTGCATGGCTATTTGACATCTGACACTGGTTTTGAGAGGTCTGTGAATAATACTTGGATCGGATTTCACTCTAAAATGTGATATATATGCCCCCAGAATTTTGACTTTGATAGGGGTTGATCAAGATTTACTCAAGTCAGAGTTCTGAATTCAACTCTAAGCTTCAGAGAATGTAGTTGGGTAAATCTTGTGACATGGGACAAGCTTTCCTACAATAACGGAGATCTTAATAATTTCCCTAGTTTTGAATGGAATTACATCAGTTAGGCAAAACTAGGTGATCAAAGATTATTGGCCTGCATTTCTGCTCATCTGTCAGTTTAATTTATTTAAATTTTTCAGTCTTCTAATAAAGTATATTTATAATGTTTGACCACATGTAAGGAAAATTACTTATGAAAATATAAGTTATTGGTAGGTTCATTGCTGTTATGTTTCTAACATGGCACTTAATCAAATAGAGGAAAATTAACTAATGGGTTTAGGAGTGTGCAAAGTACCTTTGAAAATATTCGGATGAAATATAATAGTTTATTCTGGTGTCTGCAGTTGTTAGCTATGTAGCTTTAAAATGTTTGGACAAACTGGATATTTAAAGGGTATGAAAATTATTTATGCTTCTAGAGAGAATAACCACACTACCAGCAAAATGAGCCACAGAACACAACCATTACAAATAGAGACCTTATCTGGATGTGAGAAGAAGGTGGCTGAATGATTCACAGAATATTCTGAGTTGGAATGAACCCACAAGGATCGTCAAGTCCAGCTCTGAAGTGAATTGCCCACATGGGGATCAAGCAGACAGCCTTGGTGTTTCTAGTGCCTTTCTCTAACCTACTGAGCTAATCTCAGGGCTGAGTTCAATTTCAACAGAAATTTAAAGGGAAAAGTGTTTCTTTCACGAGGGAAAAAAAATAAGGTAGGTGCGATGTTGCTAAAAAACTTTCAGTTTTATTTACTGAAAGATTACAGAATTGTTTTTAGTTTACCAGGATAATGCTGGAACTGAAATGTGAATTGTTCTCAAGTAAATTCAAAAGGTTCTTGAGCATTTTGAATAGCATTCCTTTTTATTTTATGCATATTATATTCTTTTTGCAACTCACATTTCTCTGCCTGCAGAAAAATAATTCTTCCTATAGAAGGGAGTATCATAAAGATTGATATCTTTGGTGCCTTAGAAGATATTAAAGCAATGACAACATTACCTATATAGTAAAAAAAAATAGGAAATTATCCTCTTCCTTCTGACATAATTTTTTTCTCCTCATGCTTCCTGAGAGTGGTGGTGCTGATGTTCTGCAAAGTTCCTTTCCTGTGGTGACAGGGCAATGACTAAGCAATTTTAATTACTGTACTGAAAAATGAAGTATTGAGAATTTATCACTAGAAGAGCAATTAGAGTATGGAGGAAAGGGAGGGAATGCTATCACTCTCTAACTTTTCCATGAACCTTAAATTAAAATCTCAGCCACTGAGAAAAGAGATATCCAAGATGAAAATAATGCTCATTTAAAATATTTAAGTACTGCTGATGTCAAGATGTATTTCATGAGCCTGATATTTGACATGAAAGTTATCATTGCAGCAATAACAACAAAACAGTTTGAGGTTTCATTACAGAAAACATTTTTTGAGAAAGATTTCCTTGAACAATCATTTCATGGAACTTTCATATAAAATCTGCCTAGATAAAGTATTATAGGTAGTAGGGGATTAAAGACTTTAACCGGAAAGCAATTTCCTAATGAGGTATAATATAAACACCCTGCTAAATGATGGGCTAATATAGCTATCTTTTTACACGGTTGGGTTGATGCTGAACTTTAGTTACTCAGGTTCTAAAGCAAGCTTTAAATCATTAAGGAAGACTGGTTACATTGTTAAGAGAGGCTGTGAAATCTCCATACCTGCACATATTAAAAAAAAAAAAAAGGAACATCAGTGTAAAAGATAGAATCTGCCTGAAAGAGGTTGGGGTGAGAAACAAAGGTCTCAAAGGAGTAGTGGCTCCACATCGAGGGATAGTGCTTGTGTGGTTTATGAAATTGATTTCACAGGTTCTTACTAGTTGCTATTGCATGGTAGGTTTCAAATTCTGCCTTGTCTCTCTTGTGTCGTTTTGCATCTAACCCCCTTTCCGCTGGATGCTGTTTAGCTGCAGCCTGCCGGGTCCTTGACCTCTTTCCAGGCTGTCCCTAGGCCATCGCCTATGGGGTGTGTTGCCTTCAGCAGCAGGGATCTTGCCCTTATTTGACACCTTGAGAACATCTAGGGAAGAGAGGGGAGCTAGAATTTTCCATAGTGTTTCAGATGTGTAGTGTTCCATTCATAAAGACAGAGGCCCTATCATTTTTATCTATTAGTAGTAGAGTAGTCCATCCATTCAGGGGAAATATATGACGTATTTTCCCCAGTAAGCCTCAATTGAGTAAACCAGATTTTTCTGTGTTCCTTCATTTCTATTAACTATAATAGTCTAATTTTCTCAGTGTTATACAACTTGGTTTTCATTATTTTTTTCTAAGACATTTCTGTTATTCATTTTGAAGTGTAAAATCACTTAGCCCTTAGTTGAGATCATTTTCTTTAGAGAGAGAGAAAGCAAAGAGAAGACAAAATAATTTGCAGTTATGCAGGAACACATGTGTCTTATTTATTGCAGTATTTCACCTTATCCCTGTTGTTACCTTAGATCAGGCACTTGAATGTGCCTTGCTTGGTGGGACATATGTGACACCTTTAATAAGAGCCAATAAATAAAGTCAACAATTTTAGGTATGAAATTATAAGGGTTTAGGACTTTTCAGTGATAACTGATCTTTCAGTGACATCTATTAATATTAATAAAGTTATATATTAATATTTTATATATAATTGTCACTGTGTGTTTTCAGATAAACTTCAGTATCTTTTTCAGCTTATTTTTGGTTTTCAGTGAATACAGCAGAAGGAATCTGATTAAATTGTGTAGAAAAATGATTCATATGCAATTAAGGAACCCTTATTTAAATCCCATATTTTTGTATAAAATAATTCCAAATACAAACTAAATATATACTCCAATTTATTGCAGGATAGTTGTTTTGTTTGGGGATTTTTGGTGTGTGTGCTTATTTCTTTTTTTCCCCCCAGAGAAAATGTCAACAGTGATATTTGCTAGTGCCAGGCCAAATTATTATTATTTACATTACAGTATACAAGTGGTATCAAGTGTTCAGATGCAAGTTAAACTATAAAATAAACAGTGATGCCTAAATTTTACTAATAAACACCTTGTTTTTATAACTAAAGATTTCTTATCCTCTTCCACTCACTGTTATATCTAATGTGATCCTATTCAAAGTGTGTTAGGGTTAAGAATAATTATTATTATTATTATTATGATTTTTGTACACAGGGTAATCCTGTTCTTGCAGCTATTTGATTTGACTATATGTAGTTTTGTGTAGTGAAACCTCTTGGGTCTACTCTGTATACCAGCTTCATTAAAAATTATTCTGTATAGAACGATTTATCATCTTGAAAATGATCTGCACAGAGCTGCAGCTGGATTTTTCCTGCTCCCTGGTCTGTCTGCTGGTCTCGGATAGCATCATAGTGTGGACTCAGCCCAGGTATTAGCAGCTTTAAATGTACCTGTAAAACCAAACCCACTTACTAGGCCAGTGGAACATAGCTAGGTTATTTATCTGAAATTGCTGTTGTCTGAAACACTCCCTGTGCTGTCTGAGCTTATGCTAGGGTCTTCATTAAATGCTTCTAGCTTGGAGCTTTGCACCTCTCAGAATAGATACATGACATTGTATTTGAGCCTTTTTGAACTCTCTGGGATTGCAGTCTTGTTTTAAACCAGAGAGTGCAGCAAATGCTTTGCTGTACTTGAGCCTTAACTCATCACACATTTTATAGGAATAGGCTTATATTTCTGTATATGAGAATAAGTGTGCCTAGTCCAAAGTTCAGCAAATGCTGCTCGCGCAGTCACTGAATGTCAGAAATTTGTAAGTAAGATCATGAAAGTCACTTTTTGTCTTGATCTGACACTGTGAGAAAATACATTCTATATATTATTTCTTAGTATCTTCATTTGTTTCATACAGAAACAGTAATGACAAAAGTATTGTATTTTTAGAGTAAGGATTTCCAAGATGTCAAGTTACACCTTGACAAAAGAAAATCTAATCAAATTAACACAAGGTTTTTTTATGTCAGAATCTCTGAGGTACAATGTACCTGCTGGGACCACAATATCTCCAAATCCCTCTAACTCCTTCCCAGTTACACAATTAGTATTCAAGAGTAAATTTGTAGTCATCTGACATTTCTAAAAGTTCTATACGGGGGCAAAATACTTCCCTTAATTTTAACTCATCTGTTCTGGAAACTGGGTCGAAACAGGACTTTGGGAAAGAAATACTTTAATGAGCTCAATGTACATTAAAATACTCTTTATTCAATCCCCTCTGGAGATGCTGTAAGAGTCTTCCAGAAATGTGTAGCATGATAGCATTTTGCAATTTTCTGATAGAAAGCATAAGTTTCTGCATATTGAAGACAAAATGAAATCTTCCAAAACTCTGGGAATGCTCACATTGGGCTGTTAAATTTTACAGGCAAAATCTGTAGCACTCCCTGTTGGATGCATATATTTCATTCTGTGCTAATTAGTGCAGAGCCAAGTTCAGTTAAGAAGGAGCTCACTAAAGTGAGAGGAATTGAGATGAGGTATTTGGGACAGGCAACTGACTTATTTTATGAAGTGTAGATTATGTTAAAAAAATGCCATGTGCAGGATTACTCCAATATGTAGTACAAAGGCAACCAGAATTTTTCTTAGTGCATGTTACAAAAAGAGAACATATTTTTAAGAGTTTTGTTTGTTTATACTTAGTTAACAATCCCATGAGCTACTCATCAATTATTCTCAGGGGATGGAAGGGGAATGGTGTGGGATGTGCAGGGGAAGTATTTGATAGTTTTTATTCAAATATAAATTTAGCCATAAGGTATATTTCTGTTTTCAGACAATTTTGTAGGTATAGATGGCTTCAAATTTTAGCCTGTTTTCTAGAAAGTGTAATAATCTTACGATTTTTATGGGTTTGCATGAAAGAAGAAAAAGGCTAATTTTCTTATAATAAAATTGTCATCTAGAGTATGCTGAAAAAAAAAGAAAAAAACAATGAAAACTGGGTAGGGGTGGCAACATTCACCTAGAACCGAAGTGCTAAAATATGCATATCAAAATATGCAGGGTTGTTTTTGCTTAAATACAACAGAAAAATTCATAACTCCCATTATTTTTATTAATATCTAGATAATATCTAAATAGTAATTAAACCATGTTCTCGGCATCATTCAACTGTTTTCTGTGATATTATTGTTGTCATGACATTTAACAAGATAAAACAAATGTTATCCTCAATATCTTGTTACAGACAAAGCAGGCAAAGACCTTTTAAGGAAAGTCAGAATTTTTTCTTTTTCTTAATTTAAATATTAACAGATTAATCTAAGAATCATTCTTAGCAGTTCATATTTAATTATTACAGGAACAGAAACAATAATAATGCAAATAATAGTACAGGAATAAGACGTAAATTTAAATAATCATACAATTAAGCCCTCTTTGTAATAATTCTTAATACTTCACTGCTGTAAGAAGCATTGAGAAGGAAGAAGTTAGAAAAATACAGCAAATTGCCAGCATCCTTTTGCTTCAAGAAGTTTGATCATGATTTTTTTTTCCTTGGTCTAGAACATATACAACTTTAGGTATTTTTATATGTTGCAAGGACATCTTTCTACCTAGTTTCTTCACTGTTCTGCAAGTGTGCTCTGTGGTGCAGTTTACATACGTTAGATGAAAACCCCATAGTTTTGTTTGAAACTGGATTATTTTTCTTTCAAGTGACCATTAGTGAGTAGTTTGTAAACCCAGGAGTTTACATTGCCAGCCATGCCCCTACTCAAGTACACTTCTTTCCTGCATCTGGCACCTCGATTTCTCTACAACATGTTATTCTTTTGAAGCCATAAATCCCCCACTCTACACAGAATAACTACTTGCTGCTACTACATCTATTAAAGCTATGTGTGTACCAGGCCAAGGTAAGGACGTGTAAACCAAACATGCCCATCTGGTTGTTAACAAATTCCTGTTAGAGCTAAACAAAACCTCCAGGGAGCTGAAGACAAGTTCAAAGCAAAGCAAGGAAACCTGGTAAGCTTTAGCCCTGAGGTCTTGCAAACTCAATAGGAATTCTGTGACCTCCTACTAGTGATGGCAATACTGTGTTCATAGGACCACAGAGCTACACACAGAGCTTGTTCATTTGCTTCTGAAGGGACAAATCTGAACGACGCTGCTACTAGCATATATTTTAATAAAGTATTTACATCTCATTTTAATGTCACGGAGAAAGAGTACATTATTTGTAGGCAGTGCAAATATTGACACTGTCTGAACTATGCACATATCTAGTCAAATAAATTGTAAGACTTTCAGACAGCTATGTCAAGAAGTTCCTGTTTATTGCAAAAATATCCTTTCACATCATTTTTCTGTTGACATGCCTAATAGCAATAACCCAGGTTTTGGGAAAATAACTTTCACATGTTTCAATATTTACATAATATTTTCTGAGTATTGATATTTGTTTTCTTGGCTTTTTTTGTAATGAAGGTAAGAAAAAAGTTAATTGAGAGCATGTCAATTAAAAACCTGTTACTTCTTATAGTATGAAGATATAACGCTACCTTGAGGCACCAACATATTGGTTCTTACACCTGCAACACATCTGGATTTCTATGTCTCCATACAATTAGCCAACAGATGGATTTTGCTTTATCCGTTTGTTTGGAGTTTATGGTTAAGACTGTCTTTACTTTTTTTCAGTTATACTTTTCACTTAATTAATGGGCTTTAAATTGTTGATATGTTTATAATGTGATCTTTAAATGTAATCAGAAAGTTATAAGCTCAAAGTATGTATGTTTTAATTTATGCATTTTGATATTTTTCACGTTTTGATATTTTCAAAGATGAGTGTCCAAACCCTCTGGACAATCTGTTCCAATGTTTGACAGCTCTTATTGTGAGGATTGTTTTCTTGCAAGCAGTTGGAGTTTCTCCTGCAATTTCTACTTATTGCCTCTCATTCCACTGAGCCGTTCTGCAAGAGTTCAAGTCTGTCTTCTCTCTGGGTCCCTGTTAGGCAATCAGAGGCAGCAATTAGATATACCCTGAACTTCTGACCTCAGACCCAGCTCTCTCTCCTCCACTTTAGGAGGTCTGAAAGGATATGGCAGTAGTGGCAGCCCCCCACTTCTTCCTTTGAGATACCTGCTTGAATACAGTCTGTCTAGTTATTCTGGTGCCACTTTTCAATGGCCGAAATAGGTGAAGAAAAAACAAAGGAAAAAAATAGGTGACTTTAAGTTGGTTATAGAATATAGTTCAGCATTGCAGAATTTCACTTTCTCATGGGGCCTAAAAGAGGGAAATTTCTCCTTCCTATACCAGTGTTTTTACACAAACATTTTGAAGGCTGAAATACTTATTAATTTAAGGGTTACATCCTGTGAAAGCAAAAGTAGCATTAAACATTATATTTAATTGTTTTCAAAGAAATTTTTTAAGGTTCTTAAATGATAAATTTGTTTTTATTGAAATTTCCTAAACGCTGGCACAGAACACCAGGAAATAGGAACGCAGGAATAAAAGAAGCTAATTCCTTCATAGATTACAGAAAGGCATCCTAATTATTCCTTTCATAGGGCAACGAAGTAACATTTCGAAATAGGGGTCAGGAGGCCATTGCCTAAATGTACATTCAGTGTTACTCCTGGGATTGTTTGCTTTAGGTTTTCTTTGGCCTTAATCTATAGACAAGTATATATGTTTACTGTTCATTCCAGTATTATCTTTGCTTTAACACAGAAATAAAGTTTTGTTAGCCTTGTTTTACATATAAGGCTTTTTTACAAACTTGTGTTATATTCCCAGTTATTCTTTTATTTTGGCAAAGGTGAATAAGTCAAGCTCCTCTCCTTTGACCGCTGAGCCTCCCTACTTCCCAACCCAGGATTCATTTATTGGTTTCAGTTGTAGTCTGAATTCATCTGCCTTGAAAACAAGTGATTATGCAGTCTTCATATGAGCTTGTGTATGCTGCTGCCTGGGGTTTAGTGTGTAGAATGAAACTTATTTTCACACAGGAGCTATAGTTTCCTGCTTTGTTCCAGAAACTTACGGTGCAAGAATGAAATCTGCTGATCTTTTCTTCAGGTTTTTTCTCTCTTTTCTGTATTTACATTTATGTTTATGTTCCACATATTTGACTCCCGAAACTCTTTTCACCAGATCCTTCAAAGTGTTCTAAAAATTTTTTTGTCTGCAATTTTTTATTTAACGTCAGAACATTTATTTATTCTACTAGTATTGCTCTTGATGTTAGTGCTGAGATAACCTGGGCATTAATTAAACCAAAGCCTTCAGCTCTTCGTAATCCTGAGAGTCTCAAGAAAGGGGGTTAAGGTCAAATGATTTGATTTATTTACAAAAAAGACTATTTCTTTTTCTTTTTTAACATTAAAATTGATGTGATTTAGTAAGAGAAGTACAGGAATAAGGCCTTCACCTTTCCTAATGAACAACTCCTCACTTCCAGGCTTGGTTTCAGGCAGCTCTATAGATTTTTGACTTTCAGTCTTTTCTGAACAGTTTAATCTGTAGGATGGTGCCCTTTCTTTCTTAGAAGAAGGGCACCCCTATTCTTTGAACTATTTATCTCTATCACCCCTATTCTTTTAACTATTTCTGGAACTGTGCAGCAGCTTAGTATTCCCAGTTCCTTGCTCCTGCTGAGTCCACCTTGGACCCTGTTACTCCCCATGGTAGAGGCAGTCCTCTCTGGAGTTATCCAGTAGAAAGATAAATGTTGTCTAAACAAAGACCTTCAAATTAACACAAGTATAGTGAGAAGGAACATATAAAAAGAGGCATTACAGCTGTGCTTTAAAAAGTTAATTGAAACAAAATTAGACAGTCATAGAGCAGTGAATGTCTGAGTGCAACACCAAAAAAGCATGCTGAGTGTAGGGCTGTTTCTATTCAGAGTGCTTAACTTCTGCTAAAATTCTCACACAAGTCAAAAAAGTTTGGACTGCCAAGAAAATAATAAAGGCAAATTGTAACAATTATTTGCAGCTTGTAAATTCCAGTTAACTCTTATCAAAGTGTATCTGTGATTTAAGGAGAGTCATGAATTATAGGGAAACTTTTTTTTAAGTTTTGGACTTGATGATCCTTGTGGATCCCTTCTGACTCAGATTGTTCTTGTGATCCTTGAAAGTTCCTCGCAACTCAGAATATTCGATGATTCTGTGATATGTCTAGGTTTGGAATTGTTTAGATATGAGTTATTTTTGGTTATAAGCCTACAATGAGATGAAGAGTGAACAATGATTGTGACAATAAGATTTTTTTTTTAAAGGCATTTGATACGTTACCTCATGAAACTTTGTTTGCAATATCACTTTCATTTGGCTCCAATATTAATATTGTAATGCTTATTGCACATATTTTGAAGTAAAAAAGTTTATGAATTGATTAGACAAACGTGAAACTTGAAAATATTTTCCAAGCATGTATTTGATCCCTTGAAGGGAACAAGAAGCCATTAATGTTTTTCAAAGCTATTTCCGTTTTAATAAAAAAATATAAATACTTAGCTTTTATTTCTATTTTACTTCCAGTAAAGTAGTCCATAATCTGGCTTTAGTAAAGTCTTCCTTTACTTGTACTAAGTATGATTTTAAGTGAAATATGAGCCTTTTTAATGTAGTAAAAAAAAAAAAAAAACCCACAGGGTAGCCATTGAATTTTCAAGTGATAATAAAGCAAACTTAAGAGATCCAAAGTTGGAAACAGCACTTAAGAAATTATGTAGACACTTGCTGAGCAATCACATCTGTGTGAGAATGAAAAGATGGGAAATTTATCACTGACTGAGGGTTATGTACTACATGAAAAATAATAGTAATATGGCCTTGTATCTAAGTTTCTTTCAAGGAAAACTTGTAGGTTTTCACATTCTTGAACAGAGATATGTCATCTATCACATTTGAAAGCAAAGCAAAATTGATGTGGTTTGCTACATTTGATTAGAAACCACTGGGCATGTGCACAAATGAGTAGTGATCTAAGGGAATAACAGATTTACCAAGTGGAAATTAGTACCTTTAAAAAAACCCCAAAAAGACAACAAACTACCCTGCAACAGAAATCCCTCTGTAGGATTAGTAAAAAAACCCTTAACATATTTCAAACGGAGTTTTTTATATTAATCTTAATTTTTAATGGTTTTATTATGAATAACTATCACTGATTATTTTTCTGAGTTAATTTTCTGCCCCTTTGAGCTTTTTACTTTTTTACTTTTAAAATGCAATTCTTTCTTTATGAAAGACACTGAAGTATTTTGAATAAAATGTCTTGTCACACATCTTTGCAGTAGTGAACCTTCATACTTAGACTGGAGAATAAACACACATTTACCACTCTGAGGAGTAAAATACATTTGCATGTACATATATACAAATATACATATATGCATAAAAATCTGGGCATCTCTGTACAGAAGTAAATAGTGCAAGAGGAAGTATTTATAGCAAAATGCACACTTTTCATTATCACTTTGTATATAAATCTATGAACAAATCACTTCTATTTTTCATAGTAAGGCAGAGTCATACTTCAAGTTCGTAAAGATCAGTTTCCCTTTGTTGAACTGACTCAGGTGAAAGTGGAAAACATTTCAGACAAAGTGAAGGGCAGTATTTGATCAGTACAATACTGACTCATTACATACATTGTATTTTGTGAATTGTTATTTAAAAAGGATCTTTTGGATAATTTTTAAGTATCTTCTGTCCTCTCACTGAATGTGGGATTATTTTTGTTTTTTTGACTGTTTAATTATATATTCTTAGGGTATAGGATGGCATGACCATTTGTAGGTGTTAAAAGCAATGACAAAAGATAGTGAGATAATACTAGAGTGTTGTTCTGGATTATAGGAAACTAAGTAGGCAGTGACCTTAATTAACTGCCTTACCAATTGTGCCAAGCTTCTTGGAAGAAAATTGTTTAAGAAATATCTTTTGAAAGCAATTACAAAAATGTTATATCACTAATGCGGATATTGGTTGGACAATCAGGGAATAAGGTTGCTGCTGTCAAACAGAACACACTATCACCTCTTTCAGTTTTCATTTTCTTCATCTCTCTTCTCTTCTAGGGCTTCTTTTTCATGATCAGTGCTCTGACCCTCTCACCCATATGCAAAAAGGATAGTAGTAAGTAAATGAGGAACACTGCTGAGCCAAAACCTTGACTTTTTCTTACACAGAAAAGCATGGTTAACTTTTTGGTAGTGTTTCTTCATAGCTACCCATAGAATTAATTAGCAGAGTTTATCCTTGATTTGCTTTATATACTGCTATTTACACATTGATTAGTTAAACCTTGTTGTTCAAGTCAAAGGAAAAAACACTGGGAAATTTTAATAGGAGCAAGAGTAATGTTGTAGGCATTGACTGAAATGATCTTTAGTCTCTTGATAATGATGAGCTTGGAAAAATATAAAATGTTGTCTTCTTAAAAAAAATCAAACTAAAATGTACTAGTAACCAAGGAAATTAGATCAAGTGCTCTGAGACACTTGAGAATTGTCTTTTGTTAAGGCAGTGCCTATTTGCTGTGATAGCCTGCTCTCCTATCAAGTCGGAGCTAGTGTCATCCATTATTATGATGTATGGCGTTATGAAGCAAAATACAATGACAAGGAGTAAGACATGCATAAGGCAAAGAGAAGTGCTCAGGAATTTATTAAAAGTGGTTGTGTGGTAATGGAATGGCAGCCTGTGACATATGGATATTGATGTGCACACAAGAAGCTTGGAATCAGAGCTGCTCTGAACTATGCAAACTGTCTTTCTATTTTCTGTTTGTCTGTCTTAATTAAACACCAACATTCTTGCAGGAGTCCAAAGCTCAAGTATTGATACAAAAATTTTAAGTGTTGCAAAATCCATTATAAAACCAATAGATGTGGTTGGCTGTGCTATCCAGCTGGCTTTTTCTATCTCGATGTTATTTTGTGATATTCCATATTCAGTGGACTATGGCACTCTCTTGCTCTTGTGGTACAGTAAAACAATACTAAAGGTACAAGAATAGCTGTATGACAATGCTACTGTTGTCACTGTGTGTTTCTGTCTGTGTGTATGGAAGATGGCAAACGGAGGGCAGGGGATATTTCCCTGTCACAGAGAAGACTTTCAGCTGTGATGTCAGAAGTGGCTTTAAATCTGGCATTGCTAGTAATTAGATGCACTCATCACATTTACATAGCGGTTTTGGATATGAAAGTAGCATTGGTATAGACATTGATGGTCTAGATATGTGTGTAAAATTAGCTAACTGATTTAACTAGATTTGACTTAAAGGAACATGGTATTAAAAATAGCTTAAGCGTTCACTATCAATCAAGGAAAGGTAAGAACTGGTTATGATGCTAAATAAACATTATTTAAACAGTCTGATATTGTAAGAGATTAGTGTAGTTATCTCCCAGTTTGTGGAAAAACCCAAGTAAAGGTGTTATAGCTCACTACCCCCAGTTTAAACCTCACATTTTAATGCTTCGTCATTTTCAATGTGTCACTTTAATATGTAGCTACCAGTATAAATGTGCCCCTTTGGCTGTTTTTCTTTGTTGAATAAAGTCAGTTTATTCTTATATTTAATAGACATTTGTAAGTATTTACCACTGAAGCCGTGCTCTTCTGTCAAATTTAATTTTGCATCCTTCTACACTCTAGTATCTATACTGATATTTTCTCTCTGTGACATATAATTAACTACATATTCTTCTTTCTTTTTAGGTAGGACTTCAATTTACTGTTTTATCTCCCCAATTGAAATATGACTGTCTGTTTTCTAACTTTCTCCCAGTAAGAATTTTTTCTTTTTTTTTTCTGTCATAATGTTATTTTGAGAGTGTCAGCTTCAACAACAATCCATAGCTCAGGAAAAAAAACCAAAAACAAACATTAGAGGAGAAATAAAATATGAAATGGTGAACAATTTAAAACCAATATATCTCTGCAGATTTATGTTTGAGTACTGTTATTTTGAAGGAGGAGACTGCAGGAGAAGGCTACAGATGGTGAGTCATTGAGGGTGAGGAGAGGGAAGCACAGCTGGGGAAAGGGGTGCTTTCGCTTGGACTTCATGTCCCAAAGCTGCATCCTCCAATCCCATAGAGAATATTACAGATCATATGGGTGCCATCAAGTTAAAACCTCAGTTAAAATGTGCTGTAATTCAAGTTTATAGTGTCTAGGTTTACTGTGTTGCAAGGGCGGGTAACTGATAGCAGTAAATCAATGTGTATTTTTCCATTTTCCAGACCCCAGGTAATGTTTGAGACCAAATGAAGGAATCAGTATTCATTTTCAGTTATCCAAATAGCACAGTTCCCATATTTACTCAAAGCTGCCTGAAGGCTGAAACACACTAGACTAATTATAGTTCTTACAGCAGAGATCATTTGTGAGCACAAATAATACCACAGGAAGCAAATACAAGAAAAACAAAGATAGGTCCTTGGAGATCTAGAAGTTGTGATGGAAAGAGAAAACGTGATTCTCTGAAGTGGTAAATTTTGGGCTGATGAATAGCAAAGTGTTGAAAAGTATGAGCATTCTGTAGCAGCCTTGTTGTTTTCTGGTCAAGAGTCTTAAAAAAAAGCCAAAAAATGAAGGGAAATGGAGGAACAATCTCACTCAGCATATCAAGGCATATCAAGTTCATGCTTCAGAAAAATAACAGAAACAAGAGATAAACATAAAACAGTCCGAATAAGCTCTTTTGGTACAAATACATAGAATCTAAACTTACTGTAGTTGTCCAGAGATATAGGACTATAAAATGGAAAAAAAAAAAGATAATTTTCCATTTATGAAATGCCACTCCAAATTAGTAGACCTTTTGATTTAGAAGGTCCTTATTTCACAAGAAGGGCAGGGGAAGCCTCAGAATGGGTGAAATCCTACCCTCTTGACTGTGTGGCGTTTTATTTTTCCTCTGAATTTGAAAGAATTATGATTTCATAAAATCTCCCAGATAGACTGCACAATAATGTTGCCCAGATGAGAGGATTTTACGTAAAAATCCTCACTGATGCTACCAGAGCTTTTCCTGTACAGATAGGAACCACTGACTCATCTGGCCATTATATTGTCTTGCAGAGGATTTAATAAGATTGAAGAGAGTTAAAAAATATGGGATAAAAATAAGAGACACATAACTATTTTGCTGAAAAGAGCTTGCAGAGATGGGGAGGTTGGCAGAGGCTCTCAAAGCAACTACTGGCAAGCATTCATGTAAAACAAGTGTCAGAGTGCAATTCTGGATTCTCCCAAGTGAAAATGTCAACATTCTTGTTGATTTAATGACTTCACTAGTATGGGACATCAAATACTCTGAAGAGGATCAGAGAAATGAATGGCATTAGTGAAGCTGGGAGATTGCAAACCTGGTCTTGTATAATACTCTTGGCTTATGAAAGTTTCCATGTATTAGCTCTAAAATTAATTTGCTCTAAGCCATTTAAATACTAGCAAATTTAGTGCAAATTACGTAATCTTCTGATTGAAAGAGTTCTCATACAAAATTAAAGTGTTCTGTTTCTTTCTCAAATTAGTTCCCCAGGTAATTGCACTAAAGTCCAGAAGGATACAAAAAAATATCACTCTTAAATCAGTTTTACACCAGAGAAAGTTCATATTTCCTAAAGTAGAATTGATAATCAAAGACTCAGGCTGTCTGTTCCTGGATTTTCACCATGGATTTGTGATATCACAGGCAAGTTGGAGATTGCAAAGGACTGTGTTCTTGCAAGAGCAAGATGGACAAGTTCAATTGATTATGTTTGGAAGTATTATTACTTATTCTACTTACTGAACTAACTGTAGTGACCTCCTCAATGTTCTGATTCTTCTGCTCCCTTTCTAAGGCCTTTGTTTTTCTCAGTGTTGCTACAACAGGGACCTAATGTAAGAACGGAAAGAGGCACTTTTCTTTTAATATGGTCTCCAGGTAATATACTAACACAGTAAAAAACAGAACTTAGATCATCATAACAGCACCTCAGCTAGCTTAACTAGAAAGCAAAAGACTAGCAAATAAAACAAAAGTGCACAACTCTGATTAGTTAAAATTAGCATTTAGTGAAAGCATGTAATTCTTACAGTTTTTGTAGCAGGATACAGAAGATAATGAGACCATATACTGTATTTTTTTCTCCTAAAATATGTTTAAAACAATAACATTCATATTTGTACCTTTGGCTGCTCTTTTGATAACTGCTAGACATGCTTCACAGTCTTTGTGTTAAGCCACTGACACTTCACAAATGTCAGCTATTCTTGGAGAATACGAGCGGGATAGGATATAGAATAGTTATCACACACATTTCTGTAAGAATCTGTTTGCGAGTTTCCACAGGCACTTTGTTCTCAATTCAGATTTAAACCTCCATAAAATTTTCTGTATACGTCTGCATAAGAAATAGAACAATGTGCTAAAGTATTGCTACCAAAATCGATGATGTCATTGCGAGCGTTTTAGCCAAAATCATGGTCACTGTGGGTTAGTTTGAATGCTGCCTTGCATCTGCTTCCCACAACTTTTGACACTGACTATGAAGCAAATCTTTATGCTTACAATTTTTATTGTTGGGTATACCTTGACTAAAACTCCACACAAAATTAATCAACTAAAACAATTTTAAACAGTATAGCAAGAACTTTATTTATGGTTAATCAGGTTCTTGGGGTTTAGTAGTTTGGTAATATTCATTTGAATTGAATTCTTGGAGGATGAATAAATATCTATTTGGACATGGTATCTTCAGTCAGATTTACTGAACAAAAGAGAAATCCTCTGATTGTCTTCACGAAATCAGGAACTCTATGTAAAATACTGGACTTAACAATGTTCTACTAAAAACATCTTTTGGAATAGGTGCTACAGGATAATTCATGTAAGCTTGTTTCCTAGAAGAAAATGTAGGGAAAACCTCAGTGATATTGTTGAAGCCTAAAGGAATAACACCAGGTGTATTTGTATAATAAAAGGGGTCAAGAACTTGGAAATTAGGAAGGTGAAAGCATTGTAAGTATAATTTTCAGGTGCATTTGAATTTAGAAAAAAAGTACATGGCTAAAATAAAGTAAAAATATAAATAATGTAATATAAAGACTATGCAATTAAAGACTATAACTATATCAATGATTTATTTTTCAGTATTCTGAAAACGTGATGCTTTCCTTATTTGTGAGTTTATTAAAATTTTAATAGTTTAATTATTATTACCAAGAGAACATTAAAGTCAATAGTGGTTTTTATAGCACAGTACAGCCACAGTCCACAAAATCAGAAGAATTAATCATCCTCTGTAAGGAAAGAATATGTGATTAGATGCTTAATTTTAAGTATATGCCAAATTCAAAAGAGCAAACAACTTCAGTTTTTCATCTTAGTTGGGGTGAAGGATGACATCTGAAATGCCCACATCTCTCAGGAGAGCGCTTTTCTAAAAATCCTGATTTGAATTGTCGAGTGTAGTCCATAGATCTCCATAAGATGCTTTTATGTATGCTGCTCACTTGTGAGTCATGTAAACTTGCAAGGAAAGAAAGAAAGTAACGTAGAGTGAATGTTTAATGTTCCACAGATCATTTCACTTGTTAATTTTTTCAGTAACATGGATTACACTTCTACACTTCTACATTTCCTCTTCAGAACACTGCATGAGACAGATATGGTAGCACACCAAAGAGTTTCTCCTGTTTCATGTTTGATGAAAAAGGCACAAAAGATAATGGAAACAAAAAGCCCAGCTGCTAATGCCAGCATGAAATTTTGAGCTGTATGGGGGATGACAAAATAGACTGTGATAAGGTGTGCCAAAATACAACCAAACATTCTTAGTGAGTGTTTTCTAATTATTTCATGTTTATCTAATCAAAACAAACACTGCTGGAAGAGCTCAAGTAGAACAGGGATGATTATTCTTCAAGTCTTGATGCTTAAAATTAGGTATCTAAATCTTCAGTTAGACTCTAAGGGTGAATATCAAAATATTTGTCTCATTGGTTTAGAGTTCCTTGAAGGAAACAACATAAGCACAGTCTCAATCATATGCTAAATTTAAAAAAAACCCAAAAAAACCCAAAAAAAGCCCTACATTTGAAATCCACCAGAGCTGTCCTTTGTAGGAGATTTGGAAAACTCAGGATCAAGGAAAAAAAAAAAGATGTTTACTCATAAGAGGACAAATGTTTGGTTGATGAAATATCTGTAGACTGTACATAGTTGAGTTCCAGAACAGACAACAGTTCCTATAGCTGCAAGATGTGATCAGTTGGAAAAGTCAATTACAGCTTGGATCAGTCCAAATTTTACTTAATTCCTTCAAAGAAAACACATAGAAATAATCAATATAAACTGAAGTGTATTTTATGATAGTTTTGCTAATACCACACAAAAATTTGCCCGAATTTGTCAAAGTCCAAAATAGGCTTTATGGACTGACCTCTATACAGTAAACTGCAGACTGGTCATCAGTATGTTAAGACCTGTTGGATATATGTGTGTATAAGGAAGAAGAGCAGCTTGTATAGTGACCTTATTTTGGATGTAATTACAATCAATTTTATGTTTCAGATGGGTAATGAATGAGGGATTTGAAGAAAGATCTGAAAGCTAGGCTAGAATTTTAAGCAGGTTGGCCATACATTGAGGTGAGATTTATTGAACAGCCATTGCTTATAGATTTTAAATTACACTTCTGCGTCCAGAAGTGGATAGAAATAAAATCCATGCATCACAATATGTCTAAATAATCCATATTATTTTCCTACTTTGTTTATATGAAAATGTACTTTTTCGTCCTTTCCTAGCTGTGATTTAATTTTGCAGCTATCCCTCTGTTTCATATGTAGTTACACACTGTTTCATACATTGTCAAATAGATCCACTGGACCCGCTGCAGTCTTAGTTGAATAGATCCATAGGGAGCAAATCAAAGCACAGCCTGTAATAGTGCTCTTAATATTTGAAAACAGATATGTTGTACCAGTTTCATTTTTCTGAACTGTTTAACTCTTTCTCTTCTTATAGTGTTGTTGGAATGCTTTAGCATATTCACAGTGTGATGAGCTTGGCTTTGTTTTTGCATATTTAGTTTCAGTGAGGCTGCTCCCCTGAATATAATTGTACCACCAAATTAGAAACAGTGAGAGCATAATCTCCACAGTTATTAAACTGTATTTTATTTTAAAACGGTATTTCAAAGAATATTTGCACTAAAGCTGCGCTGCCAATAGGTTATGTAATATCTTACTCTGCTTTGCTGCCACAGCCCTGTCTTGGTAGGGGGTTTGGAGTAGATGATCTCCAGAGGTTCCTTTGAGCTCTTAAAAGTCTGTGAGTCTGTGACGTTTGTATCTGACCTAGTGTTAAATGACCTACTGAGATATTTCTATGTTGCATGGTGGGGTTAGCAGCCACAGCTGGGGTAGTTAAAACTCCACACTTAGTAATTTTGTTTTGCATCCAGAGACACTTAGACTAAAATATGGTCCTATGGGAACAGCGGTTTTAAATAAAATAATGTAATTTTGCTATGCTTTTACAGCTGGTCTAAGCCATTCTCCTAATAGGCCTTTGCACTGCTTGGCACCTGTTAAAGGTTTGAGTGCAATATGATTTTCTCTTTAAGAGCTTTGGGTCATTATTCAGTACCCAGTCATATTGTTGCTATTTCCACCAAAAGCTGCATTAGTAAAGCCTATACATAGTGCGAATGTGTCCTTTTGATTTCTTTTTATCACCTGCATTTTTGGAGTACTCTCAAACAAAACTGAGCAAATATATTGTGTGGATATCTCATTAATTTTGCCATTTCTGTGTTTGCCAAATCACTGGCTCTGAAATATATTACTTACCCAAATTTATCTGGGAATTTCTTACGTGAATATATTTTCATCTTTAGACAGTTTTTAATAGATGGGTATCAAGATTACCAACTTACACTGTGTTTATTGTTTTCTGTAACAGATACAGACATTCTAACATTCAAATTGTTATTTTGCAAGCAGATACTGAACTTTCTTAGTTTTGCGATTCAGAGTGACAGTTTTTGTTTACAGTTTCACATTTTTTGGATGAAGCAATTAATGATTCATCTCTCTGACTTTCTTCTTTGCTTTCATTTTGAACAAAATATTGCTGAAAGCTTTCCATTAAAAAAAAAAAGCAGGTGAAACATGAGGCGATCTCATTATATTTTTCCCTTTCCTCAGTATCCTATGTACTCAGTTTTCGTATCTGTTCTCCATCTCCTAGCCATCTCACTTATTCCAGGAATTTATATCTGTTCTCTTTTTCTCCTTGTCACCTGCTTTTTTTCTGGTCCTCAGCTCTTTCTTTTATCTCTTAGTCATTTCTTGTTATTTCTACTTCCATCTACTGAGCGGACCAGAGATTTTTTTTGTCTGTGATCTTGTCTTGCCATTTAACCTCTTTGGTTGTTCCAATGATGTTTCTCTCCGGAAACATCCTTTCCTGAAATATAATTGTCTGTCCTTCAAATCCTTGTCTTCTGCTCCTGTTTGAAGTTGCCAAAGCCATACTGGTTGTGAGTCACTTTACCTAATCCACACCTCTCTGTCTAGACCACAGCTTTAGTTTTTCTCCACCACTCAAGACTGTGAAAGACACCAAGACGTTGTGAGTAAAATACCTCCCACAGGAAACATGTTACTAGTTGCAGATGAGTAAATTTATGTTGTGCGTGACTGCAGGTGGAGTAAGGAGAGGCTTTCTGAGTTTATTCACCTGTTTGCTGCCTTGAAACTTCTGCCTCTTTGATGATTGGTAAATCACTAAGAACAAACAACTCATAGGTAATTAGGAATTACATGTGCCTAAAGAAAATAGCTTTTGCAAGTAGAAAATGTATCACCCATGTCTATTCACTGAATGAAGAGCTATTGGAGAAAACTACTTGTGGTATATGTGGACAGAAATTGTGTTTTACAGAAATGCTTGCATTACAGAAAAGCACAAACTGAGTATGCATATTGCACCTGCATTTCAAACCTGGTAATTTATTTAGAAACTGTTACTGTTACCTGTTATTAACTTTTTCTGACGTAAATTTACACTAAGGTCACTTGATATGTTAAATATCTATACTTGTGAGTAGGACACAGTATACTTTTATCATGTGCGCTATGAACTGTGTAAATCTCTGAATTCTGAAACTTCAGAGTGATGTTGGTTTCCTGACCGAAAGAAAGTAACTTATTTAGCAGGGAAGCAAATGTACAAGTATGGTATGCATTTTGGTCCTGCTTCAAAATGTTGGCAGTATAACTGTACTGTCTATCTCTGGAGGTTTTTAGTGAAATAACACAGTGTATGTATATTCTAAAGCACACATGAAGCAAAGTGAGCACAGCAGGCATTTTTACAGTGACTAGAAATATTTTTCCTGAATCAACAGTATTGGATTATATCAAGAAAGCAGTACCATTTATGCTAGAAGGCGTGCTACTGTGATTTTTCTGAATTCTCCTTAGAAAGTTCGGCTGTGTGTCTTTTTTGATTGTACTGAAATATTAGATCATCACTACTGATGACTCATAATCACTGCTTTTAAATTGACATGTTGATTGATAAGGCAGGATTATCATGTGATTAAGAATGAATAAGAAATAGGAAACTTCTGTTCCCAGCAGTGCCCCAGATTTCTTTTGTAACTGCTTAAACAGCTTAGCCTCTTAGTATTTTTCCCATTTAAGCAAAAAGAGGGCATCAGTGTTTTCTTTTCTTGTGGAAGTATACAGAAGTAATGTGATTTCTATTTGTGAATACTTGTAAAGTAACCAGATGTGTTATGGATAAACACAAAAACTTCTTTTATAATGAATTTCAACAACGTCTTTGTAATTGCTTTTAAAACCAAAATAAGACCTTACTTTTTCCTAGTTTATTCTTCAAAATTCATATATATTAATGTGTGACTGGGTAATACTATTCAAACAAATTTCTATATATTCACAAAAATGAAGAACAAGAACCTACTTGGCCTATTTCTGACTTCAGTAGAAATGACATGAAGGGTAGGATAAATTACAAGAAAGAAGGTCTTTTAACTGAATATTTAACAAGCTATAATGCTATGTCTCTTTTTTTTTCCTTCTTGAGTATGGCACTTGGAGAAAATCTGATTTTTTTGGCAAATCAAATCTCAACTTTTCAAATACTACTGTACTAGTGAAAATAGATTTTTCTACATTTAATTGGATAGTATGTCATATGTAATTAAAGGTCTGCCACTTTAAATTAGTGCAGTTTTGAAGTAGAGTTAGCTGATTCCTGAATTGGGTTCATTGAGAGGTATGAAATACTGAAGAGTTTAAAGTAACCATTTCACATTCCTCATGTTATTTAAGAAATATGTGCCTATTAATATTTCACACCCTAATACTGGCACAAGTTAAGTTGGTTTCTTGTGAATGTCAGAGTTTATAGAGTAACCTATGAAACAGAAAGGAAAATGAAATAAAATGTGTGCTGAACATAAGACTGCAGCTTTAATTTTGTCCCAGGAACTACATTATAAGTAAGAAGTATGGATATATCCTTTTCCTGCATTAGGATTTGCCATCGTGAAGCTGTCATACCACCCCCTTTTATATCATGTCATTCCTCTGTGCAGGAGCAATGGCAAAATGGTTAGAAATTAGTTGCCAGGGGATGATATTTCCCTTTTTCTTGAACTGCATAGCTTTTTTGTTTTGTTCTTATTCAGATTGTTAGAATGTTGTCTGGAAAGACAAAGAAGGATTCTGGCTGAGTAGAACTGTGAGCTAACTGTTATGTAGAATAATGACATTGTCTCCCAGCTGAAAAGTTCACTGCATTCTTTACCATATGTAGTAGTTGTGATATTGGTGTGAACTTTTGATGAAATTTATCTTCTAAAGAAGTGAGAAATTCTGCAGTATCAAAGTCAAAAAGACAATAAGCCAGAATACTTGTCCCATTTAATATTTCTTGTGCTCTCCCAGGACAAGCTGATCACTCTCAAGTAGAGACAGGGAAAGATGTGTCTACATATCTTATTATATTCTTCTCTTGTTCTTTAGAACTGTAGAAAATGTCTCTTGCCCTGTACAGATATCACAGTTCACAGACCTACTTGCTTCAAAGCCAGTTCTTCACTCTTTGAAGAACTGGTTCCTTTATATTCTCACTACAACTTGGGATGGAATCAGTGGCATGATGAGATACATTACTAGAAGTGCATTAGGCTATGCAACAGCGTGTATTAATTTAGACCTTTGTTCCAGAGATGGAACAGCTATTTTTGTTGGCCTATTTCCTGGGAAAATTCACTTGAAAACAAATGATCGTCACACTTATCACAGAGATTTAGGACAAATGCAGGAACTCTCAGATTGTACGAGGAGTTATTCTCTAGTGCTGTAATGATCAGACGATTCATGGATGCTTACAGACTGAACAAGCCATTTGAGCACATCTTAGGTTTGAGCACTGGCACAGAAGTCTGCTTGTCTTTTTAAATCTTTTTGTGAAGTGTAATTCCTATAGAAATGCATAACATGAACATAAGAATACTTATCCCCTGCTCAGGGGTATTTTTATTGGTTTGAAATAAGTTGCCTAAATTGCAGTGATGGTGGCTGTTAACAATTTGCCAGCATGCCTCAGCAGCAGGTTAGGTGTGTTATTGTTCTGGGTTTGGTAGTGATGTTTTTTAGCAAGGTATCAGACAGTTCTCCCTGGAGTTTGTAAGAGACTGTTGCAGGTCACTGGCTCTTGGAAAACACAAAAATATGTTAAGGGAAGAGAGAGAGGCCTTTGCAGAACTTTTGCTTAAAAATAGATCCAGCTTTATGAGGCTGATATGAGGTGCCTGCTACTTTATTGATAATATTTCAAAAGCTGTATTTTCTGTAAAATAAGTTAAACAACTGTTTTCTATCACAGGTTAGCTAAACTCATAGCTAGACACCATACGTCTCCAGAAATCACCTGTGTGAGACTGAGAAAATGAGCTGTATAAGAGAGAATATTCTGTGTTAGTGGACAGAAATAAACCAAATGGCAATCAAATCAATAAAGCAAATGAGAATGAGATGGAAAATTTATTTACAGATGTCAGGATTACTACCACAGAACTTCATAGGTAAAAATTAAAAAATCAAAATATCTGAATAATTTGAAAAACTAACTTAATAAACAAGCCTAATCCAAATACTTTGACATTCTTGTCAGTACATAATTCCTATGAATTAAATTCCTCATTATAGTTTTAGTAAAATATTTAATGCAAAATACATTTTCTAGAAAAACACAGAATTATGTATTTAACAGTACACATTTAAATAGTCAAGATTGAATGAGCTGCCAAATTCTGAAATGCAGAGTATTAGCTCCTTCCCTTCCATCAGTGCATAGTTCAGCTGTGAAGTTTTCTCATTTGGTTATTTGCTTTAAGTGCTGCAGTCAATAGACTGAGGACTGCCAATAGGAGAAAAAAAAAAGGCTGAATTAATGTTCTTGTTTAAATCTGGTACGAAGATTCTTAACCTTTTTTACAGGCTTTCTTTGGCATGCAATGCTAAGGTTCCCCAGTAGGTGCCCTAAGAGATCTCTTATAAATGTTCTAACTAGGCACTGAAACCGAGTATCTGCAGCTCTCCCTTTGTGTGGAGTTTTGTTTTTTTTTTAAAAATAGAATCTGTATTATCACTATTGAGTGGTATTATGCTTTCAGATTTCAACGATAATGAATAATGAAATCATTTGATTCCAAATGAAGTTGAAAAAAGCTAGATAATATGAAATTAAATATTTATCCTCATTGCCTAATTCTTTTCCAATAGTAATTTTTAATGTGGATATTAATTCTGTAGTGTATTATCTCCTTACTGTTTAATCAGTTGTTACTTTATTTTTACAAGATGAGAATGGGGACAACGTCATCTTGTCAGAATCACTATCACTGCAAAGCTGCTACAGAGTGAAATGAACTTATTGCATTTATTTTATTAGAAATAATGAAAAAATTAACCTCAGAGCCTAGGCTTCCTCCACACACACTCTGAGTATACATCGGTTACTTTGTGGTATGCATTTGGATTATTTTAATGAATTTCAAAGGTAGGTTTCTTGTGTGTGAACAATAATGCCTATTCCTTTTATTTGGCTCCCTTTGTGAAAGCTGGTTTTGAGGAGATATGGGGAAATCCTAAATGTGCCTTTATGACCCTTGTTGTCATTTGAGAGATCTCCTGTGACAGATGGTTGGCACAACCTTTTCTCCAAGCCACAGGTAAGCTAATTTTCTTCTATGCCATTTGCCAGTGTCTGTCACTCTGGTGCTTACAATGCCCTGCTGTTATAAAAGCACCAGTCCAGGTCTCAATACATTTCTTGTGCCTTTTGTTCAGGACAGAGTTTATAGTGGATGTGCTATCATCTTTCATTAAAACATTGAACAGACACTGAGTGAATTAGACCGGTGGAAAATGAGGGAAAGATGTATGTGTCCAAACTTCACGCTGTGTGTGTGCAAGACAGAGGGATTTGGAGGATTATTCATGCTATCTCATGTCAGAGCATCCTGAGAGTTCCTTTGCTGTCATTGACTTCAAGCTAATCAATGATCTTCACTAGTAGCAGCTGCTCTGGAGGGGCAGCTGTTGCCTTCAAAAAAAGAGGAATAATTTGTTACGAAGAAGAGGAAATTAAATCCTACAAAGGGCAGTACTTTGGACTGTATATTTTGAAATAAGATTTCATTATTGCTAGAATTTATTGTGCCAAATACTATTTTTGATATTACGCTACAAATATAAGTGTGTCTAAAGTGTTGCATATTCTTGATTCAAAGACAAAAATAATTATTTTTTGGTTTTTTCATCTTATTTACTACGTTGTAACTGTTGGGCTAGGTTGGGACAAAAAATATATTAACATTTAGTAGTATCCGATATTAATATCCTGAATTCTTTGCTAACTATTAATGGGAATGCTTTTCAATTCAAATGTTTAAAGATCACAGAAAAATATAATCTTGTTATGGAATTTGCAGGTGGTGAGGGGTACCAAGCCAAATAGAAGTCACTGGAATAATCTAAAGAATAAGTAACAAGACAAGCTTCTGAAATGTCATATTTTTGTCCCTTATTGATTGTTAAGGCAAATCCCAAGTAAAAATTTACAAACCAAAAAATTTAATTGCTTTAGAAGTGCTAGCAGTAGAAAAGCCAAGAGAAGAAAAATAGTCACTTCTGAAAAACTCTGCTTACTCTCTAATTCTGCATTCATCTTGCATGCAATGCTGTTTACAAGGAATATAGCCCCTACTCCAGAATTTTTTGCAGCAGAAAAGGAGATACAAAGGAGTCAAAGAAAATTACTATTGTTGTTTACTTCAGTGAGTTATGGATAAGCTGCAAAGTGTGAAAGCAGATGTTCTGGGCTGTTTTGGTTTTTGACTGCTAACTGGACTTAAACCACGGGATGGACAAATACTGAATAGGATGCTAAAACAACTTTTATATTCTATTATTTGCATTAACTTCCCTTTAACATACTGAGACTTGGTCTTCTCTTTGCCTTGCATAAAATTTCCTGCTGTATTCGGTCTTATATTAAGCAGAATCTAATAAGTACAAAATAGACGACCTTTATTATTAATGTCTATAGTCTAAACAAACATAAACCAGCTTTGAAGTTCCTCTGTGTTTCTCATCTTTACAAGAAAATGCTAGCACTTACTGCATGTGTTCTCCTGCCCAATGGCAAGTGCTTCAAGTGTAGTAACTGGGTTAGAAAATATAAAAACCAAGCATAGCTGATTATCAAGCACATGGGGCTCAGGAGTATACCAAACACAAAATTTTCTGGTATACTATGTGGGAACTGCCAGATATGATCATAAAGTATCCAAATTAAGGTCATGGAAACCAGAAATATACTACTTAGCAGCAACAGCCTCTCTGGGCTAACAATTAATTGTTAGGCACATAATAAGTTCTTCATTACAATAATATATATTGGTCTGCATTACACCAAATAAAGTAACATCCCAGTTACTTTGCGGATGAAAATGTTTGAACTGCACAAAGTCATGGTGTAATGACCCATAGGTCACAAAACAATAATAATAATAAAATTACCTAATTCATTCATATATCTGTGTGTACGTGTGTAAAAATAGAGACAACAATGTAAAAAATGGAGATCATAAACAATATCCATTAAGAAGAAAACAGAAAGATGGCAGGATAGGAATAAACAAAATTTATTTTCCAACTGTGGTCTATGATAGCTGATATGGATCTAAATTAGAGGAAAAATTAGAAAAATGTGTGTGCTAAAAATACATTAAAGTAATTTTAATTAAATATGAGCTTTTAAATTGATTATCTCAGTGAGTTTACAAAGAAGAAAGATGAGCATGAACAGATAAACACACTCAAAAATGCATGAATGCCAAGATACCTTAATGTATTACGTGGTTGTGTCATTATTTACACTGAAATTTAGGAGTGCGAGTCTCCAATTTTCAGAAGTTTTGAGGGTCTCCCATATGCTATTTTGGGGATTTGCTGTCTACTAATTTGCAAAGCCAAGCAGAAAGTTATGATATGTCAGACCTTGCATAATAGGACAGATTTCCTGACTACTTCAATAATTGGGTTATATAAACATCTACGTAATTGTTGATTGTTTGTTTCTAGTACTTTCAAAAGTAGGAGAATGGATGAACAAGGTCCCTATTCACCCTCACACCATTTCAATTTCCTCTCAGCTCTGAACAAGTCAGTTTGGGGTTTACCTCTGTCTCAGGAGAGTTTCTGGTGCTGCTGTGCTAGTAGACTCAATATCAATTTTGTACTGCAAAAATTGTCCTTAAGTATTGCAATTATATTCTGTCTGTAATTTGCAAAAAACTGAGAGGGCTTAAGAGAAAAATGAGGGGAGAAGTAAAATAATAGTGTTTCAGAAATGCAACCCGGATGCCAGACAAGCTGCCTTCATGATAACTGGCAATTAGGGTTGGGTCAATGAAATTCTGGTTTATTTGGCTTTATATTCCACACTCTGTGTGTCAAAGTTAATCATGTTTCGTCTTGCAGTGCCATGACCTAATTAACAGTCCAGTAAGAGCTCACTCACAAAACAGTAATAAGCTAATGCAATCCAACCTACCCTGTTTTATTATTTCCTCTTTTAACTAGTTCAGCTTTTAGGTGCGGTTTTACCTAGTTTTGTTTGTCACTACGTGTTTATTCCACATGTAGACACGAGTGTAATTAACCCAGAAAGCTGATGTACGTCAGAGCAGCTGACCTCTGTCTGGCTTTACCCTAGCCATGGATGGTTTAAGACAGTTTAATACTTTAATCTGTAATGTATTTTCCCTAAAGGCACGAAACTGGTAACCTATAATGGCATGAGGAATAGATACTTAATTTTCATAATGATTTCACTTTGAAGATGAAGTAGCTACTCTTTAAAAGTGGTGGAGTGGATAGTAAATTAATTTAAAATTAATAAATCAGATAACTAAACCTGTTATCTCACAATAAAGCATATTCAAGTGAGACTTCAAAACACTGTTTCTCTGCTTGACTTCACATAAATATATTTCTAATTTTTTAGGCTATTAGCTTCCAGTTGGATTTTTTTGTTTTGGTTGTTCCTGTTCATCCAAAGCTACCGCTTCTGCTTATAAACGGAGCATGTAATTGATGTTCTTATCTGAAGGTGATTTTTCCCCTTACGTTTTTCATAACTAAATAAGATTCCCAGTAACATGTCCATGTTTGTGGCAAGGGTTAACAGGGACCTCAACCTCGGCACTCAAGCACTGAAATCTGGTGTGGATGGTAGGGATTACCGACACAGGTGTGCAAAGCCTCCAGCACCAGTATGCTCGAGTGAGCTCTCAGGTAGCCCGTTGATTTATTAAAGCTTATGAATATTGCGTAACGCCCCCCCTGCTTGAAACATGCCGGCACAACAGCCCTCCGTGCTTCAGGGGGGAGTCATTCGCTGTGCCACAGCAGTTGCTCTCCTTGCTGCCGTCCGCCCGGGCGCTGGACTCTGTCCGCACGGCGGGGAGCGCGGCTACGGCAAGAAGGGATTCGGTGACCTCCGCCGGGTTGACAGCGCTCCGGGTGGGCAGGGAGGAGGGCTGGGGCTACGCGACACGTTCCACCCCCCGCGCCACGGCAAAGCGCAGCGAGGCAGAAGAGCGAGGCGCTAGTTGAGCGCAAGTTGGGGAGCCCGCCCGGCGCTGGGGGCGGCGCGNCGGCGAGCCGCTGCTGTCCGCGCCGCGCCGGGTGCTGAAGGGCGCCGCGCCGCCTGCCCGCGGCGCCTCCCGGCCGCGGAACCGCTCTGCCCGCGCTGCTCCCGCCGGGAACTGCGCCGAGTTTGCTCCGGACCA
>VZRM01005617.1:0-89597 GCA_013397955.1 Grantiella picta | reverse complement strand
CTGCTCCTCTGGAGTGGGCTGTGGGTGGATTTCTGCACCCCTGTGGACTCCATGGGCTGCAGGGGACCTCCTGCCCCCCATGGCCGTCACTGTGGCTAGCAGAGAGTTTTCAGCTCCGGTGCCGGGACCACTAGAGCACCCCTTCCCCCACCTTCTTCACTGACCTTGGTGTCTCCATGCTGTTCTCCCTCACATATTTTCACCTCTACCTCCTCCTCCAAGTACAAGAAGTGAAAGAAGTGCGTGCCTGCCTTGTTTTGAATTTTTCTTAAATATGTTTTCACAGAGGCATAACCAGCACCTCCAATTGGCCCAAACTTGGCCGGCAGCACGTCCATCACCTTCAGAGCCATCGGAGATTGGCTTGATGTAAAAACTTCCAGAACTTACACTCAGGACACACAGGAGCCATCTTTGTGCCACTCCCCACCCCTCAGACACCTCCCCAGGCCTACCAACAACAGCTTCTGAGGGGTCCAAATTTCTCCTAGATGTTAAAAATACTTTACCGATGTTTTGGGCCAATCAAAACCACCACACATGTGTAGTAGAAATAAACTTGATTTTTAAAGAACTTGCAGATTATGACTTGTTTCAAAGCTCAACATTTTGAATTCTATTTTTCTAATACATTTTCTTTCATGAACTCCTTAAAACACCATTATTACTGATCGTGTATGCTGTTTATGGGTTTCATTAAATCTTGTCGAACATGATTGCTAGCAAAGAAAAAGAAAGCACTTTCACATCATTCTGGTAGATCAATGGAAATCTTAAATCTTATGCAAAAACAGTCAAAAAAATAAATGCAACTTTTGATTCAGTTACAGACTGAATATAGTGCACTAATGTTACAATTATTTATATAATTGAAGACTGTATTTGGTGACAGTCATGGCTTCCAGTGATAACAAGAAACACGCAAGATTCAAACACATTTAGTATATACACAGAAAACACTAATATCTACTTTCTGAGAACAAACTGTAGCACAATGGAAAGCTAAATGCACATGAATGAATGATCAGTTCACAAATACCTGTGTTTTAGAGTTGCATTAGTGCAATTTTTTATTAATATATCAGAAAATAACCTATTGTACCTAAATAAAAGATGAACCTTGTTAATTTTGAAAATGCTTTTACTTTTATATTTTAAGAGAAAGATAATTGTTTTGTCATATTTTGGACAGGTTTTTGTTCCTTCTGCATCATTATTTGTAGCAGTGACTAATTTTTCCCTCCTAAGGGTCTAATTTGAGTTTTAAATCAACAAAAAGCAAAAGCTTTTATAAGATGTGACATTTGTACCACATCTTGGTAACTGTTCAGCTTTTATGAAAGATTTGAGATCTGAAAGAAATCTGAGACCAGGTACTTATGTTAAAGGCAGATTTTGTCCGTGTTTTACAGATATTCATCAAGTCTGAGAGGTGAATGCTCAGAAGATTATTAGAAAAACAGTATAATTTCCAGTCATTTGCTCTCTTACCTCTGTGGTATTCATAGAAGTGCAAAATCTGATATCATCAAGGAAAGAATGCTTTGAAGTTGAAGGGACCTTAGAGATCATCTTGTTCCAACCCTCCGCCATGGAAAGGTTCCTTCCACTAGACCAGGTTGTTAAAAGTCCATCATGTCTGGCCTTGAACACTTCTAGGGCTTGGAGCACCCACAACTTCTCTGGGCAAGCCACTCTGGTGTGTCTAACACTCTCATAGTGAAGAATTTCCTCCTAACATATAAACTAAAAGTACTCTCAGTTTATTCTCCCTCATGCTATCACTCCATGCCCTCGTAAAAAGTACCTCTTCATCTTTTGTGTAGGGCCTCTTTAGCTAAGTACTGGAAGGCCTCAATGTGGTTTCCCTGGAGGCTTCTCTTCTCCAGCCTGAACAACGCCAGCTCTGTGAGCCTGGAGAGTGGCTCCATAGGAGAGGTGCTCCAGCTCTCTGGTCATCTTGGTGGCTCTCCTTTGGACTCACTCCAACAGGGCCACATCCTTATGTTGAGGTGTTCAGAGCTGGTTGCAGTACTCCAGGTGGAGTCTCACAAGAACGGAATAGAGGGGGAGGATCACCACTCTTGACCTGTCCACACTTCCTTTGATGCAGCCCAGGATTTGTCTTTTCAGGCCACAAGCGCACATTACTGAGTCATGTTGAACTTCTTGTCAACCAACACTTACAAGTCCTTCTCACCAGCGATGCTCTCAATCTGTTCTCCAGCTGACCTTTTCTTGTACTTGGGATTGCCGTGACCCAGGGTCAGGACCTTGCACTTGGCCTTGTTGAACTTCAAGAGTTTTTCACAGTCCCACCTCTCAGGCCTGTCTGGGACCCTCTGGATGTCATCCTTTTCCTCAGCATGTTGACTAAACCACTCAGCTCAGAGTAATTGGCAAAGTTGCTGATAATGAACTCAGTCTCACTGCCCACGTCACTGACAAACGTGTTAACAGCACCAGTCCCAATACCAGCCCCTGAGGAATGCCACTTGTCACTGGTGTCCACTTGGATATTGAGCCATTGACTTCAGCATGGAGAGTCTAACCATCCAGCCAGTTCCTTATCCATGGAGAGGTCTACCCGTCAACTCCATGTCTCTCAAGTTTAGATAAATTATTTAAGTTAATTTAAATATAGATTTTTTTTTAAGTAAGTAGCATCTTTTTTTGACAGTGAGCCCTTCCTTTCTCTCTGCTCTGTTTCTAGATGTAAACATAAGTTCAGTTCATCATCAGTTTTTTCAGTGGAAAGACCACAGAGAAAGAAGAGAAACCCCTTGTGACAGTACTTTGGGTTTGTCCTTGTCAAGTGGAATTAAGTTGCATGGATCCTCCCTCTCCTTGCAACAGCCAAGGTTAGCCATAACCTCAGCTTCAGTGAGAAATTGATGTTTTTAATCTTGAGGGCTGATTTTTAAGTTGAAATGCAGTTCATCACATTGCTGCTCTTCCGTATTATCAAATACTTTGACAGAGAAAATTCTTATTTAGAATAAACTACAAGACACAGTACTGGGTTATGATAGTCTGAAGACTGATTATATTTTTCATTTATTTCCTTTTACCTTTTGAGGTGAACGACTCTTAGCTAGTATAGTGGAGAGTTAAAATACTATTTTTAAATTGTTGGTCCTCTAACATATATATTATGTTTCTATCTTTTGTTTATACTACCTTTATATTCTCATGTAATTCAGAAACCCAGTGATAATTAGTGCTATGGTAGTATTTCAACAGAAAAAATATATTTCTCTTTTAGATTTTATTATATTTGCTCAAGGCTGATTTTGATAAACAGTATTATTTTGTAAAACCTTTTTTAGACTTAGATTCATGGGCTGATTTAGTTCTTTCCTTGGGACACTGAAAAAAACCCCACATAAATCTCACTCCTGAGACTTAACTTTTATATTATGCTAAATATTTTTTTTAACTGAAAGCAATTTTTCAAGCGGATATAAACTGTGTTTCTTAGCTCTAGTTGCATTTTAGTGTACTGTGTGATAATAGCCTGATCCTCTTATTTTATGCTTGGAGAATTATTCTCACAGAAATATTTGAATAGTCTATGTTTGTATGTTCTTGGTGCCATCAGCAGGGTGGGGGAAGGTTTTTTGCACCTTTGGAGGTTGCATTGAAACATTAGTAGTGTGCTTCAAACATCAGATCTTAAAATTGGTGTCCCCAAAAGACCAAAAATCTAATATTTTAATATATTCATGTCATTTATATCTTTTTTGTGTGATAGTCACATTCATCTACTGCTCCAGGCTCTCAGTAATCTCTTCCATGCATACGTAAACTTTTAAAAGGGCTGCTATGCTTGTCTTTGTAAAAATATACATGATATACACATAAATTGTTAATAAATCTATACTGAAAATTTTATTTATATTTCCGAAGTCTCAGAAATCCATATTAAAAAAACCCACTTCCTGTTCTTGTGGTTTCTGAGATAGGGCAGCTCTCACATTAATAAAGAGATTTAAATGAAAGATTGTGATATAATTTGCTGACTCTAATGATTTAGAGTGCTCTCATTAATTTATGTGCTGCATCTGACTCCTCCGTGAATAGTATGAAGTATTTTGGCTAATAATTTGAATTTTATCATTCTCTGCTTGCCTTTGGATAGACAAAGGTCCAATTTTAGTGAGTTAATCTTGTATTTTTTATAAGCTGGGCATGTTTCTGGAATTATCATGGCTAAATGTTGAAAGAAAGCTTTAAGAGTTGATCATGAAGTTTTTAATGGTTAAAAAAATAAGCAAACAGTTTTGTACCTTTATTTTTTTTTCTAATGAAGAAAGTGAACAGGAGATTGTATGCATGAATGGAAATTCTGAATTTTAAAATTTGTAGTTTTTAAGTATTCAGTATTGGATATTAAATATTTTCTGTTAAGAAAAATGTCTTCTCTAGAAGGGTGGTCAGGCAGTGGAACAGGCTGCCTAGGGAAATGGTTTAGCCACCATCCCTGGAAGTGGTCAAGAGACATGGATACATCTTTTGGGGACATTGTTTAGTGGTGAACTCAGCAGCGCTGAGATGGACTCAATAATCTCAGAGGTTTTTGCCAATGATTAATGATTCTGTGATTCTGTTCAGTTTGGGCTCTTCCAAAAAGAGCAAAAAAAAGATTTGCAATGTTATATATAAGCATTGCAAAAATCATTAATATTTGTTGGGACTTTTTTCAATATTCAAAACAAAGACTTATTTTAGATTTCCCATACGCCTGAGATTCAGAACATCTCAGGTTATGATTCTTACCTTCAACATTAACTTCTTATCCCAGCATGCATCAGAAGGATGCTGTGGCATATTGATTTGTATCCATTAACAACCCCATAAGACCCAGTTTTGTGTTTTTAAGAAAGGGAAATATTTGGTAATTTGAGGGAATTTTAATTATCAGTTCATCATTTCTCTCTAGAACTGAGGATTTCTGAGGTTATCTTTGATAAAATCTGCTGATTGACAAGCCACAGCAAATTTGGGAGGCCAAGAAGAAAAACCATTTGCTGCAAAGAGTTTATTGCTATAATCCTAGTCAGTAAATATTTAAGGAAAAGTATCTTCTTGGCACACTCGGTTCAGCATTTAGACTAGGTTTGAAAGCCAATAATCATTATGAATTTTTCATTCTTTTTGACTAGTGTCTGAGGGATTGGTTCTCTAACAATCCTGTAATAACTGCATTGGAATTTTTTGTGTGGGACAGATATAATGCATAAGTATTTTTCTTCTATTTCTGATATCTAGGTCTGGCAGTAATTATGCACTTTGTTTTTACTGTGTTATCTTTTATGTTGGGTTTACTTTCTCCATTTTTGATAATAATTTATTTCACAAAAGGCCTTTTGGCCTCAGAAAGCCAGGCTTTTTGTGCTAAAGATTGTGTATTTAATTATCCATAACAATTTCTAAATCTTCATCATGTGACCTTTGCATGGAATACGAAATGTCAACTCTAAAACTTCAGAAGTTACAACAGCTCCGTAAGGAACTTAAACTGAGGCATAATTAAATAGAAAAGTGCTACTGAAAAGAGTCAAACTGCTTTAAAATGAATATTCAATGTGCATGAAGATTCAACTAATTTACAAAGATGAGGCCTAAAAGTGAAGCTTCAGAGTTGAAATTTGCTTATTGAAAAGGGTATGTCTAACCAAAAATTTTACTCTGAAGTTTGTTAATAAGTACAAGTGGAGGAGAAAAAAATCCAGAGAAAGACCGTTCCATAGTAAATATTTTTACAATTTAATTATACTTCACAGAAAGCCATAGGGGGGTTGGGAATGGGGAAGAGCTGGTATTATCACTGTGTGGAAATTTCATCTTTGAGTTTTTTAATATGAAAAAGTACCTTTTAAGAAGTGTTGCTCATAAATTTCCAATTTAGGACATTTCTGAGTTTAGTTAGTGTCTCAAGACTATGAAGAAATGGAGTACAGAAAATAGAAGGTTATGTTTTCTAGGAGCTGAACAGTGTGAACAGAAGCTGAATCCTACTGCTCCTTTTGGCTTGGACTAATATACATCTATACCCAGAAGAAGACATATAATTGCTCACAAGTGAAGGGTCAGAATTTGGCAGATCTGGGCTTAAAAACAGAGTGGAAAGTGACATTAAAAAACGTAGTAATTGTACATATAAATTAAGAAAAATTTTAGATTGTGTTGCTAAATATTCTTAGAGGGAAGGTCTTTGTGGAGTGAGAAATATTTTTTTGATTACCCCATGTTAAGAGACAGTGTCATTATTCTCTTCAGCAGGAATTAAATTTTAGTGTAAGATATTTAGGCCGAGGGCAGATGCCTGGGACATATTTGACTAGAGAAACTCTACTTTTTGCTGTATATCATAGCATCTGCTGGGAGTAAAAGCATTGATGAAATGATCCTAAACCAGAAGAATGTAACTCTTGATCCACCAAAAGCTACTTTGCTTAAATCCACAAAGGAGAAGAAGAAAAGTCTACCCTAGCTAAACTTATGACATTGTAGCTACTTTCTTTCATTTTTAGTGGGGAAAAAAATGTGCAATTACTAGTGGAAGCAGAGAAGAAAAAAATTAGCTTTTATGTGCTTCGAGACTGACTGAAAAGTGATATGGTTATATTTACATTAATAGTATCATAGCAGGTTTGCATCAGTGAAAATATGAGGATAAATCAGACACCATATGTGCAGCTCCACACTTAATTACTAGATGAACACTTCTGTAATGAAGATTATGGCATTGTTTTGAAATTTGCATCCTCCTTTTTATCCTTGCATGCATGTTATTTCTGGCCACCTGCAGGAAATATTATAAAATTAGAGCCGGTGAGAGAATCTAACCACAGAAGAATATTAATGGTAAAAGTCAGTATTACTAAAGAGTCCTAAATTTCTGGATGTTTGTGGGGGCTGTTATGACCAGAAACCACCCTAAAAACTAGAATGCTGCTCTAGAATGAATATTTACAATAGATAAAATAATAGATAATTGAGAGTCAGAGTAGCAAAAATTTCTTCCATTTTGCTGTGGGATTCTAGGTCAAGTTTATTGTCACAACAGTGTAAGACAGATAGTAGTGTACTGAACTTGCTTTAACAGCCTTTCAGTTATATTTTAAATTAGTGGATTTAAAGTTTATTCTGTTCACTCTGACATAATTGGGCAAGTAAAGGCATAACCAGAGAATAAGGTGTGCAATTTCACTTCATAGCTAAAGAGATAAATAACATTAATTGAACAGTGTTGGGGTCACTGCTATCACTCATATCCTGTTACACCTGTTGATCAGTCTTTCCTTTCCATGTATTGGCCAGTGGTGTTAATAAGAGTGGTGAGCTGGATTAGGGAGCTGATCTGGCTGGAAAGTGACCTTTTCCTGCACTGCTCTCCACCTGTCAGTTGGAATATCATGGCCAAAGTTCAATTTAAGCTCTCATGGAACAAGACAGCTTTCTTCAAAATTGTGGGAAATTGATTTGAGCCAGTGCGTTACTGTAGACATGTAGCAGACTGTAACAGTAATTGTCTGGGATAAAACTTGAGCAGAACAGTACAGTCCTATGATTTCAGATGGTGAAATGCAGGTAACAGCTCCCTCCCCTCACAGCCCAAGACATAGCTTTAAGCTTTTCTCTCAGAGCTTCTGGTGGGATAACTTATCCCTATAGTATTATCTCAAGTGGGTGAGGATAGTCTTATGGGAATTGCAGTCTAGGAAGAGATTGATGTAAAGCAAGCAGTACCTGCTTTTATCCTCCCAGGCATGTTTCTGACATCCCATTATGGTTAAAAAAAAACCCAAAAAAACCAAACCTAAAATACTAACCTAAAAAGCTGGAAAGGGCTGTCTTTCCCAGCTTTGTAAATGGTTCTTCAGGAGTAGTTTTTAAATATTCCCTTTCCAGATTTATATCTCCCTTGGGCTTTTAGAGTAGCCAAAACAGGGGCAAAACATAGAGCTGAATCCAGGCCATCTTTCGTGAGTGATGGTCAAAGAAATCATGTAACTTTGGAAATAAGGGATACTTTTTGAAACTTTTAATGGCACCTACTCCCTTTCTTTCCTCAGTATGTATTGTGTATTATATGGATCACTCAGAACTGTAGGGAAGTTGGAGGCTGTGGTGCTATTAAGGACCATGAATAGGGAGTACGTAGGAATAGTAGGACCTTACAAGTTGGAGCTTGGGTTGTTGGCGGGGCTGGCTTTAAGCGTAGGAGGCTGCCCAAAGCAGCCAGCTTCGAGAGAGAACAGCAATGGCTCTGCTCTTGTTTTGTTTCCAAGTGGTCAACATAGAAATTGCAGCCACTGGCTGCAATGTCAGCTCTGAGAGTTGGCAATCATTTATTTAATGAGGAATTACGGAATATGAGCAGTGTGCGCTGCTCCATGGGATATCCTCCCTCCTTCCTTAGCAGCATTCCCTTTTCCCTCATCTTCTGCACCATGCCAATAGGATGAACAGTGAACCTGATGCATCAGTTTGTTCTCCTATGTTTATTGCCTTTATCCTTCTTTGGCACTCTCCTTTTCTTCCTGCTGGAACTTCCTATCATACTCAGTCCAAGATCGTATTTTTGGGGGAGGCAAAGACAGAAGGTTTGACCTGGGTTTGCTATCAGCTGGCGTTTGAGATGATCCATGTCTTACTCTGGAGGATAGAAGTTATCATCACTTCTCTTCTTTGAAAATCAGACTGCCTCATTTATGCAACTTTTAGTCATTGAAGATGAGAAAGCAAGCTGGATTCTTCCCTCCATCTGTAGGCAGGGTAGTCTTGACTTTTCAAAATTAGAGATTTTCAGAATAAAAGAATGATTGTATGAAAGTGATTAATATTGAAGTGTCTAATTAAAGTCATTTGGATATCCTCCATTGAAGCTCTTTCCACTGCTGAATAGTCACATAAGAACTGCCAGACAGTAAATAGTTTTCAAATTCCATTGCATGATGCTGAACCAGATACCGTGGTTGGTTTTTTTTTTTTTTTTGCATAGTTAATCTCCTGCAAAATAACTTTCAAAACCCTCTTTCTCTGCTTTGATGAATTTCTGTGTTTTGTGGCTTGCAGAAAATGTCATCTAGAAAACAAGAAATATTTGAAACTGCTGAGGGGCAGGCATTCCCAGACCTTCAAAATACAGAGGCAAGAGGAGCTTTCAGTTCTAATCACCTAGGAATGCTTTCCTGAGTCAGCACTGAGGATGAATTAATGTGACAGTAACTGATTCATCAATAAAGGGCCACTGGGACATTTGCCACCAGTCACGTGATCAGCATTTGTGACACTGCAGTTGGGATGTGATGTTCAGCAGTATCTCCTGGCTCCTCTTCATGGGTGTTTCACTTACCAAAGGTGTCCTAGACAATCCCAGAGTCAATGCAGTTGACTCAAAGATTGAGAGTAGTGTTAAGGTGGGATGAAAAAAGGAGCACAAAATTATATTTTAGGGATGTGGGGTGGTTATTCTCCAGGCTGTAGCTTCAGAGTGACACCAGAAGAGATGGGATGTTCTTGCCCATGCACACAGTTCATACCAGATGTGATATGGAGTGTCTGCTGATCCGAGCATTAATTTCTTGTGGAAATGTAGGGTTTTTTAGTTAAAAAACTCTTTCTAGTATTTCCTGGCACATTGATTGTCAAAAATTCATTCCAGTCAATTCTATATTAACTATTTTCTGTAGTTCTATTGTATAAATAAAACTGAAAACATTTACCTTTTTGGCTGTCCAAAAACAACCAAACAGTGCAAAAAATCCCCCTCCAAAACCAAATAACCCAAACCAAATAAAAGATGTAAAACTTTTCATTTTTTAAAGTCAATGAATATTAAAAAATTATTTTCAATGTATTATACACTGGTGGTTGAGAAGAGAAAATCCATTCCTTTCACATACTACCATTTCATCACCACATACTGGCTGCTCCTTGCTTTGTATTATTTCCATTCCATTTTTCTTAGAAGCGACAATTTTTTTAGCTACTGAATTATTGAAAAAAATCCTATTTTACAATCCTGTTTAGCTACAACCTATTCAAGTACTGGGAGGTTTTTCTGGTTTACTGTCAGCTTTCCAGCATGCATTTGGAAGGCTTTTTCCTAGTAGTTATATTAGAGTGGTATAAAACCATAAGCAGTAAAACCCAGTAAAATGGTATAAGACAGTTAAAACATAGCAGGAAAGTTAGGCTGGGATCCTATTGAACAGGATTGTGAGCATATAATATCAGAAATGCATTATTCTATTACAAATACCTTTGCAAAATTTAAAGAAGATTGCAGTTTTTCTAGGGAAGTTACTATGTGCTATAATGATGCACTAAATTTAATATAAATAGTACAATGCAAATGACCAATTCAGCTGTCAGGTTTGTTTTTTTTTCTTTCAATCAGCTCTGATAGGGTGAGGTTTTTTGTTCTATAAATCTCAGAACTATATGTGTTTCCTTCCTATTATTCTCAGTCTATTAATTTCTTTTTGCATAATATAAGAAAATCCTTCTTTTATGGAGTTGGACTTCAACATCCAAGCGCATGGCACTAGGAACCTATGCCAGCTTTATGACTGATAAAACAAGAGCAATTTTCTGCATTTCTTTTTACTTGTGCTGAATTGAGGCTCATGAAGAAAACTGACCTTTGTGACAGTAAAGAAGAAAGAGAGTCAAGTCACCACAAAGCAGGAAAGGAGAGAGACTAAAAATTCCACAGCAGTTAAATTGAAAAAGGGGAAACACCAGTAACTATTTTGGCTTTTCAAGCACAGAACACTTTCCTCTATTTTTATATTTCTGTGGACCTGTGTGAATGGACATAGAATTTTCTAAAGACAATCACAAGAAACTTTGAATTGCTTTCATTTTAATTAACAGAGTTACTTTAAAAGTTTTGTTTCCATTCTAGTGAATGTTGATTGTGATTAAATCCTATAAAAAAGGTGAAATTCTGGACCAAACATATTAAATGTGGATTTTAGAGTTGTTTTCATGTTGTCAATTAGGTCAGGATTTCATCTATAGTTAACTTAATTATATTAATGTGGGCACTGGGGGAGAGTCCTGGAGGGCAAATGTATTTTTGGTTCAATCCTGATAAGGACAAACTGCCCTCAGCTACAGACAATCCTTGTTTATTTAAATAGCTGCAACATTCATAAGTCCTTTTGGTTACTGGTTGAACTGTGCTTCCGTCCAATTATACCAAAATCTGCATGCATTTTTGTTCTCTGCAGTTTGATAAAATTTCATATTTCCTCTCAGTGTTTGTACTGTTGTGCATACTCCTCTCCAGCACAACAGAGAGCATCCCTGTCCTTCTGTGTTTGAGGAACTCATGGTTTCTTGCATATCATAGACTTTCCCATGTCACATCTCTCACTGATATGTCCTGTAGTTATCTTCCCATCCTATGAAGACTGCTGAAACACTATTTCCCCTGTCACTAACTACCTTCTTCCCTTTAATTTTTATGGTGTAAGATTTTGTTTCCTTCTTTAATCCTTTATAATTCTTTTGGTATTTCAAATCCAGTTAGAGGCAAAACCCTCAAATCTGTCTATTCCAGTTTTTGCCATTTTCATGGTGATCTTGAGGAGCAGTTTCCAGGTGGGTTGACTTTGAACCAGCTGAGTTATTAAATAGTCTCTTTCAAGGGTAAAAAAGGGGGGATCTCTCTCTGTTGGCTACAGCACTTCAATGCAGAGAGTTTTGTAGAAGTAAAGGGATAAAATCATAACATTAACCAGAATACTTATAGAAAGTGATTCTCTAAATTATCATTGCCGTTTGAACTAATGATAAAGATATCATAGTTTAGCATTCATCAAAAGAGTTCAACACAAAGGTTTTGAAAAGTAGTTTTGTTGGTAACTACTGTTTTACCCAACCTATTTTCTTGGATAACAAAAGAGAAAAATAAGGGTGTTAGATTTGGATATCACAGCAAATACAGAGAATTTTAGTCTTTAATTTAGCAGATTACCTATTTAAAAAAGAAATTGTATCTTAAATTGTCATTTTGTTTTCCCTGGGATAATGTCTTTTCTCAAAAATGCACTTAACAATTTACTATGGAAGTGCCAACAGCTGCTGTTTCTTATTACATTTAGTTAATGTTAGTATGGTTTTATTTAAGAAGAAAAAATTTAAAAATGTGAAAACCAAAATATTTATCTCTTCGAGCAGGTGCAAACTACACAGCTACACAATGGTACAATAGGTGTCAATTTACAAATTTTGTATAGTATTAACAGTACCAAACTATTCACCTGAGTTCTAAGCCAGCAGGTTTTCTATTTCTGATTTCATAACATAAAGCAGTTGAATTCCCATCGGTTCAGATACTGCCATGATGGTAAACATTAATCCACTAGGATATTGAGGAACTAGCTGTGACAGGTTTGCTTAATGAGGGAAGAAAGAAACCACCTTGCTAACAGTATAACCTCCACAAACTAACACTTGCATATATCAGGGATGCTAAAACCACCCTGAGGTTGATACCGAAGACTTGAGGAAAAAAAAAACCAGTACACACAACATGAATCCATCAAAAAAACTCCTCTGAGCTGTGTGAACTACAGCACCCTCATTTTGTTCTTCTTTCTGAAATATTAAAGTAATTTTGAGACCATGTGAAGAATATTATAAGAAAGGTTTAAAATTGCCATTTCTCATTTCATTATAATTCACTGAAACCTGTGTCGCTAACACTAAGACATCTGGGTGTCATCCTTTAGATAAATAAATAAATATACTGAAAATGGTAAGATCAAATTAGAAGATAGCAGCAAAGATAAGTGTGCTTGCTGCATCTGCATTTCAGGTGTTTCAGACTTTCAGAAATGCCGCTGGCATGCTCAGGCCACTTGTGAACAGGTTCACATAAGCCACCATAAGCCTTTTGGGCCAATTCCAAACAAGTCCTTCTAGAAAAGCCCTGGGCACATGGATCTTGCTTGCATTCCCCCACAGAGACTTGGCTGCCTGGGCTTCTGCTTTTACCCACCAGCATCAGGCAGTGCAAGTGGTATGAGGGCAGAGAGAGTAGCAGTGAAAGGTAGGGTAACCTGGCTCTTTTGCTGGCTGCTCACACGGTGCTGCCTGGAGGTACCTGACATGTTTGTAATGTCTGCACAAATACCAAGTGGCACAGCACCAGGAGTGCAAGGGCCTGCACGCCATCTTCTGCTTGTGCAGTGTGGTGGTTTTGCAATTTAAATCAGGAAAGGAGTGAGGGAGAGATGGACAGGAGTCAGCAGAAGGCAGGATACATCTGGCATGGCGAACGTTTTTTGTGAGATTTAAAAAAAAGAATATTTCCCTGCCTGTGTGTTCCAGCACATGATCTGTCAGTAGCATTGCTGGCTGTTCCAAAATGACTTGCCAGCCTCTTTTGGTGGGTGAAGGATGAAGAGCGTGTGCCTGCACAGTGAATGGCTGCAGCCACGTAAAGTAGCAGCTGAGAGACAGAACAGATTGGTAGGCAGATGTACGAGCTGTTTGCTGCCGTGGCAGCGCTGCACTTCACTTTTGTGAGCCCCAAGCCTGCTGTACATAGCTAAGGTGACCTGACAACAACTCTGGTTCAGAGTTTGGCTGCCACTTCGGGAGAACTGGAAGGTGACAGCATAAAGTGTGCAGCGCTCAAAAGCTGTCAGCAAGTCGTGGGGGTGAGAGTTGCCATCATGACATTGTGATCTGCTTTCCAAGTCGCATTTTTACAAAGAAAAACTTTGCTAGATATGGATCATGGCTGCATTCAGAAAGAGAATATGATACTGTGATTACTTTGTAAGAGCCCCATTTTTTGTGTAAAGGTAACTGTTGTAAGGTTTTTGAAGGTAGACTGTGTGTGACATGGGGCACTAAGGTAGAGCAGAGGCAGGCTAATGGGAAAAAACATGCTTTTAGCTGAAACTTCTGCTATTTATTCAAAGTTAATGCAATATAATAGTCTCTAGACAAGAAAATACTTTGCTGCTGCCTTTCTGCCATGAAACACAATGGTAGATAAAAGCATCTTAAGAAATGGTAGCAGTATATTCTTCCATGGCCAGTTATTTGTGTTCCGCATTATATGCAGTGAAATCCTCAAAGTCACAGGCAATGAAGCATGGTTTATACTTATTACTGTAGCTGTATTATAAACCTATTAATAACACTGAATATGGTGACAGAGCTTATGGTCTTTTTCTGATCCACACAAAATAGACAATTAATTTTATTCTTTTTTTTTTCAGATTTATAGTATGTAAAAGACAGAGACTGACATTTCCTGAGAGCATATTGTACTACTCCTTGATATGTTGAAAGTGACCTTTTAAAAAATGCCAGGTTAATATCTGATGTGTCTTTTCTTTTGAAGACAGAAGGAATGCACTGATTGAGCCAGTATTTAAGATTTCATTTATTTTACTTTGCAGGGGCATTAAGTTGATCAGATCAATTTATTTGGGTGGACTACTTATATTTTCAAATGAATTTTATCTCTCTTCTTAACATGAAATACCCTGGCTAGTCACCAGTTATCAACACAGAATAGGGCATAATAGCTGAGAAATTTTGTAAAAAATATCACTTTGAAAATGGGAAAGTTCCTAATTTTAAATACATATACATTTTAAAATAAGACATTCTTGTAACTGGATATATGTTTCAACTCTTCATGTAAACTCTGGCTAAACCAGTTTACATTAATTAGATTTTTTTTTTTTAGTACAGTGTAAATATGCGTTATCAAATCTTGAACTGGTTGTGTATAATATAGATTTTCAATCTTCTCTATGAAGACTCCAGCATGGGGACAGGTAAAACAGTGTTTAGTATAAATTTGCTAATCTCTCATAGTAACTACCTCTTTCCTAATCCAACAAGGAAGAGTAAGGCAAAGAACAAAAGTTATATTACCAATGAACTGCTGAGAAGATTTAGAAATCATAATAACTTTGAGGGGAAGCACTCACTATGATATTGTAGAATATATTAATCATTATTAGCTATTCATAATTAAGGTGTCAGAACTGGGATTTCGTTTGTTTTCCACAAAATATTGAACTTGCAAGGGTGAAAAACAGTAGCAGGAGAGAAAAGGGAAATATAGATTTGTATTACATTTTCTCAAGAATTAAAAGAAATTGTCTCTAACTCAAGGGTGACTAGCTGATCATAAGGGTAATGGTGGAAATTCTGTGAACTTTTCATGTAGTTTTCTTTTCTTAAAAAAAAAAATCACTGAAAAATACTTGAGGGTCCCAATTCCCTTACCTGAATGAGGCAAGTGAGATGTCCTAAGGTATTCCTTCTGTCAGTTCAGAAGCTGTAGCTTTCCCTCCTCACCCAAGAGTTTTAAGTTGCAAACATGACACAGAAAAAAAGAATCCTCTTACGGATAATAATTTATAAAAAAAATTTCAGAAGTAACTGAAATGGAAAGAAGTTAATAGTGAGAAAACTGCAGAGTACCTCAGATTCAGGAATGCTCTGCAAATGGGCTGAAAAGTGAGAGGACAGAGCTTTCTGAGAATCAGAAAGGAAAATCTAAAGTTGATACTGAAGAAATTACAGTACAGTGAAAAATCAGGAATAGCCATTATCTGTTCCACATCTTTCACTCTATTCCTCCTCAGCTCATGAGGAAAATCTAAGGATGACAACCAACACACAAGACTGTTACAACATAGATCAGTTTAATGCTAAAATACTGCATCAAGCTCATTCATAAGAGAATCATTAATACATTAATAAGCTCGTTAATAAGACAAGCAATGCACATTGAGGAATGAAACCAAGCACCCCAATAATTATTTGTGTGCAATGAGGGGGGAACCCCACTCCCTAATTATTTATGGAATGAGTAGCTGTAAATTAACTGTTTGCATTAATAGGATGGAAGATATGGAGTTATTGCTAATACTTGTTTAAGAATTTCACTTCAGTATTTACTGGCAGACAAATCACACACATATATATATATTTACACACACATAAATATGTACTGGAATATATTTAAAATATTTCATTTCTCTTTACATTTTAACCTATAAGCTTTATTATAAGTGAGAAATGTGCAGAGAAAGGAAAACCCATAGCATAGGTTGACATCTGCTTAAAGTGAGAGTAAACCAAGTAAGCTCATGGGATTTCCAAACATAGTTATATGAATCTAAAGAAGCAACACTCTTCAGTGAAAATAAAAGTAGAAATATAATAAAACCTGAAAGCAGTTGCTTTACAAATATGTAATTAATGAAGTTAAAAATACAGAAGATTGTTATCTCAACATTGAAGCATCAAATTCTGCCAGATAGCAATTAATGAGTAAACAGGGTCTAGATCGTTCATGCAAACTTGAGTTTAGAAATATAGCATTTTGCCACAGAATGCACAGTATACGGATTCTTTCAAAATACAGGTTCTGATTGCTTGATAATATATTATTATAAGAAAAGTACAAAACTACTTTGCTTATAATTTGCCCTGTACCTTCAAGTAGAAATCAGAAAGAAGTAATTTTAGGTAACATGAATATATAGACTTGGTACCTAATTTCTTTCTATTTGGCTATATGCCAAAAATCTGGAGTTGTACTGAAGCTTTGAAAAGTCATTTTTATTCCTGCTCTCAACAACATACATCTTTATGGACAGATCATAATTTTTCTTAAAATAAAGGCTTCATAATAGTACTGTTTTAAGGAGAACTGTGGTTTTGGTAGTAGTTTTGAAATAAATAATAAATAATAATAAGCTATCCAATAAATTCAATAGAAAATGTATGTTACTTTAAAAAAGTGTGCTTTTAAATTCTAAAAGGGCAAATAATAACTGCATATACTCTGCATACTTTTGGGATTTTAGGTGGCATCTGTCCAAAGAGCTTACTTTTTAAATTTATGTTGTAAGTGTTCATCCAAGTAACAGGCAATGAAGTCAGAAGCTGAGCATGTAATAATTTTCTCTTCTTCTGTACAAGTACAAAGAATCAGCCTTTCAAGGTCGAACATTTTTCAAAACTATAAGGACTGTATTCTTTTACACCACATGTGGCTAAAATATATGCAGTTTGTGGGAGGATGGTGGAATGTGGCTGCTCCTACAACCTTCTGTGAAATGACTGTTCTCCAACCAAATTTTCATTGTCCGGAGAGATATTCCACAAGTGCACAAAGGGGACATAGTTAAACTGTGCATAGCTAGTCTTAGCATGCACAAGTGCTAAACGAGTCTGACTCTGACCTTGAAAGTCAACAATTAAGTATTTGAAAAATAATTCAAGAAGCACAAATGAAACAATGTCTTCTTTGCAATTAAAAATCAAGATTCTAATTTTTCGTATTTATTTTGTTCTTTTTTTTTTCTTTCATGGAATTATTTTTCCACTAACAGTGATACTGAGAACCAACACCGAATCAGTGAAGGAAAATGCCATACCATAATGTACTTGAATTCTCAGAGTTCTGAAAAAGTCTTTTTTTGGTGTTTCAAATTGGAGAGCTAGATTTGTTGTAATAATCCCATAGTAAAGGTCCACCAGAACATCTAATTAGCAGTTTTGTTTTGGTGGAAGTATGAGGGGAACACAAGAAAAAAATTTACTGTGTCATTTCCTATCCTCACTGTAATATCCTGTGACTGAACAGGTGTAAAAGAACAAGCCTCAAGTTATTTATGCAAAATACCTCTCTGTAATAGAGCTTGTTTTCTGTGTTTCAAATAACTCTTTGCTTAAAATATTCTGTGCAAGCTCTCCTAAGAGAGATACTTCTGCTATGTATATTAGAAAAGCTAGAGCGCCAAAGAAAGGTAATTGAAGTGGAAACTGTTGGAATAAGCAATGATAAGTGAGAAGAAATGTTAAGTTTGCTTAATAGGGAGACCCAGAATGAGACTGGGTTTGGTGGAACAGAAGGTAAGTGGTGTCAGGGTATTATGGTGTATTAGTGTTGAGCTTTTGTTTGAATTACGAGTGTGAAGGCAAGGCAGGCTGGCAAAAATCAGCTGGAATGAGAACAAAACAAACCTTTAAGTGGTTTTACCAAGTTTGGTAGAGTAGTCCCCAAAGAAGGGTAGCAGACTTAAGAAGGATGCTGTTACTGAGGCTGTGAGTAGAGGTGAATAGAGGTAAGTGTAGGCTCCATTTACTACCTTTAATATCTCCACAGGAATGAATTCTATTTAGTCTCTCTGCCTTCAGGTGACTGTGAGAACTACTGCTATGTGAGGAATGATAGGAATCAAACCCACAGTTTGTGTAGCAGTTTTGCCAGGAGCATGACTATAAATGATACAGGATAATAAGTGATCCCCAATTTGTTAACATTTTATGCTCAGATGGTTTCCCTTAGAAAAGAAAATGTCAGGCAAGGCTTGAACATTCAGGGCACAATCTGGGCTCCTCGGGTACACTTATGATATTGTGTATTTATGCTTGTGTATCTTGATTCTTATCAGAGATTTCTACATTGGCAGGGGAAGTGAACTAAAAGAAAAGTAGAAAGGGAAAAAAAAACCTACTCATGCATGAAAGTGGTCATCTCTGTCCCATATTGCAGGACTCAGTAATTTAGACTAAGCAGACTGACTTGGGAGTGTCTCAAAGTGATGAAGATCAGTTTGCTGTGTAGTCTGTTTGACATGATGATTTCAACACAAATGGTGAATATCAATAATAAATATTGTATATCTCTAATAGATTCTGAAACCACTTATGAAATGTACATTTGTAGATCCATTAGGAACCATATAGGATAACTCTCATGCCATGTGTATCTATAAATCTGTGAGTATGATTATTACAGGCTTTTGGGTTATGAGCACTGCATTGCAAGAGACCACATTTAAAAAGAAAAGTTGAACATATGATTGATGATAATTTTTTTCCTTCATCTGAGAAAAAGTACTTCATTTATTACCACTGCTTTTCTGTTATGTTCTGTCTTTGACTTTTTCTGGTTGTTTCCTCAGTGACTCCCTCATATGAGTACTGTATAGTGATAAGAAAATGCTAAGTTCAGCACAACGAAATTGATACTGTTGTCCCAAATACTACTCCCATTTTTTTCTCTTTCCTGTTGTGCCAGATGGATTGTCCTTTATCTACTGTGTTTACTCAAGTCCACAAATGGATAATCAGTATTGTAAACTTTTATTATATGGCTTATGCCAAAGTAATATGGCATCTCTGAACTTGTATGTTTTATTTTGACAGAAACAGACCTGTAAAGATGTTTATGTGGTGGTCTGCTGTTTTACTACTTGGATGCATTTTGCTGGGAGCAGACGGGTGGCCAGTCAAGGAAGGATACGACTTTAGGCCCTATCAGCCCCTAATAAGACTACGGCATAAGGTACGGCTTATTCTCTAATGCAGTATTTCAGAGGCTAGATGGTCTCTGATCTTAATGAATACATGTGGAACTAATCGAAAGTTGGTGTTTCTCAATAATACTTTTAAGGTACTGATAACTCTCATATAATTCTTGGAATAGGCTGTCATAAACATTGCAAGTTTAATACTGACGAGATCTCTCAAACACGTGCAAACAACACAAAGAAAAATAATTAAAACTTGACATAAAACATTATATTGAAAGATATGGTGGGTTTATTCCTAGGCAATATGTCTAGATAAAAAAATGGTTTAGTATAGCTCAGCTTTTGTTGTTAGGGATATATATTTGTAAAAAAAAGCTGGGAATATAAAACATTTCTAAAATCAATTTTTAAAACCACCTTTGGCACAGATATGCATACTCAAAATGTAAATAATATGATAAAAGAAACTTTCTGCTTCAATCAAACACTTAATAAATCAAGGGCTTAGATTAAGTTATGCCAGTAGAATACTTACTACAAACAGATGATAATGAATATATGCAGTTATATTTGCTTTGATCAGGCAATATGTATGCAAGTTTATGTGTGCAAAGATTAAAAAAAAAAAAGAGTAATCACTCTTTCTCTAATAACAGGGAATTTATGTGACTTGGATGATAGTCCAACCAGAGCAACTCCAAATGTCAACCTGAAGGGAAAAACAATCCTGTTGGTACTTAAAAATTATCTTGAAATAATAATTGTGTTTGTGGTGAGAACAGGCATTCATATCATAAAGGTTTCATTGTTTTAAAAGGGATTAGGAATGATTTCAGCTTCTCATGCACAGAAATTACAAGCAAGAATTTAATCTATGTATATGATAATCTGAAATCATAAGAATAGCATTCCTTGGAGAAAAATTTTTAAACTGAGAAAAACTTTACGCATAAGAAAATGTTACTTTACTCTGAAGGTAACTCAGCACTGAAGAGTTTGCCCAGTGAGCTTGTCAAGTCTTCATCCTGGCAGATATTTAAAAACTGGACATGGCCTGGGACAACCAGTGGCAGGGGACCATGCTTGAGCAGGGAGGTTTGACTGGGTGACCTCTAAAGGTCCTAACATTCTTTGATTCTCTACTTCATTATAATACATCATTAATTATCATGGCTGTTATAATGGCAATGAAGATCAGATGTTTGACTGCATTGTTTATATATGAAATATCAAAACCAGGAAGAGATGAGTTGTCTTGAACCAGTAATGAGAAAGAATATTGCAAAGCACTCCTGAAAGTTTTATTTTCAGTCTCCTTGCCTCGTTTAACTGCCTTGTTAAAGAGATTACACTTGTGGTAACATATGATTATGCTGAAAAATACTAGGCTGTGTCTGAACAGCATGTGAATTTCTTGTTAAGCCAGGTAATCCTTAGTTCTTCATTTGTCAAAACACTGGAAAAGTTTGTAAGGTACTTTCCATTTGGGAGTCTTCTTGCATTGCTGCTTAAGTATTGTGAGCAGTTTGTTAATGCCTAGGTTCCCACCTGATATCGTTAGGAAGTATTTTTAGCATCCTAATGAGTTTTCTTCTTGTAATTTGCATGCCTCTGACAGAGACCAATGTTTATGCAATGTCTTCAGTGAATGAGTGGATACTCTGAGATTTTCAGGTATAAACAGGCAGGCAGCAGCCAACAGAATGGCAACTGTTGGCTGCCGATTTTCTGTCAGACACTAAGAAATATGGAATATAGCCTGTACATCCATATGTATACTCCAGAGCATGCCAACTCTGCATATCTAACACATGCACACACCACCCTCCTTGGCAAGCCAGGTGATCCACATGGTTTAGCAGGGAAAAGTACTTGTGACAGTGCCTTCGTTTTAATGGTCTCATCATGGGTGGGGAGCGGTTCAGTTTTACTCTCTAGGGACAGTCGGTGAAGATGTAATTTAGTCCTTGTCCCCTGGACTCCTTTTACTTAGTCCCAATTCTGAACTTATGGGGTTAGGACCGTCACATTCCCAATAGTCAGGGCTGTAACCCTTCACTGAGTGCCAGCATTGCCTTAACAGCAGGGGCTGGGATGGGCTTGGGGGAACCTGGGAACAGAGAGAGGGGAAAATCCAGGGAAGTCGGAGCTCAGCCTGAGCCTCAGCCTTAGCCTGAGCCTGTGTCCAGGCCTGTGCAGGATGCTCCATCACAAAAGAGGTTCTCTTGTCCGGCTGAGCAGGTGGGTACGGGGGATACAGCAAGGGGGAGTGCTTTGCTTTTACCAGCTTTCACTGGCATCTGCTGATCTGCTGAGTCAAACTGTTTCCAGCCTTGTCCTGATTTTGTCTTGTTTTACCAAAGGGCTAAGGGGAGCTGACTCAGATGCGCACCCCTCACTCTTGTCTGTGATACATCTCCAGACTAAAATATTTCTTTTAACTTCCTGTAAAAACCCTGTCCCTCTCCCATTTTACTCTCTCCTTCCCTGCTCACTATTGCTGTTTGCTGCTCAATTCATCTGTTCAACCCTGATTCACATTAAATTAGGCCTCAGGACCAGGTCAGTTTAGAGGGGTTTAGGTTATATTAGAATTAGATACAGTTTAGAGGTGTTTAAGCAATAAGGACTGTGTCTGAATGAAACAAAGAAAGAGGAAAAATGTAAGCATCTCTCCCAGGTTATTAAAGGCAAATTTGAATGCATAAACACAAAGCACAGAAAAAACATGTTTTTCTTTTAGGTTTTTGCCCAAAGGTTGTAAAATGTTCTCCCTCCACTGACAGCACTGAAACTCCAGTGAAATGTATACAGGCTGAGTGTTCAATGATTTTATTCTCATTTAGGGTGCCATGGCCAAGAAAGAAATGCACAGAAAGTAGTATTCCAGGATTCAAAAATATAGCCTGTGCTTTCTCTGTGTTGTCTGGTCTCCAAACAACCTGAAGTTTATCATTCACAGTGTCTATCTGGAAAATTTGTTTGCTTTCAGGATCTGAGAAGTCATAAAATTTGATCCTCTAAAATCCTCTGTCCTAGAGAGAGAAGGGAAAAAATCTATTGAAGATGAGCAGTGAATTTTGAGGACTAAGAACAGAGCTTTTCCTGATCACGTCAGTGCTGCTCTCAGCTCTAAAGTAACAAGAGAATTTTCTTCCTTTTGAGGTTCCATGTGAACAGTATCTGTATCCTATGCAAATTCCAGGATTAGAAGTAGCAAGACTCACTTTTACTTTTTTCCCCCCTTAATCACTTGTCCAAGTGTAGTCAAGAAGTCTTAGAATTTTTTAAAATTTTATTTTCTTTTTCTCAGGAGAGACAGGGAATTCTGCATTGTAATCTGATTTTTCCTGTGGGCAATAGCATTAAAAAGGCATGGGTAATTTTTTTTTTTTTTAAATCCCATTACAATCATTGTGCACTAAAAGCTAATAACAATTAAACATTTTATTTTTGCTATCTCTCACCACACACTCAAAGCGTTTTTTAAGTCTTAGGAAAGTTGCTTCTAAAATTACACTAAAATTTCTTCTATAATCCTTCTTCCAACTAGTCGGTCACTGGGGGTTGGAGTGCCAAAATCTGGAATTAAGGGGAGGCTGATTCCTCCTTTCAAGATGCCTGCTGATACTTATTAGCAATGCCTATAGGTTTGTAGTCGGATCAAGAGGGCCAGTGAGGGAGAAAGGGTGCATCTTAACTATTGGACTGAACCTCTTGCTTACTTGTCTTTTTTGCTTCTGTTACTGAGCATCCTCACTGTGGGAAAGACTATTCTCAACCAAATATTTTGATGGCTGATGAGATTGACATGTATTATCTACCTTTTGATTAACATTTTTTTTAAATTTCATATGCCAAGTTGGCAACAAAGAATAAAATATAACATGATGGTGTACAGGGGAAATGTATTTATCTTCTTCAGTAGTCAGTTTGGCCTTCTCACATTGAATCCTAGGAAAAGCATTTCCAGTTACCCTCTGAATAGATAAGAAGTGGGTTTTTTACCTTCCTGGTGTTTGGGATTCCATGCAAGCAATCTATATTGGCTGTCATTTCAGATTCTTGATTAGTGTGTTTTTGCATATTCTCTTATGATGGCAAATTGTCATCACAAATTGCAATTGCAGTAATAGCAAAACAAAGCCAGGAGAGATTTGTTGGATATATTACTTGAGGTGATTTGCCCCTGTTTAAATTTGTGCAGTTTGGATTTCTAAGATCATGAAAGAGGCAAGATACTTGAAATGAGTGTTTATGATATCTGGCTCTTTTCCATGGCTTCCTTGTTGCCTCTTATTTGTCAGGTCCTCAAGACTACTCTGTAATTCAATTCCATCTGTTTATTTTTTTTTTCTATCAGACAAATGCTTTATTTTATTCTTTTCCATTGCTTCTTTTTCATTCATTTTCCCCATGGATTTAATACCTATATTTATTACCAAGAAGATGTAGACTTTTATTATCTGTATTAACCTTTATTATCTTGGTCAGTTAAAATGATATCCTGTAGCATAGACAATGCTTATAATGTAAGAAATTGTATGTAAAAATTAATATGAAAATTATATTAAAGAATAAGCATGGTGTGTAACCATTTTGTTGGTCTGTAGACAAACTGGGCTGTACCCCAGACTCTTTTTTTTTTTTTTAACAAAATAATGGTCCACCTAGCTTATTGCTTATTTTTCACCTCTGGTTCTAGTTAGCTATTTAAATTCTGATTTTAAATGAAGATAATTATGTAAGTTAAGCATTTGTTTTTGTGTTGGGTCAGCATGACCTGGCTTTTGTAGCAGCGGGGCTGCAGGGGTGGCTTCTGTGACAAGCTGCCGGAAGCTTCTCCCATGTCCAGCAGAGCCAATGGCAGCTGGCTCCAGGATGGACCCACTGGTGGTCAAGGCCAAGCTAATCAGAAACTATGGTACCCCTTCTGTGATAACATATTTAAAAAGGAAAAAAATCTATTGTGCAGATGTAACTGCACCAAGTGAAGGAGTGGAGTGAGAATACGTGAGAGGAACAGCTCTGCAGACACCAATGTCCATGCAGAAGGATGTGGAGGAGGAGTTCCAGGTGCCCCAGCAGATATTTTCCTGCAGCTATGCTGCTCATGGAGGACCACGAGGATGCAGAGATCCACCTGCAGCCCATGGAGGAAACTGACACCAGAGCAGGCGGATGCCTGGAAGGATGCTGTGAACCTGTGGGAAACCCATGCTGGGCAGGGTCCTGGCTGGACCTGCAGACCCATGGAGAGAGGAGCCCATGCTGGAGCAGATTTCCTGGTAGGACTTGTGACCCCATGGTGAACCTAGGTTGGAGCAGGCTGTGCCTGAAGAACTGCATCCTGTGGAAGAGTGACCTGTGATGCAATTTGCAGCATTTTGTGGAGAACTGTTGCAGAAAAGATGGATTCACACTGGAGAATTTCAGGGAGGACTGTAACCCAGGGGAGGGATCCCTACACTGGAGTAGGGGAAAGGCTTCTCTGCCTGAGCAATGGTAGAAACAATGTGGGATGAACTGACCAAAACCCTGATTCCCCACCTCCCTGTGCTGCTGGGGCAGAAGAGGTAGAGCTCAGGAAGGTTGGAGGAGTGGGGGTGGAAGATGTTTTGAAGGACTTATTTTATTTCTCATTATCCTGCTCTGATTTTGTTCATAATCAATTCATTTAATATCTCTAATTCTAGTCTGTTTTTCCTGTGCCAGTATTTGCTGAGTGATCTCTTCCAGTCCTTAAGTCATGAACCTTTCATTCTGTTTTCTCCCCCTTGCCCACTTGTGGAGGGGAGTGATAGAGCAGCTTTGGAGGGTGCTGGTAACCAGCCAAGGCCAACCCACCACAGATTTAAACATTAGTATACTGTGCATCTATACAGTCATATATGCCCAACAGAGGAAATGTAACATTGGTATATAGCACTAAAAGAAAGAAAACTGCTTGTTACACTGGGCTTTAGTATAAAATAAAATCACGATATTTGTGCACTATTAGATTCCTTTTAAATTGGCCCCCAATTAGATTGGTTAGGTCTTACATCACCCATGTTTCTTTTCAATATCTATATTCTAAAACATCCTTAATACTTTTGTTCTTATACTTTGTGTAGTAGAAAAATAAGTTCAGAATAAATTATCTCTTTTTAATACTGGGAAAATATCTCACTAGTTTTAACTCTTTCTTCTTTATTGCTTACTTTTTTCTATCTACGTTTTCAGTTGTAATTTTGACCTGTGATAATTTTACTAAATGTGTGATGTGCAGTGGGAGCACAGATCTGATTTTTTAATATAGAACCATATTTATTAAAATACTACTATACCTTTTTCTTTTCTTCTTTTGCAGAAGACCCTGTTCTGATTTTGTGTTACCAAGATGTCAGGTTAAACAAGCCATCTGTACTTCATGTAAACCATGGCTTTTCTTATCTTGCAGTACAGATATTTGCTACCACAATATATAAACAATTTCTTTAGCATTTATATTCCTGATCAGTTTAATTTTTTTCATTTGAAATCTTTGCAAGGAGCCATGGTAAGAAGCATTGATCTGTATTTACGTATATTAGATTTAGGTGTATTTGATTTGGATTTCTTCAGCAGCCTTTCTCTTTGAGACTTTTCTGACTGGAAAAATCTGACTTCATCTCCATTGTTTATATGCAAAATATCAGTAAGAAAGTCCTCTTACCTTGTGAACTTACTGAAATAGACTATGCTTACCTTAAAATGCCTTCAGTTCTGGGTAAAGTGACGGCTAGATTACAGTAGTTCTTATGATATGTTATTTTTTTCTCTTTTATAATTGCTGGTGGGATCATATAAGTAGTCCAGCTCAGGGCATTGTATTTGTTCCTGATAACTGATTCCACGCTAATCATATCAGACAAGAACACTACATCCATCAGTATACTCGAGTCCCTTCAACCATGGGCTGAGGGAATGTGATGTCTTTCAGTTTCAGATTTATTTTCCATAATGAAAAAAAACCAAACAGCAGCATTAGTAGCAACATCAAAAAAACCCCATTCCCCTTTCAAACAATGAGGCTAAAGGATAGGATGCCCATTGAAAACATTAAAAGTTTTGGTACCGGTGCTTAGGCCTGGAACAAAATAAATTGAGAGTTTAATGATAGCCTAATAAAAGGTGTGTTATTTGCAACTTTTTTCTTATTGTTATGCATTGATAGAACTGTGGTTAAATAGCCACAGTTTTAAGAATGTGGAAGCTGAATGCCTAAAATATAAAATTCAAAACAAAGCTCTCACAAGCTTTACTAACGCAAAAATGTTGCTATTTGACTTCAGTAAAATTGCTCACAGAATCACAGAATGGTTTGGCCCTGAAGGTATCTGAAAGATCACCTAGTTGCAGCCCTGCTGTCTTCTCTTCTGCAAGCTGAAGAGCCCCAACTCTCTCAGCTTGTCTTCATAGGAGAGGTGCCTCAGTCCTCTGAGCATTTGTGGTTCTCCCCTGAGCTCACAGCAGCAGCTCCTTGTAGTCATGCTGGGGATCCCAGAGCTGAACACAGTGCTAGAGGTGGGGTCTCACGAGATGCAAGAGATGAGCAAGAGATTTTTTTTTCCCTTGGCACACCTTCTTTATTTTTTTGTAATTTTTAAGTTTTCATTTAATATGCTTTGTTAGCTATGCTAAACTGCATTTATACTATTTATTTAAATGAGCACGACGTATAAACAATGCAATGTATGAACAATATATTTATGTGAACTAAGTTTAATAGCAATACGTATTTCTGTAACATTGCATAATATTAATAGGATCTGCTTAATGTTCATTGTCAATTCTATCAAACAACTTTATGGAAGTGAATTCCCCCATCCAATGCATTCCAAAAATATATATATTCAAATAAGAAAAATCTAACAGGCTGATTCTGTGCTCCTTCTTCCAATGAAAACAAACCAAATAAAAATTATTAGTCGTTTGTTTCATGTATTGCTTATAACTCTGATTATGTAACCTGGAATAAGCAACCTGTAATTCAAGTCTATTTTCTGGAGACAAGTAAGGCCTATCACTCTGAGGCATCAGTGCAATTTTCATTTCACTAGTGTTTCATGAAACTGCCATTACTTTCTATTACTGTTACCTGAGGATTATTATCATACATCAGTGTAAATAATAAAGCACTAATATTACATTATCTAAATAGAATTTATTCAACTTGGTATAACTATCCTTATTTGGTATTACATAATTTGATGCTCAGTTCTGAAATAGGAACTACTGTATTGCGTTAAGCTGATCCCCAGTTTTGTGAAAGACTAATTCCACTGCAACAGGTAGTTTGCGGTATTTTTCATAAAGGTCTGAGAAACCATTGCATTGGTCAGTCTGACTTTCCATATAAAGGCACCTATTTATTTCATTATTCCTTCATCTCTCCTCTAAGTGGGGTAAGAGTAAAGTATGCTCTTCAAAGAAATTACTGAATCTTCAAATACGTTCTATACCTTAATATTTTCTATACTTTAAATTTTCAAAAATTAGTTTTGATGGTTTATTATTAGCAACTAGTAAAGAACAGAGCTTACCATTTGAATACATCTGTCTTGTTTTGCCAGTGACTGCTTCCTGAGCTCTAATCCGCTGTCAGATGGAATACAATCAAAGTCATTGGTTTGGTACAAGGAAATACTTGCAAGATACAATTTGTAGTTTATTATTCATGACAAATCAGATTTTATTTGTATTTACTTGTAACGGTCTAAGGCAGGGAAGAAAAAAATGTCTTTACATATATATATATATATTCTTTACATATATATATGTAAAGAAGGAACTACAATTAAAAATACAGTACTGTCCAGTAGATTAGAACTTCAGCTATTTACTGGATTGTTATTTCAGCTCCCTGAAAACTCTTTTTTTTTTTTAACTAATTGTTTCCAACATGAATGCCAAGAGAAAGTAGCTAAAAGCTTTACAGTACATTGTTTACCTCAGAGTAGGAAAACTGTGACCAATTTTTAATATATCTGCAGAGTATAGAGGTGCACTTCATAATTAATTTTGAAAAATTAGTTGAAATTCACCAATCACATGCTGAGTTGAACTTGGATTTTTCAAGATTCAGTAGAAGAAAATATGATCTTAATTTTACTCTCTAGTTTCCTAAATGTTACACAGTGGGTAATACAATATAACCTTTCATCAAATCTCTGGTTTAAATGAATTTATTCCTCAAATATAGAGTTGAACACTTTACAAAAGGGCATATGCAATTGATTAATATTCATATCATGAACTTCTCTTTTGCTTTGCAACACTGCTACTATCTGCCCTCATAAGATGAATGGTAGAAGCAAACTTATTCCTAGCAATGTCTCAGCATACTGGTTTTAATCAATAGTGGTGGATAGACTACAATTTTACCCATAATTATGTCTTAATGCAGACTAAATATTACGTGCATTCCTGGATTGTAAGAAGGTAATTGATGTTTATGCTGTCATATCTATACTCTCTAATTGTCATTTTTCCTGCAGATTTTCTTCTATCTGTACAAAAATTTGCCAGGAGGAAAAACAAGATCTGAATGAGCCTCAGACAGACTGAATAATAAAAAATGAAATACATTATGTGGTTTTAGAAAATTACACTTAAAACCACAGCTGAAATTTAAAAAGAAAAATGAATGGGGTTTTAGGCAAATTGCTTCCATTAATGTCATTGGGAATACTGTGGCTACGATCCATCTGTAGTCGCTTGCTTTTTTCTTTTTTTTTTAAGTAGCACTATATTGTCAGGAAATATACTGCTGTTTAGTAATTGTGAGGATACCTGGAGTTTTAGGAACTCATGTAAGGGGAAGATAATAGAATACCCGTTAAATACTGGATCCTAGAATTTCCACTGATAATTCAGTATGCTAAAGTTTTGCTTCTTGGAGATCTCTTTCTTCCTTCTTTGCCTATTCAAATCTGGGCTGGTCTCAGATAATTGCGAAATAAATATATATACACTGAATATGAGTAGCTTCTGACCTATATCAGATAAATATATATCAGATAAGCAGCACCTCCCCAACTGTCCTGTGTTATTTCATTTCTTTCTTGGTAGGCTTGAATAAACTACATCTTATGTGGTTTATACATGGTGAAGTACTTCTACACTGAGTGTCTAAGCATATAAAGTTTAATGCAAAATATGCACAAATAGCAGTAATTACTTCTGTAAAGTCATTATTTACCTAGTTCCTCCGACCTAGCTAAGGAGAGATATAGCCTGGATTTAGCTACATAAATTGGCTTGTACAATCTTCAGTATATAAGTGGTTTTGTTCATAGTAGAACACGTTTTAATTCGAAAGTATACACTTCTTTCACTGCTTAAACCATGCATTAAGCATTTTAATGCTTAAAGTGTTATACAGACCAGCAACACTGCACAGCAGTATAAAATTGGTAGAATGTTTTTTTGTGGTATTCTGTGAAACTGCTTATAAATTTTGAATGTATTTGGTCTGTCATCAGACAACAAAGTATGAAGACATTGTATTAGAGAAGCTATAGTTACAGTGTATTTCTGTAAGAGCGAGCTGCCTAAGAAATCTACACAGAGTAAGCTTCTGTGAATATTCTACTGATTTTTTTTTCCTGTTCAGCTCAGAACTGTGACCAGTTCTAGGACAATTGATGATAATGAGGTGTATGGAAAAATTCATACTTAAAGACAGCATGTAGATTTTATTGGATTTTTTTTTCATTGTGAATAAATGACAAAATTTGGAAAAGAGGCCTTTCTGTGCTTCAGTAAAATGAAGGAATACATTTGGCCTTTCACTACAGTTTTACTGGGCCTGTAGAATCATCCTCTTGGACAAGGTTTTACATTGGAAACAACAAAAAAAAAATAGAAAACTTTACAGTCCTACTAAAACCCAATGATTTAGTGAAGTAAGAATCCTTGAATTTAAAAATAAAACCGAAAACTACTATTCAGCTGCCTTTCAACTGCAAGAGTAATTAGGGCTTGTGGGTTCTATAGGGTGCTCATTTGTCTTGGGAGCTACCTGCAGCCTGCTGCCTGCAGGTCTTTTTACACCACACAGCAGTTTTAGGCAATGTGTGTGTATGAACCGTGAACAATCCTACAAAAAGGAATTGTTGCTTTGAAAGTGTACAAATCTGACTGACTCTGCCTATGTTAAAAAAGAAAGGTTATTTTCTAAAACACAATACATCGTGTATACATTTGGTATAAACAGTATTACTGTATCATTAGTAGGAAGCTGCTTCAATTCAGTTGGTACTGAAGAATACTGAGATTCAGACACTAACTCTAGCCCAGAACTGTTTTACCTTGAGGACAAATGCTTTGTCAGCTCTGCTTTACGTGGTCCAAGGCTGGCTTTAAAATAATATGTGCCCTTGCAACCACCTAGGTTATTTGCTTTTATGTCAGAGAGGCCCAAATATAAAAAAAAACTGTAGATTAGCTGTTGTGTAGAGCTACTTCTGTCCACTTTCTGTCCATACAAATCACACACTTTGTTGAAGCCTGGTCTAGAGATAGTTTTCCTTCAGAGAATATAGACAAGATGATGCGGAACTTTTTCATATCTTTATTCTCTACTTCCCCTGTGCTTTTAAGGGATTGTAATCTGCATGCAGAGAGGAACAACTGCTTCAAACTCACCTTCCTGCGTCTGCCATGATTTTTCTTCATGTTCCTCAGGGATCTAAATCAGCAAACCAAGAACCAAGTCAGTGTATTTCACAGTTTCCCCTTCCCCTCTCTGTGGCTGGGCTTTTTTTAGTATGGTTTTGGTTTTAATGACAAATATTTCACTCTTATGTCCAGGCTCCCCAGATACTGTTGAGTTGCTTTCATACACATTTATGAATTCAAAACTTCATCATATTTTCTCCAGAGGCCTGTAAGCCTTACTCTTAAGACTGTAATATTTAGTAATACTCTTGGGAATGCAACTCATTCTGAAAACTTCAACAAAAAAAAGCTTTCTGTATTACCTTATTTTTGCCTAGCAACATTGCTTCACAGCTTGTTTCCTTCACACAATCTTATATTCATGCGATGCCTTAATCAATACAAGAACAACCTGTGGCATATTATTTTCTCAGAATTTGCTGCTATAAATGGTGGCAATCTCTAAGAGAGCTGGGCTGTGTATGCAGAATACCAGTTCAAGAATCTTGCTTCAAATATTAAACTAAAAATCTCTCTGCAGTAAATAGTGTAGTTGACAAGAGCAACAGGAAAATGGTTCACATTTTGCACATTCTTTCTTCCTTGCCATAGCAAGCAAGGCCTTGCTTAATGCTGCTTAACAGAATAGCTTTACAAATGTAAATGTCATTGCTTCTGCTTTGCATGCATTTTTAGTTTAAATTGCAATTGTAGTGCAGTTGCTAAGAGTCTGCTGAAGTCGGATTCTGTGAAACTTCTTTGAAACACAAATGTTCAGCCTAATGTCGTTGATCAAATTCGGTCTGAGAATAGTTTACCAGATTGCTTTGTGCAGTATGTGTGCTTGCACGCTGTGGCTGTGACCATGCTGCTATTTCACCCATGAATAGAAGGTCTCTGTGTATTTGTAATTCAGATTTTTTGTAACTAAAATTGTTGTGTTAATTTAAGTGAATATATTGTTAATTCAACTACTCTAGCTTGCACATATTTCAACAATACTATTTTGGTACCTCTCTTAATGAAATATTTTTCTTAATAGCAATTATCCCTTTATTTTTTAAATTTTTATTTTTCATTTCTGTATCGTAACAAAGTACCCCTACTGTAGCATGAGCCTTAAAGGTAATGGAAACAAAACTGATTTTCTGCATTTTCACTATATTTTATTATATGACTAATGGTAACTTTTCATTATAAAATATTAAACAAGCAAGTAACTTTGCACTCCCTTTTTCGTCAGTTTCTTTAATTAATGGTTTATGTTTATTAAATTATTTACATTTTTGTCACACGTCAAGGATAATCTACCATATGTTTTACGCTAATTAGTACTTTGTTTATTTTAGGAATTCTATTAATTCAGCAGATACTTGTTAAATAAAACCAGCTTTGTCTGAGTTTTGCAGACAAAATAAGGCTCCTCTTCCTTATGAGCAGCCCACTCTGGCAGACACATACCCAGATCCTCAGCAGATGATTCAGGCAGAGAGATAAGTGAGGTTCTAGATGCAATACAGTTATGTAATTTGTCTTTTGAAAAACACGATTAAGTGGAAGTCAGTATGCTTCTATGTGCAACATCCAAGGTTCATAAACACTGATTTTTTTTCAAAAAGGGAAAACCAAACAAAATTCACATGATTCATATTTAAATGGGGCTAAGAAATTATATTTACTGTTTCTTAAATGGTTGGCATATTTTCTTTGTCCTAGAATGTCATCTACCTTTGCAGATCAGCTCTGGTCTTTCTTATAAATAGTTTTGTACCTTCTTGAGAATTATTGCAAATTAAGAGTCCTTTTGACTATCCTTCTCTACATCCCTTATTGCTAATATGAAGCCCTTCTAAATACAACTTGATACTATGCCAAATTTATTTAGCAAACATGGCATTTCTGAACAATGATGACGTCAGAATATTAGGATGTTTTAAGAGATGTTGATAGTGTTTCTGCATTAGGACAAAAAAGAAAATAGCACTAGAAAAGTGCTATTTATAGCACTTTTATACCTTGGGAAAGTATTTGTGTATATTTAAATAAATTTCTTGGCAAATTTATATTCCAAATAGTTTATAACTTGCGGTTTGTAACAATAGTAATTTTTAGAGTCAACCATCTGTGATCTTTTTTATTTCATAAGCATAACAGAAAATCTGACATTGTCTCCACTTTCATCCACTGTACTTTGAAAAGTTTACTTTAAATTCAGCCTTTTGGGCACACAGGAAAGGTTTTTTAAAAGTTCTAATCTGTTCTGCATCGATACATTTCATCAGGCTGATACACTGCAGTGCAACACAAAACCATAAAATGCCATGCATCCGTTCTGATTAACTCGATTGGAGAGTGTTAAATTGAAAACTACTTTGCTATATTGAAGCTGATAAAAATATCCTGGAATGCAGAATGGTTGGTTCTGTTGACTGATGGCCTATAGCAATAGGTAACAATATAGTATTGTAGTTAATGTAGTCATCAAATTAATTTTTTTTATATATATAAAATATATATATATTATTTCTTCATTTTTTAACATATTTTGTTTATATATCGTAATGCAGTACATGAGCAAAATAACAGAAATATGTGTAATAGTGGGTTTATGAAGTCATCCACACAAGTGTTTATATAGAGGCACATTTTACTTAATGCCACAATGCTTGCACATTTACATACTTTCTAACAGTGTGTGGGTAGACTTTTGTTATTTTCAGGCTGACTTACATTAAAAGCCTACCACAGTGCACGAATGTAGGTGGAAATAAATATCATCATGAACAATTAATTTACTGAGTTTCAAAAGTTTGTTTACCTCTCTTACATTCCAGGAACCTGAAAATTTTGTTTATGTGTTTGTATGTTTCCCACCAGGACGAGCAGTTCCTATTTTCCTGAGCATCTGAAATTAACTTTCCTAAGTTATAGATGCTCGTAACATTGGCTCACTAGCATAATTCATTGCCTCTTCATGATTATCTACAGAAAATATTTCACATAATTTATCTTTCAATATTAAGGACAAATCTGTATGTAATTCACCTTCAGTGTAACCTTTTCTGCAATTTTAACTTTGTGTTTTCTGTTGAAAAGTCTAATATGGAAAGGTTTCTCTAGGCAGAAAGCTAATTTCTGAGTTCAGAGATACTACACCCAGTCTAATCACTTTTGAAATCACTTGGTTAATTTTGAAATAACTTGAGGGTATAGACTTTTCCTTCCTTGCCTAAAAAGCTCTTTGCTGCTAACAAGCATCTTGCTTGGTGCAAGGAATATCACACCAAGGTTGGTCTGTGATTTGCTAACAAAGTTTTTTCTTTGTAATTTTAATGGCAGCTTAAAATTAAAATTTTATTACTTTGAGAAAACTCAGCCATGAAAAACTGCTCAAAAATCTTCAGCTGAAATTAAAGAAAATACTGATATTAAAAAAACCAAGATCTGAAAAGATATTTTCAGTTAATGCCTTCTTTCATTGAAATCTTAACACATTCCATTAAAATAATATTTATTTTTAACAAGTTTTTTTAATTTTAAAATTTGGGGCAATTCTCTAAATGTGACCCATACGCCATGTTAAAAAACCCCAGTCTTTTGATACTTTTGTGTTACTAATTACGGCTTTATTTTTAACATCAGTTTCAAACATCCTTGAGTTTAAACAGCTATGTGACTGCATAGAATTAATTTAAGTTGTTATTTTTCTATGTTAATCAGACAAAGATAGGTACAATCAGTGTTATTCTGAAATAAATTGAATGGTAACTAGGAAAAAGGCCACCAAAAGATATAGTGTTAAAAGACATATGTATTGGTGTAGAAGTACTAACTTTTTTCTATAAATTTTTATGTACAGTCTGGATGCTTTTAAGACTAAGTGAACCTGTTATGAGCTCAATAATAACATATCTTTGGTGCATATAGGTAAAATAAAACAGTGCAATTAGTAATGAAAGGTAATTAGTACACTGTCTTTGTTATCAAAAGATAAATGCTTAAAAATGCACATTAGAAATTGCAACAAAAGAAAAAAGTTATCTACTTTCTTCTTGTTAAAATTATGTAAGAAAAATCTATCCTGGAACAAAATTTAGAAGTATTTTGCATTTAGCATATTCCTAATGCTATTCTAAATAACTATATGCAAAACTCAGTTTTAAATAGCATAAATTTATATGGCATCAAATACTTGAAGAATTGTAGTACCCGAGATAAAGAACATCGTTTCCAGCAAATAGTGTGTAAAGTAAAAGTTTGAAATTTTGGGGTCAGATTACTTCATGCTTTGAAATTATATCAGGGGACAAGTCCCAGTTTTATAGGGACTTGTGCAGTTGAATTATGAGCATCTCCCAAGATAGAGGTAAAGTGACAGAGACTGCATGGCCCCATTGGGTAATGTGTTCCTTAAACACAGTCCTTGAGGGGGGGGGGAAAGAGAGTGGAAAACACTAGGGGTGTTTAAAAATGGGTCATATAGGTGTCTTTAGGTGTCAGGCAAAGTGTAGTTGATTTTATTTTGGAGCAGAGTGGAGGAGGAACTAGACTTTCTCATTTGGACCATGTATGTCTATTATTTTATGATATTTGTGATAACTAATTCTGCAAATAATATATTTTTCTGCTTTTAATTGCAGCAGGAAAAGAATCATGAAAGCTCAAGAAATAGAGGTAAGTGCCAATTATTTTCAAAATGCAGACATTCTTATAATTACCACAAATGTAACATTCATTATTGGTAAAAAACATCCAGTGAGATTGCTTGCTGAGTATTTGGTATTTGAAATGACAAAAATATACGCAGGAAAAGGGTTGATATTTAGAGAGTAAATGTATTAGGTACTATTTTTGGAACTCTGAGATGAACAATGTTGATTGCTATACTCTGGATGGGATGGGCTGCACGGCTTCCCATTAAGTTTGTGTCCTTGACTATGGCTGGTTATCATACTTCCATAAAACATCAGTACCATCAGTTTAGCTTCTCCCTTTCCATTCAGTAAATCTGAAACGGGATGTGATTCCAATTTGTGCACAAATTAATCATATCCTTAATAGGCTGCCTTGCAAAATGACTGTTATGGGTGTTTTTTTGTGCAATTTATATTTTCACTGCACCTTACTCTGTGCCAGTGGCTAAGCATTATGTGAAATAAAATACCCAGGTTAAAGGAACAGCCTTGTATCAAGAAAATTAAGTTCTCCAAAACCCAACCTGTGAATTTTGTGGTTTTTTTTCTGGTACAAAGTCTGTTAAACAGAGACAGAATACCCAAATCTCTTGGTTAAAAAATGCTAAGCGAGCAATGAAAAGCAAAATTGCTGATAGTGACAAAGATTGTTCTCTTGATATTTTAGTTGTTTATAGAGGTAGGATATGAGATACTCTAAAAGGAATACAAAGTAAGGGTGGGATAAAGAGCCCCAGTTAAATGTTGAAAAGAGAGGAGAGAATTAAGTGACAAACTAACCTCTATCTTTTTTATTGGCTTAAGAAGCAATGTGTAGTCATATCACCTGAGTTAGCTATTCTTAATTCAGCTATGTATTGCAGTACTCATTCATCTCAATTTGCTGTATCTCTCTCACACAGAGGCCAAACACAAGCATCTAAATGCAAACTAAAGCTGATGGTTGTTTGGAGTTGTGTCAGGACTATTACATTTTTTATGATGATATGATAATTTATATCATCTGAATGACCTATGGTCCTTCATTTGAAGTGTGTGTATGGGAAAAATAATTGAACCGAAAAAATCTCCTTTTCAACCAGTTTGAGATTTATAATTTTCTTTTCTGTGGTAATACCATATAAAATTTAATCTTCTAGATGTGTAGTGAGTTTATCCATGATGTATTGTTTAAAAACCTTTCCTGTCTTATGACTTAATACAAATTGTAAAAAAGATGGTGAAAACTCAGATTAGATTACAGGAATAAGATATGTGTGAATACTGAAGGATTGTGAAAAGGGCCATTCTTTGTGGGTTGTCATGATTTATATGAGTTATATATGATGTTTGATATCATATATATGGCGTCTTTCTCTCACACCCTCCCCATGCTGTTTTCAGGTGATCATTTTAGTATGTCTGTGAGCAACAAGTAAAAGCAGGAACAAACTAATGAGCTAGATGGGAGTGCCCATCTTATTCACTAGCTGTTAGTTTAGTTAACTGACCACTGAAACAGTTTTTAAAGGAATATAAAATATTGCCCACAACTACAACCAAAGGAACCTTTTAAACTCTACTTGAAGGGAGAGATCTATTATCTCCACACAGGCAGTGAAATTGGTGCTCAGCTGCACAAAATTTGTTGTGATTGTATCTGTAACTTCACTCGAGGAAATTTTTAACCTACTAAACTTCCTACAAGATGTGTTTGACTGCCTAAACTGACAGTTCAACTTGGAAGATTTCAGTGATCTGGGAGACTCTTCATGCATGGAGTAGTCTTTGGAACATATATCTGTATTTACAATATACTTTATTGCATAATGCTATTTTGAGGTGGGTTTATGATTGGTTTTTTTGCTGGTGTTCTCTTTTCATATTCTTTAAATTTCTTATTTGTTTACAAGTGTTCTTTTTCCTTATAATTGCAAAGTTTCAGGAACTTTTTATTTCAGTTTTTTTATTCCAATTTCAGCATATAAAATCTTAAAACTCTATTTAAAATTCTGGTTGGTTCAGATGAAACAAGACTAAATTAATGTTTCAGCATAAGCATTTTAGTCTTATCAGTGCATATATCTAACCTCCGCATGCAGTAACTAAATATTTTGTGCTCTTCACGTGTTCATGTGAGGTAGTTACATTTTCCTCAGGTTCTTAGGACAAGATTCTAACAATATTCCTTACACTCTGCATATATTAGCCACTACATTTTGTAAAAGGACAAAATGTTTTCTGTCATTTCTTAACTATTCTGACACTTTCAGAAGCAGTGTTTTCCTCTCAATTCAGAGGACAATTACAGTTCATTCTTACCAAGAGAAATGCTGGTGTCTATGTTGTGCCTCATAACTTCCATTGATATCAGTGTTTCACTATCTAATTTTGATTAATAATTTCATAAGGTTGTGTTTTTTAAGAGGGGAGGATGTTGAAGTAGAATTCAAGTCAAATGCTTTTTGGCTTTGGGAGTATCAAGATATTGGTTAAAAGGACAATTCTGTATCCTATAAATGCCTAGTAATTTTTCATTTTATCTAATTTGTTGCTATAAAAGAAATCTGATTCCTATTCTTATTTCAGTAAGGATGTTTTTATTGGTCTGTAGCATTTTTTTTTCTCCTGACACATTTCTGACCCACATGTTTTTCCCATCTCTTACTTCTGTTTTCAGCCTCTAAGTCAATCACACCAGAATAGAAGCCGATACTCGAACACACCCTGTTCTGACATTAATCCTATCTCTTTCTGATCTGTGATATTGTTTTTCTTGTTTTACTTAACAGATCACAGATCTTTTTGTACACTGTTTGAGAAAAGCAGCACTGCTTTTTTTTTTTAAAATACTGCATTAACATATTACAATTTTAGTGTATGTTGGCAAACTTATGCTTCTGAGAATTTTTTGTGTGTGAAAATGATTATCAGCGGGGAAAAATACAAATGAAATTAGTTCCATAACACTTCTATAATATAAAACAAATATCAAGACAATCACCAACTAGACCTTGCTAACATATAATTGCTGGCTTAAAGTCGCATTTGACCTTCCTTACCTTTCTTTTGCAGTGGTAACTTCATGTGCTTTTAATAAAGAACATTATAAAGTTTATAGTAGAAATAATTTCTGACAATATTATTCTGAAACGCTTTTACTTCTGAAGTACCAGAAAGTTGACTAGTAATATGTATCAATCATTTGCCAGACCTGAAAGGCATCTCGGTTCCTTTTCTCAGAAAAAACATGGGCACACAGGAAATAATGAACCACAAAAATATTTCAGTTAACTGGTAGCATTTCAGATCAGTTCCTAAGCTCAGTCACAGTTTGAATTGCTATATAATAGTTTTCTTTTTTGAGAATTTAGAAATCTATTTCAGTATAGAGAGGCAATATGTAATATGTTTCTGAAAAACCCCAGCAAAATCACAGGAAAAAAAAATCTGAATTTAGGCTGAGAGTAAAGTGATTGTTTTGTTGATTTTGAACAATGATACAATAATGTACCCTAGCTGTGTAACTTTGGCTATTAGTTTTAGCAAGTTAAAGAACACTTTTTGAAAGACAGAAAAAGTGCTGCACCTAAGACTTGAAAAATACGCACTTTTCATAGCATTTTCAAAATTTGCATGGAAATAATTTTAATTATATTAGGCTGAAAAATTTTACTTTATTTGAGTGCACTTAGGTACCAACTGTATAGGATGCTTTTAAAATGTTTTCTAGATACTATTGATCTGAGCTTTGAACATCACTAACACTCAAAACTAAACTGTTTAGAGAATTTTTACTGGCATATTTTTAATTACAACTTGAGTTTCTTACTGTACTCAATACTTCTCATTTTATACTTACCTTAATAATCTGAATGTAAAACCATTGTTGACTCACATATCAGTTTCAAAAATATAATTCTCTATGATTATAAACATATTGCCAAGCTCTTCTTATATCATTAACAAACATCTGTTCCTTTTATAATCTTTAACAACCAAAATTAGAGAGGAAATCATATAGGCATCACTTGCATATATTACTTGCTTTTTACTTCTTAAAAAGATAGCATACCTGCACAACACTTATGGCCTTTTCTGGAATCCCAGATTGGTGTAATCTTTTTCTATATAATGATGAATATAAGAAAAGAAGAAGTGAAAAAAAAAGCTTAAGAAATTTCAAAATTGAAATAATTTAATGGACAAAATCAGTAAGTTATTTTAATAATAACTTGTAAAAGTGAAATTGTATCTGGAGATACTGTCAAATGCTAGTGGGTGAACAAACACTTAGATCTAGATCTACCCTGCAATATGTCTGGCTGTTATTACTTTTGATAATGGACAAAGCTCTGTATGTTCTGATGCAGAATACATGATATCAGAATCCTTTGTCATGTTAAACCCATTAACTGTGGCAAAAAATACAGTTCATTACATTCTGTAATGTATCCAGTGATTAATTTTGTCTACTCAAGCAAATTATTCTTAATTCATATTTCAACAGATCTGTATTAGTTGTGTGTGGTTAGTATCTGAACTGCAATCCCTTGGATTGAACTGACTAATGTTTTAGTTTGTTAGGCTGTAGTAGCTTCTCTACTAGATAAGTATATTACATAAAAAAATGTAGTATTTTAGAGAATATGTGTAGCAGCAAACAGGATGTAAATTTTTGTCCAATATTGTTGTTTTCTTATTGAAATGCAGCTAGTAAAGAATTTGACCTACAGTGTTTGTTCTGAAGTACTTTGTTGTTATGTTCCAGCTTACCTGAGTGAATAAACTTTTAAGAGCTGGTACAAGGATTCTTTGAATTAAGTATACCACGTACTATGGCCTTTATTCTGTTCCATTCTCCTCCAAGGCCTAGTCAACTGAAACTCAAATCTCTTCTTTATTCACGCCTGAGTAATTCTGTTTCTTACAAAAGACCTACAGACATAGTGTTATTAAATTAATAATAAGTTTTGGGGGTTTATTTATTTATTATTATATTGTAATGGCTTTAGCATGATTAACATTTACAAAAATTTTAACACTAACTTCTGAATCAATTCAGAGGCAGATTATGAAATGCATTTAAAAGAAACAAATTTCTTTATGCATGAAAATAATTTTAGTATAAAAGTTAATCTTACAATTAAGTTTTCAACAGGCCTGAAGTTCATTTTGAGAAAGTCAAGTGTGTAAGTCAGTGTCAGATATCAGTTCTAGGTAATATCTTTGATAAGAGTGTGATTACCCAGACATAGAAAGCATACATTAAAAGCAAGTGCTCTCCTGTATATACAGTTTTGTGAAAAGGTTTTTTTATTTCTTTTAGACAAAGCATTATTTGATGATGCTAAATTCCAGTTTTGATATCTGTCAATACACAGTATTTCTATAGCAACCTTGTTAGACCTGCTCCAGTGTAATACCATGGACGTAAACAGTGTAAGCTACACAAATATGTTTGACTCACCAGTTGTCATCTTGAGGTAAACATACTTTATCTTACTCAAGAAATTAATTAAAAGTGCTAAAGTAATAACAAGCGAATACAGAATGCTGCAAATATTTTACAGAATTGCAGCATTTACCTTAATCTTAGTTCCTGACTTACATTTCGTACCAGTGAAAAATTGACTGCAGTTTTAGTATGTTAGTGTCAGGGGAAAAACAGCATCACAGAGAATTTCTTGAGTGTTTTGTTACAAATTATGGCTTCATTTTTGCAGAGGAGTTATTTCCAACTTTATAAGTCTATTTTTGCTATGAGCAAGTATATATACTAAAAAGATAGTACGTAAAAACCAAAAGAGTGAGGATGAGATTAAGAAATTTTTCTAAGTTACACAAAATTTCACAGCTGTCAGTATATATTTAAAAAATCAATTGGAATAATCAGACGCATTTGTATTTTTTCTTAAATGCACATCCATTATTTCTGCCACTATTTAAAACTATGTGAGGGGATGCACACATATTCTGATAACCACTGCAGAGATTACTGATCTTTATTACACATAATTATAATATGTATTGTATGATGTATACATATGGTCCTGTATGCATTATATGATAATGTGTATATCATGGTAATGGAGAAAATGTGAAAGCAAAAATGTTCTATAACTTTGCTCTATTGCGTTCATAAGGATGAAATTCGTGTGAGATGTGTCTGACTTGTTGGCAGCTTTAGAAATTACGCATACAAAGAATTTCTTTTTTCTTTGGATTTTCTTTATGGCAGAGAAATGTATATCTGAGTTTGCTTTTCTTCTCATATGTAATATTCATGACATTCAGAAACTTGGAAGGGAAAAAGATGGTCTGTGTCAAAATTCCAGGCAAGAACTCTCCTCCAAAATGATATATCTACACTAACAAGAGATACAATGGTTATTTCTTCATGTAGTAGCATAGTAGAGTTAATGTAAGAGATTGGTATCCCTATCTTGTTTCTTAAAAAATAATTCATCCATGTCCTCCTAAAATTTAGGTTGCATTCTGTTAAATTATTAAATCCATTTCAAAGTAGATATTGTCAACTTGACAAGAGAGAATAAGTTCAGTGGCTTTCATGAAGTTTCTCTGTATAGTGCACAAGCGCTTAGTTTGAACAGATATAGCAGAGAATAGATTCAACACTGGCAGGGGAGGGAAGTGCTGAATACTGACTGGAATACATAGTCATTCCTATTAAGACTTTACTAGCTTTAAAGAAGACACTCAGAGTATCATTGTAGCAATTTTGGTTATTTAAACTTAAATGCATTGGTAGTCTGAATTTTAATGATGTGTGACCCACAAAAGACTTTGAATAGCAGTACAGCTTGATTTTTTTTAAATATAAATTTTGTTTTAAAGCTTCCATGTAAAAGTAGCTACTGTTTAACTTGAACATTATAGTGAAAATGTTTTGAGTAATTTCTTGTGTCATTTCAGGAGTAGGCTGAGAAGAGTTAATGAATATGACTTGACTTTAAGTTAGTCTATTCTTTTATTATTAATAATGTTGAGGTTTTAAAGTTAAAAATTAATGCTAAAACCTTTGTAAGTTTATATATTAAGATTCTTCTTTGTGCTGAAGACAATGTGTAATTTCAATAATGGCTTTGATTTACCTCTGTCATTCATCTTAAAACAGGTACACAAACCACAGATGGCTTTTTGAAGTAATTTGAATTAGCTCTTTAGCACTGAAGACTTGCACTAAATTCGCAGAAAATGTATCATTGGATCCTTTAATACAGATGCATATGTACATTAGTGCAGTGTCTTTAGGCTATGCATGTCATGTTCTCACATGTAGTAAATATTCCTTTGATTACACTAACAAGAGAAATCTAAGTGTAAATGGGTCATTTCCTGTGAAGCTTAGCTGGTTTTAAACAATAGCTACCTCTTCTGTGTTCTCTACTCCTTTGCAGAACCTTAATTCTCAGAATGAAAAGAAAAATATCATCTGGCACAGCACCACAGATATCTTAGTTAGGTTTGGGATATCCTAGCCAGACGGAGGAAGCTTTTTCACACTACTTGTGATGTAGCAAGCAATTGTTAAAACCGAAAACAAACAAATAAAAATGATAGAAAGTGCAGCTCATGTTTTTTGTAGCAGACTGTCGAATCAAGGTGTAATCTTCCCATCTTAACAACTTAAAGTTTTCGTTTTAGAATAGATTTTCAAAAAGCATAGTGCATGTCAGAAACTATCTTAATGCTGTCAAATGAAAAACTTGCATTTTTTTTGTAAATAAGTGTACAATGTAACAGCTAAAAAAATCTGTATTAGAATTTTTGGGAAAGCAACTTCCATTATTGGGTTTTATTTGTATATAGCATAACTGTTGCTTTATCAGTAGATCTCAGCAGTATCTCAATGTGTTTATATAAAATAGTCTGCTGTTGTATCTTGTGACTGAACAGAAAGGAGGCTATGATTTTTTTACATCACTGAAAAAAGAGATAGGTAGAGATCATTTAAAAAATGCACAGACATCTTTAAAAGCTCTACAATAATTTTTTTAGATATGAACTTAAAATCCACTATAGGCAACAGTTCAATTAGACTATTCATAAAAAAGAGTTTAAAGCTGAGAAAGGCTTGTCATGAAAGAATAAGTGAAGTTGAGGAGGAATAAGTAACATTCAAAAGCAGAAGATCTGGTATTTCAGAAATAAATTCTATTTATTATATTTTTTTAAATACCTGTACATAGATATCTTTTTCACTCAGGTATGAGACTACTGGTTTTTATTGTATATTTATAACACTAATCATTATCAACATTACTTGCATATAGGTGCTGTTTATAGGCTATAAACTTTTAGAAATATTTTATGCAGAGGAAAGCCCTGACACATTTGTGTTATGTAGAAGGAATTTCCATACTCATGCCATCTAAAACAGAATTACTTTTTACATTAATCAGATTCTTCAGAATACTATTGATTATACATTAAAAACATATTTTCTCCTATCAAATAACTCTTGCAAGCAACTTAAAGTACAATCAGAACTTATATAAACTTGAAAAATTAGTCTGTTGGACATAATTTCCACCTCAGCTCTCACTCCCAGTTGTTGCAGCACTGTATATCATTCACATGCTGCTTGAGACGATTACAGTATTCATTTTTTGCCTTGTCTATGAATAGCAGGGGTTGATGTGTTTCATTGTCATTAAGGTCGTGTTCTAAGGTCGTTACTTCAAGCACACTCTTTTGCCACTTGCTTTAGACACCAGAACATGATTAGCAGTGTCAGATCCTGTTAGCGTTTACATCATGACTGAAAGCAGATATTACAGTGAAGTGCAAATTAAAGACTGCTAAAATGCCTGCCACTAACAATTATGGTGGGGCAGTATAAAATTTCTCATTTGTTTCCAAAGGTCAGACTAATAAAGCTGCATGGCACATTATCATAAAGGGTGGACCCAGCTGTCTGTTTAGATTATCCTTGTCTAGTGTTTCTAAGGAAACTTTGCAAGGAATGAATGCATCCATTTTAAGTAGCACTTTAAATGTGTGTAATTATTACACCTTATTCTGGAGGGATCCAATCCAGAGGTTGCAGTCATTTAAATGTATTTCTGTTTTTTAATTTTTAAATATAAAAATTAGATTTCTTTTATAAATTTGGGTTTTAATCCTTAAATTTAAAGTAGCTCCCCAAGACCTGAAAGGACAATTCCTCAGATGAATGAGCTGTAAACTAAACTGCATTAAATATTAAAAATAGACCTATCCATATCTATTCCTACATGAAACAAATTAGAATTACAAGAAACTGAACTATTTAAATGAAAGATATTAATTCTATTAAAACAATGGATAGAGTTTAAAATCTAATGCAAGAGAGCAAAATTAAAAATTGTGTTCATATTGTAGCTATTCAAGGGATTAATACAAAAAATATACAAAAATTGTTTATTATGAAATTGTGTACATCTTTAGCAAATGAATACAGCTTTCTACCCTTTCTTCCTAATAATAAAAAAATCTGGTCATTTTTCAAAGTATCTTTTTAAATGTTTGCTGAAATGTAAAAATTAATTTGCTATTATTAAAAGAAAGTGATTTTCTTTTACCTTAAAATACACACAACAGCGTGCTGTGAAGGAAAAAAAGATTTCTGATTTGGCAAGAAGTTGTCAGTAGCGTTACTAAAACGTAGATCTGAATATATTTACTGAAGGAATTGAAGTATTTTTTTAGGTTTATGTTTAAAATAAGAATAAATATGACGGCATAAATTTCAAGAAACTGGAATAAGCTTTTTCCTGTAAGGAAGAAACAACAAAGGAAGATAATAATAAAAAGTTTATCAACTGTATGGTAAGTAACCCAAATGTCATAAAACCCCTAGAAGCTCATAGCACATAAAGGTTTTCCTAGCAGAGGTAGAGAAATACTAAAAAGTGTTATATATGACACTACTTAAACCTCACCTGACATACCATCTCTATGTCTGAATATTCATATTTTAATTCATACAATTTAATTTAATCACAAGAAAATCAAGCAAATACAGAGAAGGGTTACTCTAGTGATCAGACAGTATTTTATAAGTAAAACTCAAGAACACAGATTGTTTTTCAAAGCAGAATGGAATACTTGAAAGTATATTGACAAAAATGCTTGAAAAGAGCATGGAACTCCCAAAATAAAAAGTTAGGTAGATTATAATTATTTTAAACAAGAGGCAGTACTCCTTGCATGCAGCAAGACATTTCTCTCACTGAAGTTTTTCCTCTTGCATGAATCAATATGATATTAAAGATGCTATGTGGGGTCATGTGCAAGTAGTAAAGTAAAAAAGGAATGAAACCTGTTTCAGGAGGAATTTCCCTGGTTCAGTGAAGCTAAGGAGGAGATTTGGTGCTTTGCCTGTATACAAATGTATTTGAGTTCATGCCAAGTGATGCATTGATGAAAGAAAAACCTCAGGAAATTGTTTGAAAGAGATGGTACAAGGAGTCACTCAGCCTCCCCTTTAAACTGAAGCAAGACTTCTCTTACCTGGAAGATTACTCTATGTTGTTCTGTTCATAATAGGGCAAGGTAAAATGTTTAATTTGGTTATGATAAAAATCTCTGGGTTTTGCCTTCATGTTCCTGTGTAAAGAGAACTGTATTTGTGCAGCCATGGTCTGGATCATTTTCTTTAAAGACTTCTTTCATGTTCTTTCCCTCCTGCACCCCATTTTGTAAACTCTGTCTCCTTTTCACATAGCAGCCATTCATATCTTACAAGACTTGACATGGCAGAAAGTAATCTGTGTTCTCAAGGGGCAATATGGTAAGGCTTAAAATGCAATCTCCTTTGAATGTCTGAGGATAGGATATGCCTTTGAACTTTCAAAGCTTTTTAGAGATCAAGTATTTGGAGTAACTTCTAGCTTTATTCTTCATCATAGAGAACATTGCTTTTGGTTTCGGATTCCAAAAAGGAGTGAACTTTATGGGACAGTCTGAGTGAAAACAGTCAAGGTGACCATTCAGTTTGGATCATGTCTTTTCAAGCATATTTTTTGTAAATTGACCTATGCGTCTGTCACCTTAGAGGGCCTCGTGAATCTTCAAGAAAGAATTGTATTTTATTAATTAATATGGGTCTCAGATATTTTCTAATTTTTCAAATATTATCTGAAATCAAAATATTCTGATTCTTAAAAGGTTTCTAAATTCATATGATGTATAGATTACTGTCAGAAAAAAATTTGTCTTTCAAAATTGTAATAGTTCACAATAAGGTTTGCCAGATTTTGTTTTGCTCAGCTATGGAAAGGATATCCATCTGGTATCATCGCAATGTCAGTAACAAGCTGTTATTCTGTGTGGCCCTGCTCAACTACATAAGTGAAGGCCTTTGGCTGTTTAGGAAACAGTTATTGATCAAAGAGCTGCTTATCAGCGTTTCCAGCCTCAGAAGGAAATAGAGTGGGAGAGATTTTTGTCCATATACTTATCAAGAATTTTCTTGCATGGGGGTTGGTTTAAAGGTAAATCCATGGCTGACACAATGATGGCTGATTTTTGGTTAAATAGTCTCAGAGATTTTATGTGAACACATCCATAAATACCATTCTATAAGCAAGTGTCTTTGAATTCAATAGCAAAGTGATAGAGTAGGATTCTTTCTTCTCTTCATGCTCGCTGGACTTTGTAGCACATAGAATTTATTTGTACGTATGGTGCCCAGGCTATAAATTTTTGTTTTTCTAGCACTTCGTGTCCTGTCTAGACTTAACCTAAGCATAGTCTTAGGTTGCTAGCAGAATCTCAAAACAAAAATTCTCAGTAATAAGTTCAAATTACTCTGCATTTAAATTATGCACAAAAAACACAAGTACAACTGTGAATGCTGGCCCACTACCAACAATCAGTCATATATTGATGTTTTCATTCTTTTAAAACATCATAAAAATCCATGGCAGCATTGCTTTAATGGAAATTTAAGAAAACATTTCATTATCTCAGAAATAAATAAATCCAAGAATATTAAAGCAAGCATTTTTCCTTAGCTTTATAAAGTCCTGCATAGAGCTGATTAAATGAAGGCTCTCAGAAGGAAGGAAAGATTAGAGAATTTTAGCAAATAGAAAGGCATGCAAAAATCCCATTTGTATTATAAGTGCCACCAAGGTTCTAATAAGCACACATTGATTCTTCCTCATAAAACGTAAAAGCTGTGATTTTGTAGCTTTAGGGATAATTGCCCACTAAAAATGTAAAACAAGTGGAGGAAAAAAACCCAATAAAAATATTAATGTATTATAATCCTAATTTCTATGCTCAAAGGAACATATACGTAGGTTGCACTCTGGTCTAATTAGCAGTAATCTGACCTTCTTTCCTCAGAAACACTGAAAAATCTCATTACTCTTTATAATTGTAACCAACATCACAAAATAAAAGCAGTACATAGAGTTAGGAGTATCATTAATGAAAGAACATTGGCAGAAGTAATGCAGAATGACAAAAGTTAATGTATTTATATTGCTTAAACATAGTTTTTCTAAGGTGGTTGACTGTACTCTTGTGTAAATCTATGTAAATAAACTTTTAAAATATGTCTATATGTTCACAGACATACAGATAAAATGTCAGGACAGGCATGCAATAAAAAATGTGTAGAGAGAGAATCTCAGAACAGAAATGAGAATTTAGGGGGAAAAAGGATTTCCTGTGAGTCTTTATTAGCCTTTAAATTCAAATTTTAAACAACCATTTTAAGGTATAATGTCATCTACAGCAAGTGCAGTAAAAATAGCAGGAAATGCGGAGCTTTTTTCCATTCATTTCTTTATTTCCACTTCAAATTGAAGTGTTGGATTAGGCAAAATTTGAAAGTGTAATATAGTTCAAGAGTAAAACATACAAGCTGAAATATACAGTAATATAGGTATTTCTTCTTTTAAATTTGGGTTTTTATAGTGTGTTTGGGGAGATTATTGGTAAAGCATGTCATGTGAGTCTCATGTGACTGTATGCACTCATTCTGGATCAATGCCCTTTAAAGCTTTAGCATTTTTCATAGGTCTGAATTCAAGCATACTTACTGGACATACTAACTGCTGAATGGGCAAGGTGTGTCACCTGCTATCTTCTTTCCTTGCTTGTTAAGAAAAAAAAAAGTCTTCTTATGTGCCCATTTATCTTTATAAGCAGTCAATTGCAAATGACATTTCTTCCTTTCCTTGTCTCTCTGGAGAGATATTATGAGACATGAAACCTGTTTACTTTCTTTCAAGCTCTTCTGTACTGACTGAGATTGCCCTTTTCCACATGTCTACTTTATTCTTACAGTTGTGGCAAACGCTTGGAGTTTAGAGGAATCATAAATGCAGGCAAGCTACAGGCTTGCCATGTGGAGCATGAAGGTCAGTACTGTTTCCCACCCTGGGATTGCAGTGTCTCATCAGACACCTTAGCAATCTGATCTAGTTGCTATCAGAAAAGTCAATATTTGCATTTTGTTGAATATGCATACCCACCAGTGTTTGGAAAAAGGGTTATTTGGTATCTGTGCCTGTATGATTATCTTGTTTGCATTCACAAGATACTATCTGCAAATCCTCTAATGATTCAAAGACAACGTTGTATGAAGTTATTTCATTATTAGGATTAATTCATTGCTATTCTAAACTAAACAGGCTTAGAATTTTTTGTTCTTTAATTTGAGATAGGGCACTGGAAGGACAACTTGAAGAAAAATGTCAAAAAATGCTTTAACTCATAGAATGTTAAGTGTACACACAGAAGCCATTTTAGTTCATGTTGTGTTTGCATATAATTTTTTAAAGAACTTTTGAATCACACTGGTTGCTGAGAAGCATTGGTTTGCCTGCAAACAGCAGTGCAAAACAAATTACTGAATTTTAAATGGTCTAAAAAATAGCTAATTGACAGAATTAAAAAAAAACCCTGAGTTGAATATGAGGATTTTTTAAAACTAGTGTGCAATCACCTTTTGCAGGCCATAGAGTAAAATACATTCTCTGTTGGTAGATTCTTATATGCACATATTGAGTCTGATTGACTTCAGTGGGATTCTGCAGGTGTACTTGATTTTCATGGCAGACAGAGACTTAAATCAGAGCACATAATTCTGAAAGATTTAAAATGCAGGAAAAAAAAAATCCTTTTCAGAGTATCATGAAAGTATCTTAGCAAAACATTTACAAAATTGCTCCCTTATGCTTTGGAAAATATTGGGCAACGATCAGTAATTTAGAAATTTCTATCTCTCTTTGGAGTGATTCAGTTCCTGAAACTGCTTTTTGTTTGCACAGAAAAATTCTACATTCATTGATTAAATTGAGGTAGAAAAGGTGGGCTGTGCTTAGCACAAAAATAGAGATCAAAAAAATCTTGCCATCTTCCAAGGGAGGATGGAAACAATGCATTTTAAAGTTTTCTTTTGAAGGATATACCCCTCTGTCAAACATAATTATGACCAGCCAATTTATTTGTGCCTCTGGTCATTAAAGATGGCATTTGTAGAAGACGGAGGTGGACATCAGAGCAACCAGGGAAGTGTTTTAAGGTCGTAAGAGGGAGACCTGGCCACTTCTTCTGGCACCATTCTCAAAGTAAGAGAGAAAAGCTGGATACCAGTGAACCAATTCAGTTAATTGTTTCTTAATTTTTCCTTGGTCTTTGACTCAGGACTTGTGAGCTTTACATTGAGTAGGTGAATCGCTTTATGCATACAAAGAAAGCTAACAGACACCTAACTATTTATTCTGTCCTGAATGTTTTCTTGATGGTGGAGAGGCCCAGGGAAGCTGACTAGTTGCAGGGTGCATTGTGCTGACACTACTTTGTGAAATCTTAGATTTTCCACTTTACAAATAGACAGAGAGGAAAGCTTTTCTATAACTCAGTGAGCAGGAAAATCTAGGGGCTAAATATGTTGTTATTTTCTAAATAAAAAATAAACAATAGCAGTTTATCAGCCACAACATACAACGGCACAAGCTGAAACAATAATATTAAATTTGAAGCTGTGAGTAGGATGCACATCCTCTAATTTGAAGGACTACTCGTGTCATGGTCGTGTTTAGTTCTGTCAAAGATATGGAGCATATATGCAATACAGCCAGCTACTGACAATGACCTTTATTTGCAGTATCTGTATGCCAACAGTTATTAGTGTTTCTTTCATTCCCAAGAACTCTGTGGGATAAGGTAAGCCTTTCAGAAGCAGGACCTGAAGTCCATATTACATGAATTGAATTTGTTAAAGCCTTTAATCTGCTAGGCTTTCCGCAGAGATTCATGATCAGGAGCTTGAAATACACATTGTATTCATTTAAATGCTTGTGCTTATGTATTGATTTCTGAAACTTTGTCATGTCATGTGTAAAACAGAAACTGAAAGCCAGTTTCACAATGGAAAAATCAGAAATATTTTAGATACGTTGAATTTTTCCACTCAGCTTTACAAGGCATACAGAAATGCCTTAATTTTGGTGTATTCCTCTCATTACTATTTTCTCATGACTAAGCATTCCATAGTTTCATAATTTTTGTTTCCATGTGGTTTTCTGTTTGATTGATTCTGTTTTGTTTTCCTGAGAGTAGGAGAACAGGATATGTCTGGTTCTTTTTTTGTTCACCTTTTACATTTTGGCATGTTTTTCTGGAGTTAGAAAGAATGTCATCTTGAACAATATCACTGATTTTTTGGCTGTTGGGTCGAAAATGTTTGGCTGCCCCTATACTACATAAATAAGCAGCAAATGATAAATAATGGAGCAGTCATTTTCTTCTCCTAAATAATGAAATTCATATAATGAAAAAATAAACCATTCTATTTTATGTTATCTGAAAAATTGAAAACTATTTTGTAGGCTTTACATTATTCAGGTAACAGAAAATATGCAATACATTTGGATTTGATCTGCTTCTTCCCTTCATGTTTTATCTGCTCACTTCTAAAATCAAAAATATTTATGTTACAAATTAGGTGTTCGTAAAATCAAAATATGTGTTTTTTGATTTGGCCTTCAATGTAGTAACTGTACTGTACTGTAATGTTACTACATTGTAGTACTGTAATGTTACTACATTGGCTTTCAATGTAGTAACAGTTTTTGACTATTGGCTAAATGGTAGTCTGAACAGTCACTGGTATTTCTTCAAAGATAAGAAAGTATTGGCTAATATCTTGGTGCTAAAATGTATATTTTCCATTTGTATTTTAATAATTTATGTGGTATAACCCTACCTACCTTTTCAGTAATAATTTTTTACAGAATTAGTGTTACCTTGGTTTGAGTTTGCACATACCACTGTATGCTGGTTTTGACAGAGAGCCATGTGTTTGACATGCAAATTTATGTACAAATGTCTTAAAGGGATATCAAAGTGCTGGACTTTCTCTTTTATAGTAATTGTGTTTAAATAATGTGTTGTGTGTGTTTTAGTTGTGAATTTCAATATGGAATTTTGACTGAGCTTATCCAGTGTGTTTTTATTACACTGAAGAGACTTGGCATAAATAATACAGTGCAGCAAAAATGTCTTCTGTACTTCTGTTGTTCAAATTTCATATATATTTTTAGAACCTCAAAAGTAAGCTTATTGCCAAAATGGTTTGCGGCTTAATCCAAATAACATAAAAAAAATTCTGGATGAACATATGAGCTAAAATTGGTAGAACTGCTACCTTTTTGACAGATTGGTAGTTTTCTCTAATATAAATAATAATTTTATTAAACTAAAACACAAAGAAAAATGAATATAAATGAAAAATTGGTCCATTGCAGTGAAGACCTTGTGCTACAAAGCAAAACCTCACAATTGTATGCCAGGCAAGCAAACCTTNGCCGGGAGCCCAGGCCCTCAGGCAGTGGCCGATTCCCCACAAGAAGTGTCCCTCGTGCTTCAGGCAAACGCTGCTGGCGTTGCGGGGCTCTTTGGCTGCTCTGGCCAAGCGGCACCAATTTGGGATTCCTTTCTTTTTTCTCTTTCCTTTCCTTTCCTTTCCTTTCCTTTCCTTTCCTTTCCTTTCCTTTCCTTTCCTTTCCTTTCCTTTCCTTTCCTTTCCTTTCCTTTCCTTTCCTTTCCTTTCCTTTCCTTTCCCTTTAATAATTTATAATGTTTAGAACTGTACTATGAAAATTTTGTTCAGAATAATTGATAAAAGCCCATAGATCCAAGCAACTTCTTGGTTTGAATGTCATAAAATGAAGTTAGAAAACCTATTCCTTTCCTTTTAGCAACATTTTTAACAGTTGTGAAAAGTGAAAAAATTTTAACAGCTGACTAACAGACCAACAAAATAAATGTTTGAAAATATATTCAAGTTAGAGAAATAATGCATTTGAATTTAATTATCATAATTTGGTTTTCTGATCTTATTGTTTGGACACATAAATTTTATATTGAATAAAATAATTTCAACATTAAGGGAGTTGAAAATTTTAAAGAGAAAAAAGGATGTGTAGAATCTATTTTTCATATGCTAAATGACTGGTGAACTTAGACCTCTATTGACACTGCTGAAAATACAGTTTTATACTGTCTAATACTTTAAAAACAGTGTTACAAACCAAAAAGATATTAAATGACATGGAAACATAATTTTTAATAGATGAGACCAAGGTTACAGGATTGAATTCCTTAGGAGGCTTCAGCAAAAGTCATCTTCCTGTAAATGTGAAAGGGATTTAAAGGAGTGATATAATTTAGGTTCCTGTGCAAGCTTTCCACGGAAACTTCTGTGCATACAGATTTTCAAGCATCTACATGAGGTTAAACATTTTTATATTCTTTGCATGTTAACCCTATTCAGAATAAAGAAGTATCTTCCTATGATGCAGCATTTCAAAAGCAAAAACTAAGATCTAAATTGAGGAGAGGAAGTTTTCAATGGTGCCCAATGGAACTTTTATCTGTAACACTCAATTTTTAAAATCTCCATAACAGCCCTCAGCAAATAATGTGGTTTAGATCTATTTTGCTGCCTTGTGTAGCACAACTTTTCAAAGACTTCCAGAAATTACCTATATTGTCTATGAGCTGAAATTGTGTGTGCATACAAATTAAAGTACATACTAGGAGCAGAGTATAATATGCACTACGGATTTGCTTATATTTCTTTAAAACAGAACTAGACTTATGAAAAAATTTACTTAAAATTACAATAGGAGATCAAGTAGTCATTACAATTCTTTTGTGTATTTGGAAAAATGTTAGTGTTTTCCCCTAAAGTAATTGCTTGAGTGAAAAGCCTTTCCAGTTTGGCTGAGCTTGAAATATTTTAATGTCTTTGATTAATGATGTCAAAATATAGCAGCCAGTTTGGCAGCAACAGTGAGAGACCAAAACTATTTGATAGAATAAAACATTGGTGAGATAGACGAGTGCCTGTGAGAATTGTAAACCATCCACAGCTAAGTAAAAATCTGATTAGTCTGGTTGGAAAAGGGTAATTTTATGGTTGTAAGTAACAATNTCCATTTGTATTTTAATAATTTATTAAAAAATTTTCAGTACCTTTTCAGTAATAATACTATTATACTTTAAATAATTTCAAAAGCAAAAACTAAGATCTAAATTGAGGAGAGGAAGTTTTCAATGGTGCCCAATGGAACTTTTATCTGTAACACTCAATTTTTAAAATCTCCATAACAGCCCTCAGCAAATAATGTGGTTTAGATCTATTTTGCTGCCTTGTGTAGCACAACTTTTCAAAGACTTCCAGAAATTACCTATATTGTCTATGAGCTGAAATTGTGTGTGCATACAAATTAAAGTACATACTAGGAGCAGAGTATAATATGCACTACGGATTTGCTTATATTTCTTTAAAACATAACTAGACTTATGAAAAAATTTACTTAAAATTACAATAGGAGATCAAGTAGTCATTACAATTCTTTTGTGTATTTGGAAAAATGTTAGTGTTTTCCCCTAAAGTAATTGCTTGAGTGAAAAGCCTTTCCAGTTTGGCTGAGCTTGAAATATTTTAATGTCTTTGATTAATGATGTCAAAATATAGCAGCCAGTTTGGCAGCAACAGTGAGAGACCAAAACTATTTGATAGAATAAAACATTGGTGAGATAGACGAGTACAGCTAAGTAAAAATCTGATTAGTCTGGTTGGAAAAGGGTAATTTTATGGTTGTAAGTAACAATTAAATAAAGATACATTCGTAGCAATTATACAGTCTGGCAACATAAAACATAAACTATAAATGCCTACACCTACAGGTTTTGAGTAGCTTAGTCAGCAAGCCTTGCCACTCCCATCGCCAAGCAACACTGGGCAGCAGTCACTTTCTGAAATGAAAGTTATGCTCTTATGTTTGTCATGCAGATGTTAATGTGCTCTTCCAGGATGTGAAAGGTCTGAATTTGAGTCAGATCCTACTGATTTTACCACTGAAGTTAGTTCATAACACAGCTAAGTAAGATGGTCAAGACTGAGAGACAGTTTGTCCCTGTAGTTTAGCAGATGCTTTTTTTGTTTTAATTCAACCTTAGATGACTCCTGTTTGCCATCAAGGTCTGATCAGAACTTACTCTAAAGTCTATAGTGTTGAGTTCATGAAGCAGCTGCAAATATTCTGTGTTTTAGCAGCTGCCATCCTGTACTCTTAAAAAAATACCATGAAAGAGCAACTAAAAGTCTTCTAGGCAGCAGAACAGCCACTGAGCTTTCTTCATATATATGAGCTACCATAATTAATTTAATTCTTCCTGTCTAATGTGCTCTTGAACGCTAGGTTATGTGGCTGATGCAGGTAATATCAGGTTATAGCATTCCACATGTATCTCTGTACTGAAGAATCTCTCATGTATGGACAATCTAAACTACTATATTATATTATAGAAGTCAAAAATGCAGAAATTAGATTTAGCCCATGTAGTACTTGTCCGTAGCTACTTCATGCAGTGGATCACAAGTCATATTTTTCTGTACCTAACAGATATTTTGCTGGTTTGGTAGCAGAATAATTTGTACAGGAGAGCTAGCCCCAGTATGAGATTATATTTGTAATCCATACTGGCATTAAAGGAGTGCAGACTTTTGTGTCAGAGGAAACCATCAAACATTTGCAAAGCACTAATCTGTTCAGGGATTTTCTATTGTTTATCTAGGGCAAGTCTACTGGGTGGCAATTCTATTTAATATTTCCTTTTTTGGAGGAGACACTGTTAAGATACAGAGAACAAAAATAGTATACAAAATAGAAATCAATCATTAAAAAAGCAAACAAACATGAATGAACCCACATAGAGTCTAAAGCTGGTGTGGTCTGATGCCTATTGTTCAGAAATAAAAAAAAAAACCAAAAAGCCATTCAAAAAATCTAGCTTTGATTTTGAGGAAGACATCTCTAATTTCTTAGAATTGTCTTACTTGACTCAGGTGAAGATGGCTGAAATGTCTAATTACAATAGAAAATGCCTGTGTTAGTGTTAAACATTTATATTACAGCTTTAGATGCTTGTGAATGGTAAAACTTATATTATTTGGTGACATTATTATAATTTTTCCCTGAAATCACTAGTTTCTGCTTGAGAGGAAAGGAAAAAGGCATATTGGAAATGTAGAAGCATGAAAAACAGACATTAAAAATCTTAGGTAATCAAGACTATATGCTTAAGGTATTCCATTTTCAGTGCATCTAGTGTTCAATCTACAGGTGAATGTGCAAAAGAAAAACTAGATTTATGCCAATAGGCAGGAAGATGATTGCATTCATATTGAGGTTGCCTAACATGACAAACAGCCTTCAACTTGAAGAAATGAATCTTGTATTTGTTTATTTTTCATTTCTGTGGCAGGAATCTATTTCAATATTACTATTGTTCTGGATTGTGGCACTCTATGATAGAGAAGAGAGGCAATTTTTATGTGTCCCCAGACCATCTAAGGTCAAAATTGGAATTCTACTGGAAGGCAATTGAGCTCAGGCTGATCACAGTTCCAATTCTGATGTTAACTTCTCTGTTAACAATCAGGCAACAACAGTCTGTATCAGCATCTCTCTTTCACAGTTTGGTTTTTGTGAATGAAGTGCATTTACATACAACAAAAAAAACCCCAAAACCAATACATCTGGAAACTGCAATAGAGGACACATGTAAGGAAGGAAAGGCTCAGAAAATTGAAGGAATTCTCATAGCTACAGTAATGATGTTGACACAAAGCAGTGCCAATTGTCTTATAATAAGGAACTTGAATTCTAAAAATTTATGTTCTGTCTCAGGGGCTGTAAATGTTACTACATTTCTAGCAATTTATCATTATGTTCTTGACTTTAGGGAGACACCTGTAAGAATTGAAAACCAATTATTTTCTGAACATATAGCATATGTTGGATTAGTGAATGCAGAGCATATTGGCACAATGAGGAATATGCTCCTGTTGGCTTAATTCTGGCCAAAATTATCTGCATATGTTGAGTGTATTTCTAGACAGTTTAAAAAAACCCAATGAACGAGTGAAACCAGAACAACGCCAGAGTTTGATGTACTTAGTCTCCAAGGTTTAGAGACAAAGGGAGAAATGCAACAAAACTCACCTGACCTCAAATCCCAGTGTGTCATACCTTAGACAACCTGGTTTCTGAAACATATTTCTACTTACAGGTCTTAGAAACCAAAAACTAATAAAAGCTGAAGATATGAGAGCAGTGATTTTCTTTCCAAATCTCATTTTGCATAATTTGTTGTAGCTAAAATTAAATTGGATATTATGCAAATAAGAAAAACTTTCATTTCAATTGTTAATGTTTGTTTATATGTTACTAAGTCCACCTTTTTCCTGGAAGCTGGTCACATTATCCACCAAAATAGGAAATGAGCTTTCTGTGCTATTTCTAATTTTTTTAGATAATAGAAATTTTATGCTTTATCTGCTATGCTAGCAGTCATTCTCCTTCCATCCCTCATCTATTTACACTGTCCACAGAAGACAAAATTATTTGAGAGGCATATTCCTTGAGTGTTGATGCTGGGATTTTTTTAATAAAGGCTTCTCTTCTGATTTTTTTTTCCTTCGTGAAACGTGGTGAAAATGCAAGTAAACTGTATTGTGAAAAGTACATATGCTTAAAACTCAATGAGATAATGCCACAAAAGAAGAAAAAACTCCCATTTTCACATTATCTCCTTACTGCTGAAAAAAATTAGGTTAATTTTAAAGTCCCTGAAACTTGAGAACTGGAACGTGCTTAAAGAAATTGGGATTTCTTTAGGTGAGTTTTCAACACACAGCATGAGCTCAGTATTCCTAGTTAGGGCATTTTAAATCAGAAATTGCGACCTGACAAAGGAAACATTCTCATTTCGGAAATCCATGGAGCCTTTGTGTAGCAATAGTCATTCCAAGTTACCATGCAGCAAAAATGTATCCTCGTTATTAGGAACAAAAGGAGCTAATACTCCTCAGTAGCACAGCTACTGTGATATTGGTGGTGATTTACTTGGAGTGTTCTGTGCACTCATGCATCTCACAACGATAGGCAGAAGTCTGAAAAGCCTGTCTGCTACCAATTTTTCTAGGCTCTGAAAAGAAAAATGAAAAATAAAAAGGGAAAGGAGGAAGAACTGTGTCACCTCTCTGACACAGTATTTTCCATGTAACCTTTCTGGGCTCTGTCATTTACCCTGATAACTCTGGATTTACTTCTGTGTCTTTACATAAGGAGGGTGTTAATTCCACTGTGATTATAGAGCAGAGATACACCCCTAAGCCTGGTTATGATAGTACCACAGAGAAGAAAGAACACATTAGCCATGAGGAGAAACTGCAAAGATTGGAAGTGTTTTATGTTGGTGTGCTGAAGAATCTGAAGATGAGATGAAGGAGATTTTAGGTTGGCACATGACTTCTAGTACAGCTTTCAGCAAATCTAACCTATCTGCAATTTCAGGCTTCAAAAGTTGGATATCAGTGTTCAGAACAAGGACTGTTCATATTCTTCTACTGCCATATTGACAAATACGACATGAACATTGACACAAAAGTCATCTGTGATTCAAGTAAAAATTACGAGAGAAATTAATTTTAAGAGGATTTTATTTTGTAGCTCTGACCGTCTCATGCTTGAAGTGATCAAGTGTACAAATGCCTGTAACATTTAAGAATTTATTTTTAATATGGAACTTAGGGCAATTTAAGAGATGTTGCAGGTGATCAAACATTAAGAAAAATAACCAGCAAATTTATGCACTAGTGAATACAGCTAACAGTCAAATAGGCAAACAAACAGTGTCAACAGGAAAGTGAACTCATCTTGCATTTATAAGATGATGACTGCCCTTGATGACTGCAGTGAAACTATTTAATAGCATTAGGAATATGTTTAGACAAGATGTCTTACAGACTTAGCACAAGGTGTTTAACTGCTGGATGAATTTTAGGTAACATTAAAATTGTTCTGAAGTGCTTTCACTCTTTAATAAATCTTCTGATGACTATTCTACTTCACATAAGTTGTTTTCTTACCATAATTATCAGCTCTATCCAAAGGTAAATTCACTACTCCCTAGTCAGTACATAGTTAAGTACTTACTAGCTACCATTGTATTCCTTATATTTTTATTTTTCTTCTTTTATAGTTTGGGTTTTTTAGAAAAAGAAGCTTATAGAGTCATCTGAGTTGCCTTTTCTTTTTTTTCACCTCCTGTCAGTCCCCTCATAATAATTTTTAAGCGTATTGATCAGGTTGAGTCATCTTGGCAACAGAAATTGTGGTTTTAGAAATGCATTCTATCATGTTTGTCCTAGTCAACAACTTTGCAGAATTAGCTACTTAATTAGTATCTTGCAGAGAGGAAAGAAGATGTTTTCAATATGTGCTGCATGTAACTAATGTCAGGCCAACCTCTATATACATTCTGGCATGTCAGTTGGTTTGTCTATTTGATCTATTCACCATGCACTCTGACTATTATCTGCTAGCATGTTGTAGGAGACATGGATTTACTGTAAAAATGAGAAACTTTGGGGGCAAGGAGAAGTAAAAAAGCAAAGGCAGAGCAGAGCAATCTATATCCTTTATTTTTAATTCTTATTAGATATAGACAAATGATTGTAATTTCCTCAATAACGAAATTATGGAAGTTGATAAAAGAGATGGAAAAAAGCAAACTGGATCATAAACATTCTTTTCTGCAGAGGGAGGACTGAGTGAGTGCCTTCTACAGAGAGCACTCCAGATGTGGATTTAAACATAAAAGTGTCTGAGGCATTGAATCTTAACATGGAAAGTTATCTGTTGATGCACTAAGTGGTGTGAATTGCTTTGTTTCAATACAGTGACCAGGAAAGTGCCTTGTGTTTAGAGAAATAAGCTTGCATCAACATGGCTTAAATCTGCCTTCTGACTGATTTATATTAAATGAAGCTTGGCTATATTAAATAAGTTTTATAGAAAGTCATCCCCTATAAGTTTTCATACAGTGCCTTTGTAATAAAGCTACATTTTTTATGAAGCATCACTGTTATTCTGTGGTGTAATATGTTGTTTATGGGAGCATTGCTATGTGAAAACAACTCCAGTCATATGGTATTCTGTGGGGAACAAAACTATTATGATTCCTTCTTAGCTTTACTAGAATTCAACAAATAAATATGAACATTATCTTTGGGTGGGTGAGGACATGCTGCATTTTTTAAAACCTTTATCTCAGAAGAAATAGCAGGAGGCATTCAGAATATATAATTATTTAAAGTTGAAGTAGTAGAAATGGGAAAAAAATTAAAAGTTCTAGGATCTGTACTTTAAGAATAATGAGACAAAATTCTGTTCTAAAATGTTGCAAATGACTGTAGAGAAGAGAGATGGTTATGAGTATTAGTGCAGAATGAGCAGCATTCATCATTTTCCTTTTCTGAAATTCCCCCAGAAACAATATTCATTTCACTCCATGGGGATGGAAGAGATGAAGTCTCTGAACAGATTAGAAGACTTCTGTTCTCTGTTATCTGTTGTCAGATTTTTATGTAGTTAAATGTTAACTCTGGGTATACCCTCAATAAGGAAGCTTTATACTGCTGAGTACCATTACTTTGAATAGTATTGATGGAAAGCAAGCTGTGAAGAGAACTTTTTTACTTTGCAGTACAGTACTGCACTATATCAGAGACATGTGGTGAAGACTTCCAATATGGGGAAAATTGAAAGTATACTCAAGCTTGGACAAATTTTTTACTGAACTTGTTGGTCCTCTTTGTTCCAGAAATGAATCAAAATTTTATGGTGACAATGAATTGAGACTTCTCAGAATTGCAGTTTCTTCAGAGTCGAGGGGCTTTTTACCCTCAGTAAATTTTATTGCCTTCAAGTATTTTAAATGTGAGCTGTTTTAGTATCCTGTGGCCTCAGAAAAATCAGGCTACTGTCTATTACAGTCTCAACCACTTTACCTGGTCAATTTTTTCAGATGAATATCATCCCATGGAGAATTTTTTCCAACAAATTTATATTTTCTAAAAAAAATCTGAGTTATATGATCTGATTCTTTCAAGAACAGTGTTTCCAGTCAGCTTCATTCCATATGATCATTATTCTCTCAGTATCCTTAGCATCAAAATGCTTATTGGTGCATTTTAAACTCTCCTGTGACCCTGAAGTATATTGAATAGTAAAGAAAACAACTTAGATGACTTTTGCTGTATTTTGTGATTTTATCACATGCTGGAAAACTTGGAGTGTGACTTGAAAGTCTGAAGCTAAAGTTCTCTCTAGCAGAAAACTGCATTTATCCTTATTTGTTCACCAGGATTTTTTATTCCTTAATAATTTAGTTAATTTCCTTTGATTTTGTAAAATACTTGCAAAAAACATAAAACATCATCATGATCTTTGTAATGTTCTTTATCAGAGTGCCTGTGAAAAGGAAGAGTTGATTTTTGAAGAGTTTGGTTATTCCTTCATGTTGCTAAGTGCACAATATATTTTGATTACAAGTTGTATTTTGATTTTGTGGAATCACTTGTCATACTATATAGACCAGATTCATGAGAATCCCAGCAAACACAGCAGAAGGACAACTGCAGTAGAGTAAAATATTTTTTACATGACAGGTTGACTTTCCCTAGTGAAATATTTAGTGTTACTTTTAAAGATGTGTTTCAGCCTGTTTAAATATTGCACCAAATTCTTCCTCTCCTTTTGAGTTGCTTCTCTTTTTAGATCAGTTTCTTACAGTTTTTTTTCATATTAAGCAGTTGCTAATTTTATTAACAATTACTTTAAAGTTTACCTCTTATGCCTAGAATTATTCACAGGATCATCCTACCATGTATGGTGGAGCATGGAAAGAAAGATTCTAGACTTTGGGTCTTATAGATAATTTACAATTATTTTACTTTGGTTTTAATCTTTAGATATTAATAGTTTTGGTATGTTGCTACTTTAGGGCAACATTATTTTACTTTGGTTTTAATCATTAGATATTAATAGTTTTGGTATGTTGCTCACTTGAAGGCAACATAAAACACTATTATTCAGAGGTTGGATTTGCCTTATGAATATGCCAGCTAATAAAAGCTGGGGAAATATGATGTTTCCTCCATTCAGATTTAAAGAAGAATCTATGAGAATATGTCAAGTACTGTCAAAAGAGGTTTTGACTTAATAAGTCCTCCTTCAGCCTGAGGGGAAGGCCCTAATGTGCACAAGAATAAATTAGATATTACTGGGGGTTTGGGGGTTTTTAATACTAAAGTATCACTTTACTTATTTTTCTAGTTTTATCACATCACACAGACACAGCAGCAATTTATATCCAAGCACAAAGTACTGGAATTCCGGACTTAATAATCAAAAATCAGAAAAGTTTTTGGATCTTCTCTGTACTGGCAGAAGCACTAGATTTTTTTGAAGTGCCTTTGATATGCCCACGAGTCCATTTGTATCAATTTAGTCTAATATTGTGATTTCAGAATGATAATTTAATTAGGATGATCTTCTGATCAGAATTTGAATGCCATTTGTGAAAAGAAAGTGAACTGGTTCTGCAGTAGGAATGTATGTAGTGGTGGATGCACCCTCCTTTCGCACAGTCCTTATATCTCACATGAGCTTTTTAGGGACAATTTTGGCAACTGACTGACTTTTCTTGAGCTGCAATAGATGAGCAATGATACCTCCCCTCAAACTTGTCCCCTTTCATAGAAACAAAGATCTCTATGCAAAACCTGCTCACTGCTTCTTGCAAGGATCTTTGTGTTCTCTATATTTAAAATTGCCTTAATTCTCAGGAACTATTTAATCATCAGAGGTTTGTGCTTTGTCCGTGTTAGCTGTTGACATTAATGTGGTCTCAAGGTTGTTTTTTGTTTTGCAGTTTTCATTTTGATCCCTCAGAAATATTCTACTTAAAAAAGAAACTGAATCTGATTTCAACTTAAACGTATAAGTATAGTTTTAAAATGGAGTTTTGTACAGAGAAATAGTAATTTTTATTAAGCTTGAATGTTTTGTCTTCTCTGTGAACAGATTATTTGACTCATCTCCAGATCACCAGCTCATCTGAAGCTAGTCTTCTTTCAGAAAAATCCATAAGCATCCTACTTTGTTACCCATCACTTTTTAATTTTTAGAGTTGTGATTGTCTGTTTCTCATCTTCATATAATTCTTATATATATGATGTTTACAAGCTATTAATTTCTCACATAGCAGCAACACAAAACATATTTCAGACTTCATCTGATCATGCATTGTTTAAGAGTGTAAGTCAGACAGGTTGGCCTTGGTACACTGAAATAGAAGTATGATTTTCTGTCACAACTTCCAGAATCACATAATAATGGATTTCATTATTGTGCTACCAGAGAGGTAAAAAGAAATAAATATGGAATAATAAAGCTGCCTGCCAAAGCTTTTCATATGAAGCATGCTTTGATTGACTAAGAAAAAAGGTGTAGGTGTTTGTAAATTTTGACTCTCAGAAAGAGGGAATTTTCTTTTCTCTGTCATTGCAACGAAGGAGGAGATAGGTAGAAAGGAAAGAAAGTTTTTGGAGGGAAGAAAAAGGAAATATTAGGCAAGAACACCTTTCTCCCCCCAAAGATCCACTATCTATTTTTTAAACTATAAGAACGGATGAGGGTCACAGCAATAAAGCAGCTGCTTCTTGAGGAATGAGAGGAATGAGAGGGAAATAATTTCTTTTTACCCTGCTACATTTCCATTTTATTTTCCAGAAAGTATAGCAGTATGAAGAAAAGCAATCAAAGAGTTCCAGAATAATATCTTATTTTTTCTATTTCAGAGAAGAATGCAAGTGTCCTTTGCTCTTTATGCTTCCCTGTTCAAGCACAGGCTTTGTGTATAATGTTATAACATTCTTGACAAATAGCTGTCAATAACAGCTCTTTTCGCCTCATATACTTTCCTTTGTTTCCTCTTCTTCAGAATTATATGCATTGCTATATATTTTGTACTCAGAACACAGTGAACGTCAATATTTCATAAATTCACTTGTGTAATAGCTTGGAATTCACAGTTTATAAATGTTAGATATGTGTACTAACATAGGGATTCAGAGTTTTATGCCTGATGATAGATGTTATCAGACTTATTCATAAAATGCATTTTTCAGTTTAGCCTCAGATTTTGTTGATGTTTATCTTTGAAAGTCTGTGTCAGCACCAACACTAAAGTAAATCTAGTTTTTAATGCTATTTGAGTTCATTTTATGAGACATTATATAAGATGAATTATGAATTATTTTATGCATACTTGCAATGCTGTCTTTTAGAGTTTAGATTTCCCTTTAGCTTTCATTTTATTTCATTTCATAGTTTTATTTAACACTTGATTTGTCATGGCCTTTGGGTATTCTACTGTTTTCTACTTCAACTTAGGGTTCTAGACCTTCCCCTGTCCTCCCATTTCTTCACAAGCCTGTGACATTTAGCTTTTCTGCTTTTCTTTTACATTTGTTTTTCAGGAAAACTACTTTTTCAACAAGATTGTTTCAGAATATTTCCCTTATTTAGAGGGAATGTGGAAATGGTAGCATTTTTGCACATTCCAGTCCTAGTCACCAGTGTTTCTTTTGAGAACTACCATGCTTGAGGAAATTCATCTTGCTCACAAAATTTCGTTATCTCAAGAAACAAATCCTAAAGCTATCTCCAAATCTCTTATAATTACTTTTTTTTTTTTTTTAAAAATGGTGTAGGAATTCAGGCTATTCAAGGCCCAAAATTTAAACCTGACTGAATGAATGCCAAATTGGACAAGAGGAAAAGACTTCAAGTTGCATCAATCTGTGTGTGTGTTAGACTGGATATTGGGAAACTTTACTTCACTGAAAGTGTGGTCAGGCATTGGAACAAGATGTCCAGGGAAGTGGTGGAGTCACCATCCCTGGGAGTGTTCTAAAACAATCTAGATGTGGCACTTGAGGACATGGTTTATTGGTGAAGATGGCGCTGCTGGGTTAACTGTCAGACTCAATGATCCTAAATCACTGCTATATGTAAGGTCTTTTCCAGCCTTAATGATTCAATGATTCTATGCCAAATTGATTTTTAAAAGCATTAAACGGACTTTTTTCTAAGCTGGTGGTTATCCCTCTAGAACTCTAAACTGGACTGAAGATTCTTTCTCACTCCCACATATTGGAATAAAGAAAATAAACCAAAAGTAGCCAGAATGATCTTAAATATGAATTCAGAAGTGAGAATAGGAGTATGACCCTTGCTGTTGACAATTAGATTCCAGGGACTGAACTGAATATTGGGAAAAAAAGTAATAGTTAATTCATCTGCTGTTTCTTATGGTGTGCTTTGTCTTTTAAAGGTGTCTGTTGGATATCATTTTTAGATTGCACATTATTTTAAAATCAAAAGCACTAAATAATCCCTGAGAAACTGTCAAGAAAGATGTTTCCTTTTTAATAAAACACAATATTAATAGATAAGAATAAGGTTAGAAAAATCACTCTATTTACTAAACACTTTTTGTCAGTTGCTTTGTTGTATGTTTGTTTAGCATGAACTTGCCTTGCTGTCTGTACTGATTAAAAAAATCTGTTCACCATGCAGGAATTCAAAGAACTCGATTTACCCTACTTTCATATCAGTGTAGATCTAAGATCACTCAGATATTTGTCATTACTGTTACTGTACTGTAAAATGATATTCCTTGATTTCAGTAAACAGATGTTACAGAGGTACAAAAAACACTGCAGCATGATTTCTCATTTTTGTAGTACTCAAGTTAAGCAAATGCCAAAATAAAATGGCAAATAGTCCACTCAGAAGAAAAAAAAAAAAAGGAACTGAAAGAAACCAAATAAAACTCAGACCTTGAAAGTGAAGAGTTTAGTCATTACCACTTGGAATGCTTTCTGTGTTAGCTGCAGGAATTTCATGGTACTGACACAACTTCAGACAGTGCACTTAACAGTTTGCTAAATTATTTGCACATTTTTATCTGCTTCAGCTGGCATCATTGCCTTGGAAGCCTTCAGTGTCTCTTTTATCGTAGCACACAGGTATCAAGTTACAGGAAAGTGTGCCTCATTCTGGAAAAATCAGTATGACATGACTGACAAATCCATTTTGCAGTATCCACTGAACTTTCATTTCTTTTTTCTTGCTGAGTTAATTTGTGGTGCTCTTGTAGTGTTCCTATAAGTGGAATATTACTGTCAAGATTGCTGTCTATTCAAAAAAGTTCTTGAAGAAGGGAAACATGGGAAGGAAAGGCATAAAGTTCTTGTGGAGTTGAGGAAGAGAGAGGAAGATAAAAGTTCATTACCTGCATGTTGTCAAGTATACATACCCAGACAAAATCACTCCTCTCCAATAAAGTTATGTTGAAAAAAAATAAGCCATATGTATTGATGAATATTGTTTAAACTGGCTATTAAATACAGGAGGAAAATTAAAAATAACTATAAAGGAAATATGTAACATTCTTTAAAGGTAATGGGCTTTACCCCGTTTTTTCAAAAAAAGATGTGAGATCTCCAGAAAGCTTTACAAATGCATTATCCATCATTTTGCAGTTTTCTGTAAATTGTAGTGCAAACAGAATTCTGGGAAATTCATTTACAAATACATGCATAGCAATATTATTAAAATGTCTTTTAGCTTCAGATGAACATTCAAAAAGTGATGCAGGTTAAATTCTGTATGAAATAAAAAACAGGTTTAAAGACTCAACAAGAGTTTGTATTAACCAGTGTGACTGGAAGTCCATTAATGTCCAAATTCTTCAGAAATAGTTATGGCATTAAACTGCTTTATGGATTAGTGCTTTAAAAGTCATTCCTATTCCTATTTATACTTTACTTGTTTTTTCCTAGACTGTAGTACTGTGCTACTTCATCTGCATACAAAATGAAATTAGGAGATTAAAATATGTTCTGTCATTACTTAAAATGAGTGTAGGCATCATATGAATGTTACCTTACAATATTGTATTGAAAAGAAAATAATACATTTATAATTCAGTCATGCTTGTGCATAAGGATAAATGTATAGTGTCAAGATAGAACTGTTTTATGGAAAACAAAGATAGTTATCTGGGTCATTCCAGGAACTTTAAACTAATGAGTCATTTCATACAGATCTCATATAGATTCGACAGTTTTCAAACTGCTATAAAGGTGACCTTTTAGCATAGAGAAAAATGCATTATGGATTATAATTTCAGTCATTCGAATAAACTGTTTATGAGAAAAACAATTGTAAAAAATTAGTTACAAAGGCATTGCTACTTTAAAAGGATTTGTGATGAAATATTTATTTCTGCTGCAATTAATAATTTAGGGTTGCCAAGCATAAACAGAGTTTGGTGACCTGAAATGACTTTAAGTTCAGTAAAATAAATTTTAAAAAAGTCGCTCAAAATAATTATTCCCATGGCAAAGTTTATTTCTCAAGTTATAAAAAGTAAATTTACGTTTGTGTATCTCATTTCATAAATTTCTTGAAATTGTATGAGAAAGTATGATATGTAACAAACTATTTAGCTTTATTAATGGGCATGAAAGTTAGTCTTGTTTTTAGAAACTGCATATACAACAATTATTGTAACAGGATTTTAATTTTCATTCATTTGCAACATTTCTGCACTTCAGTAGCTAAACCACTGAAACAACTGACAGGGACGTGGTAGCTGTGGTGACCATAGGTTTTTGCTTAACTTTCTGCCATTTTCTGGTGGGAAGAAATGCAACAGCTGAACCAGGTGTGTGGAAGTTCTGCATCACTATAAATGGACTCATACTCAGCACTCTATTGAACAGTAGTTTAAAATTATCTTTTATGTTTTTGTACAATTAGTTGTGTAGCTTGTACTTCTTAAATGCTTAAGGATTATCTATTATTATAGCCCTAAATTAATTCTTATGTAGAATGCTGGTGGGTTTTATGAAATTCTAATATCATCTAAGAAAAAAAAGTAGCATTTTTTCATGTTTAGGAAAGCAATTTGTCACTAAAGACAAGTAGTCTTTAGAAACTTTAGAAGGCAGTTATATCAACTAAAACAAAAAACAGTTGAAATATCTGATTAGACTTTTTTCTTCCTGTTGAAAGCTAAAGGCCTTCTCATTTGTAAAGATAGATATGATTTTCTCATAAGATTGATTTTTGATGAAGTAGGAGATAGAACTTTTTGTATTTTGACTTTAGTTTGCTTTTGAATATTTATTAGAAAAGAATAATCGATTCTACAGCAAACTATTTCTTTAAAGACTACTGGATATAAAATGAAACTGTGTTACTGTGGTTTAGCAGGAAAACTATACTTTTTTTTTCCCCTGGGAATTATATTTCACGGAAAATATCTTTAGTCTAAGCACAGAAAATTTTTTCAGTAGTCACATTGCTTGACTGAGTCATCCCACTTGGGCATTATATTCTGTGAAAATAATCATCTTAATATTTATTTGAGTGGACATCTCTGGTTTATCAGGTTTTTTTTAGTAGACATATACATACATAGATGTAGAAATAATTTTAAATGGACTGTTTATGTAGACTATTCTAATATAATAAGATAAAGATTTTTGATACTTTACTTTTCCATGTATTTTTTCTTTTCATGGAGCAATAGTCTCTCCTAACAGAGGCCTGGAAAAGCATTTTGCATTTTTCTTTTAATCCACCTAGCTTTCAGCGTGATTTTTTATATTTGTAGATATTTTGGGTTAATTCTAACATCTTTAGAAAAAACTCCACAACTTTGCTGAATATATGAAGTAGACAGGATCATTTTCCGTTTTAGAAATGTACACATGGGTCTCTAGTGTCACAGTTTGTTAGCTAAGTGTCTGTGAGAGCTATAGTCATATATGCAAGTGTGCAGTGCTTTGCTGTTCTTTCTGAAGGGCTATTAACATCATAGCCCATGTTAATAATAAATTTCAGGTGTTTATGTTCCACACATGTAAAGGACGTGCAAATTATTAGCATCTTACTGCTTTTGTAAAAGAAATTGAATTAGGAATTCCATATGTCAAAACTGTCATGATAGTCTACTAAATATATTTTTTTCTAAAAAGTGCCACTGATTAACACTATTTAGATTATAACACACACACCCACATGCCCTTTGCTGGATTACTAATGCCTGAGAAGCTCTCAAAGCTCCCACAGTGTTCCTGTGCTGGGTCTTCCTGTAATGAAGTTAATCTTCCTAGCAGCCCACATTGTACTCTCATTGATGACCTAGGCAGCACTGAGTTTTAGATAACACTGAACATCCTTTATTACCATGAAGACCTTTTCTTTTTATTTCCATTCTTCCTCTCTGAAAGCAAGAAGTTGGGAGAAGGCATGGCTGGTGGAGCTGGCCCAAACTGGCCCAAGGGGAAGTCCATTCCATATAACATTCTGCTCAGNGGAATATTGGTGGTTAAGACATGGTACCTCTGCTGTTTTCCAGAAGATGACTGGGCATCTGCCTGCCAACTGAAATTAGTTGCTGAGTTCCTTATTGAATTACTTCTGAATTCCTGTGACAGTAACCAAGCAACTGAGTGGGCAGTTACTTACCATTCAGGGTCAGCCCACCCAGTTCCTTACTAACAACTGGAAAAAACACATCACCCAGTGTGATAATGTGAAAGTTACTAGGAGCAAATGTTTCACATCAGTAAAACTGGAAATACTTGACATTTCTTTTTTAGCTTTCCTTGAACTGTAATGATGCTGCACTTTAACCATATGGTTTCAATGCTTTTCAATGTCTGTGCTACTTTTTCTAGTACAGGTCCCTGGGGAAGGTAGCAGAAAGACATCACAGCTTTTATCTGCAAGGAGGGCTTTGAAGTTAAATACTCCAACAAAACAGTGTTGTTTCAATGTCTAACACAGGAATTGAGTAATATCTGGATTACAGTATGCTAGTTTGTACAATGGATAATTGAATGACCTATTTCGTGACAGCTATTTGATCAGGGGATGAGGTAAATTTTCTGTTTATAATGTTGTTTCATATAGAAGCATATTTAATGCCAGGGAAAGCTACATATGCTTATCAAGGAAACAATAGTCTTTTACTATAGTGTTCGCTCAAAATGGACAAATCTGTTCTTCATGTGAAAAGTTGCCAAAGAGGAGCAGTTAATATTATTGTGTGATACAGCAGTTACTACCTTGGTTCTTGAAACCAAATCCTAACAGCCTTCCTAATTTTAACTATGAAAAAGGAAAATTCCAGTCAAAAATTTAACTTAAACTTTTGGTTGTTTTGATTGTTGTTGCTAAAGCTAATCAGTTTTGGTTTTGAATAACGAGTAGCAATACTTAAGTTTTTTGTGCCTGAGAACTAAGCTAGCTCTTTGTGATATTCAGCAAGCCTTATTTCAAATAAGCATTAAAATGTGTGAAAGGTTGTTCAGACTATGACCTTTTCAAAACTGCTGTCGCTATGATGCACATTTCCTGCTCTTGGTGACGTTGGGTGATGTGTTTGGCAGAATAGAGGATTGCCTGCTGTGCTGCAATTGAAAAGCAATCAACCATTTGAATAAAGGTCCATGTATCTGTGATGAGGCAAACGTGTAATTTGTTTCCTGCTTTGTTTTAAAGAAACTCTTTTTGCCACTGGTTTGATGTTAAATGAATTATAAGCATTTTTCAAAAGCTAAAGATAATATGTGAGAAAGACAGTCAGTGCTAATCAGAGCTAAGGATTTAATTGACAGTAATGAATTGCTGGCTTGAAACTGCTCAAAGGACATCAGTCTATATTTACATTTGGAGCCAGCAGTGCTCTTAATCCAAATTTATTCAGCTGTTTGTGTCTGTATGCATTTTCCATTCCCCCCGTGTAAAGCAAGTTGCATGTCTGGAGCCCACAGACCATTTTACAATTTAATGGTCAACGGTCAAATGTAAGAAGGGTGATTAATGAAGGGGACTTTTACAAGGCTTTGTATTGTGCCCAAGGATCACCACCTAGCAGTGAAAGAGAATTGGGCACCCCCTGCTTGGTTCCCATGAGCAGGAGAACCATTCTTGCCAGAATGGAAATGTCACCTGAGGGATCTGACAGAGCCCTGGGCTGAGGTGGCACACAGAACCTGGTTGTGTGGTCTCTGGGCACAGGGCCAGAGCACTGCCCAGCACTGCTTGGGTGGTGAAATTGATTTGGGTACAGGCAGAAATCTGAGCAGGGTACCTTTCTGGAGGAAAGGCTCTGCGCTGGAGTTATCACAGGCATTTGCTCGGATATCAAAACAGGTGTTTAATAGCCCTGCAAATGAATAACAAAGTCTGTAGAGACAGGAACCCTCAGAAAGCCTTTGTAATTGCAGGAGGCAAGGTCCAGGCAGCTGCTGAGCCCCCTGATGTGGGCACCTGGAGTGGATCAAGCTTATAAAGAAGTTGGTACAAGTTGGATAGAGGAGCAGGTGAAAACTCTGGGAAGTGGGATAAGTTTCTGCCTAATAAGCAAAAGACGTTTTGGTGTAATTCTGGTTGCATTGCAATTTCTCCTCATTTTCTTATGTGGTGTTTTTGTTCTTTGTCTTCAATTTCATTCAAGCAAAGGAGGTATGATTTGATTTTTCTCTTTTCTGAGGAAGCTAAATTCTGTGAATTTTGCTGAAGATGGCTGCTAAGTGCCGGGAAGAGAAACTGATTCCTATGGGCAAACATACTAATCTGACTGTTTCTGGCTGACAGATGCACTTTTTTGGAGAGGATTCAGTATTTCAGTTTAAGAGCTGTGTATTCAACACTTATAGATCTCATTGGCATTATTTTCCTCTTCTTTTTCTCACTGTAGGTGTGCATATTATTTCCTTTTCAAGTATGGCACTTTCTCCTAATCTATTCCAGCTTACCTTTACAGGGCAAAAAAAGGTCACTTTAATTGAATACAGATCCCTATTCTCCGAAGTGTGTTTAGGATTGTCTTTTAAGGTTGAAAAAAGCCTTTGCAGTCATAATACCTGTGTCCCTTTCTGTTAGTTGGTCCTCACTGATAAATAAACACCAGAAGGTCTCGGTCAAGTTCTATGGAGTTGTAAATCTTTGCAGTACTTCCAGTGCCCCTACAAGAGAAGGAGGGAAGGGGATGAAAAGGGGGGTGAGTCTGATGGTAGAGGGGGTAGGTAGGGAAGAAAAGAGGAGAGGACAGTACAAGACCCAGCCAAAAACTGATTTTACACACAGGCAGAGCAAACTATTTTACAGAGCGCTCCAGCATACTTGGCTGATGCTGAAAGAAAACCATGACACAGCAATATCATGATGAGCCCTGGGTAGGATTTTCTTTCACTCCTGCAGGTGGGAGCAGGGCTGAGGGGTGTGAGCTGCGAGGGACTGTGTTGAGGGCCATGGGCCTCATCCTGCCCCTGCATGGCTGTGGGGCTTTTGTTTGTCGTTTTTTTTCCACCCTCCCATCTTTAAACCACTAATATATTAAGATATGTGCTGTTATGGGGTGGAAATTGATTACCATAAGCATTATACTAACAAATTTTGAAAAATGTTTATTTACTCACAAATAATCCACTGTTTTTCTTTAAATTTTGTCCTCTGCCCAAAATGTCCCTAACTAAAATTATATTTAAAAAAATAAAAATCTGTATTTCTAAAGAAATTATTGTACCAAGAGTTCTGGATAGTGAGTAGTGTCATGTTCAGTCAATATAATTACAAGCTGTTCTTGCTAGTAAAATAAAAATTTGTTAAAGAACTTTTGCTAAAATACTACAGTTCAAAAATAGAGTCTAGAGCTTTAATATTTATGAGCAGATTCTTGCAGTTCATACTGAGGTTGTGCTCAGTGTTAATGTCCTATGACCTAGTGGTAGGTGGTGATCAATCTTATTTGATACTAAAGCCTGGGACTACATTGAACACATACCAAAATAAAAATTACAGTCTTGGTTGGGCCTTTCCTAGATAGTGTATTAGAAAAAAGGTACAGCTGTAGGGCTGGAATTGTAATTTACAGAATGGTTTTAAATAAAAGAGAGGGGAATGGGACACAGGTCTTTTGACCCCAGAAATTACCATTAGTTATTTGCACACAAAATCTCTGCATTGTCTTGAAAAATAGCTACCACTTTGTTTTACATGACACGTGGGTAATGCAGCAAGTTACAGTAGAAGCCATGAATGCAAATTATATTGTTAGGGAAATAAGAAAACAGTCCGAGTTTGTGAGAGAATGCTCAGAATACAGAAAGCCTGTGTTTGTGTTCCAGATCATGGCCAACTGCAGAACATAATGATTCTCACTTTCACGAATTTCCAAAGTTTCTGTGTGGAATGTTTCTCTAAACTGATTAGATAAAAGGATAAAGTATGTATTTCTGTAAGTCTTTTGCATGCTAAAATATCAGCTTAATTCCCAACTGTAAACGAATCAAAGTGTGACCTGAAACTTTTTTGTTTGTTCTTCTGTTTAGTATCTGTTAAGAGTTCTAAATTTTAAGAGAATATGAAAAATCTATGTGGCTGATTTGACTGTCTTGGATGTAATACATTTTTACTGATAATTCTTAAAGTGTGATTTGTTTTTTTTACTTAAGGCTATGAAAATTTGAATATTTCCTGACTTAATTTCATAGCCTTTTTTTTCTGTAGAACTGTAAATCCTCTCAGGACATGTAAATATTATACTTATTTGGCTGAAAATTCAGAGTATGTGGCTCATATGGGTACATGGGTACACACTTTCCTATTTTTGTGTGTGGCACTTGACAAATGTAGACTTGCCTACCATCACATATGCGATAACAATTGCTGGAAAAATATTAGCTTTCATGGCTAGATTATTTGTCATCCTGACATACTGGTTTTCAGTTTCTTAATACTGAATATGCTGTGCTGCTTACCTTCTCAACTAAATTACTGAATTCTATCTAAATATGGGAACCTAAGTTCATCTTGGACTAATTTGCTTTCCAAATCTAAATGCTTAGATAGAAGAACAGCCTTCTGAAAAACTCAGTGTTTGTGATGATGATGGTCTCCTGAATGTGGGACTTATCTACACTGTCATTCAAGAAACCCAGGCAAACAACCAAAAATCCGCTAAGAAACCCCAACAAACTGAAAAAACCCTTCTCCATTATCATGGTATCAAAAGTATACCTTCAATAAAAATAAATCCAGGAAGGAAAAGTAATAGTGTCAATTTCCCCTAACAAACTGAAAAAACCCTTCTCCATTATCATGGTATCAAAAGTATACCTTCAATAAAAATAAATCCAGGAAGGAAAAGTAATAGTGTCAATTTCCTGAAGGTGACTGAAGTAGTCAGGCATTCATGAATGGGCTGCATATCACAGCCCATATTGGTATAAAATATGGTTTCTCTTTTGTTAATGAAAAGATCTCCCTAGTTTACAAGCAGTTCTATTTCAAGATTAAAATTATGGATTAAAAACAAAAAAAAATGAAGGATTTGCTAAATCTAACGCTTTTTGCAATTTGGACTGGAGCAGTGAAAAACAGCAGAAGTTGGTTTTACTTAAACTGGGTTTTGGTTGTTCATTTGTATTGTTAACTTATATCTAAACCCTTTTCTTAGTATCTCACAGTAGCTCTTCAGTATTTATTGGTTTGTTTACATTGTAGTGATTGGGTGCATGCTTAGTTCAAATTTACATTTGTGAGCATTTTGTCGCCTGTTTTGAAATTGCGCAGATTTTATTTATTTCTTTGCTGTGAGTGATGTGGTAATCTGGTAACCAATGTTTGGTGAATTGTTTCAGAGCACACTTTTAACTGTTTTTTCTTAACTATGTACTATAAACCACTTGAAACACTACATAGCTGCTCCTTTTCAGTACAGAACAGTGCTTGTTATACATGCTAAACTTCAGACTATAACTTAACGCTAACTGAAGTCTTCGGATTGTGTCTGGAGAAAAAATACTGCTTCTCTTAAGGTCAATGGGAATTTTACCACAGACTTCAACTGAAGGAGTTCCATATGCAGTGATGTATGCAAATTTATGTATTGTTTTGGAATAGTTTTATATGTCTTCATTTTACACCATTAACATTTCATAACAAGTATAGTTTTTCATTAGGGCAGAAAAGTTGCTTTTTTTTTGCTGTACATAATTGGTGTATGTTGACATATAGCAATATTATAAATATCAATATATATTATGTAAATTCTTCTCTCTTATCTTAAGGGAGGTGTTTTGCATTCAGGCATCAGATTCAATTACCGTACTATGATGAAGTCCCAGGTGAAGTCTTAAATGGATTCTAATTTCATAACGTACCGCACAGTACATTGTTGAGTCATCACACACCTCTTAATAATTCAGAGCAGAAGTCAGATGGAGATCTGAGATCTTTATCTTGAATTTAGAAAGCAGAAATAATAACGGTTTATGGACTTTGGCCTTAAACTGTAACAATTCCATCTCTTCCAAGAAGTTCTTAGATTCTGTGACGTGTACATGACGTGTGCTGTAAAGCACTCTTGGACATTGTAAAGCTTTATCTGAGTTTAGCACTGGTATAAGGAAATAGGGAAATTTGGTTTGCGTTAATTTCTGTCAGTTCATGTCTGTTGCTTATATGCTGTGGTGACATTGGTACAAGGAGAAATATTTTCAAAAACTTAAAGGAAATTTTTAATGTTGAATTGGGTTTTCCTGTTTCAAGTCATGTTGGTGCACGAGCAGTTAAACCCACTGTCAGTCTGGTCTGTACATGTGTACAAAAATCACTGTAGTGTAGTTATGTCAGCTGTACAACCCCTGAGGTGAATATGTAGTCCTCTCAACTTTGTGCTGAAATTGTTATCAAGCAGTACAGTGAAAGCATGTCATTAGAGCCAAATTTCATGGTTGTGTGCTTTCTGTAGTACATTTGTCTAGAAAATTTGTACTGTGTGAGAAAGCAAGAAATCAAGGCATGGCTCTCTAATAGACCTGTAGGCTTCAGAAGAAAAAGTGGTGAGATTTTATTTCTGCCACTGAAGTGAAGAACATTAAATTCTCAGTGGCTTGAAGAAATGTGCGTCAAGCTATGGAGTTGACATGTTAGCACTTCACTGGGGAAAATGAATCTAATGTGAACAAATTACTACCAAATTAGGCATTGTGATTTGCTTGTTCGTGCTATTTTTATATGGGTTAGCCAAGTATTATTCAGCTAGGATGTGAGGATAAGGAAAATATTGCAAGGAATTAGAATACTTGGTGGTTTCTCTGGAGATTAGGAGTGTGGTGTGGAGTGAAAGAATAAAATGAATTAACTGTGAAGGACAGTGTCTATTCCCATATTTGGCGACATCTTAGTATTTTTATACATGCTTTATGACACAATTATGTTATCAAAACACCTATTTAATTGGCAATTGCAATTGACAATTCTGCTTTCATATTCATGTTGTTTTCATCATACCTTTTCTCTTGCCAAGAAGCCATAGTTAGTTCCATGTTAGTCAAAATGGAAAGTGAGGAAATAATAAGGAAATATTATTCCAAACTTCCCCTTTCACCAAGAGATTGGCTACTGACAACAGGACTTATTTTACCTGGTGGCAGTAGCACAGACAGCATAGAAAGTGAACAGATTGCTTTGGTAGCTCAATGTCAACAATCAGTTTCCATGTTCAGGGAGCAGAAGGAACTGGAAGTTGCGGCCAGCAGAAATGCAGAAACACCTCTATTTCTACTGCAGCATTCTTAAATGTTCATTTAAGAATTCTCATTTGTCCTCATTGAAATGCCACTGGAGGCTCATATGACTCCTTCTAGCCACCATTCACTTGATATATCAGTCCTTCTCTTCCATGCTCTGTTTCCTGAAATGTCATTGTATTGCTAGCACAAAGGTTTTCTTGGTTTGTTTTTTGTTTTTTTTTTTTCCCCATTCTCCATGTTGATTAAGAGCCCTGATTCCCCTCTAATTATTCTCATGTATCAATCTTCATGTATGAATATCTATTTCATCTGCCTGTCACAGTTTGTGGAGCTTCTGGAAGGTGCTATTAGTCACACAACCGTGTGTTTTAAGTAGTTTTACATAGTTTTAAGTAGTCCTGCAAGAAGCACATAGTTGAATTCAATCCTTATGGGCCTCTTCCAATTTTTGATATGCTATGATCTTGTATCTAGAGAATGCATTGTTCAATTACATGCAATAATATAGCAATCTTAAGGCAACAAATGTCTATATTCATTTTAAAAGTAAAGATTTTCTATTTTTTTTTAATGAAGAGTAACTCTTGTTACTAGATCTTGCTCTTAATTACAGTTAGCCTATGACAATGACTAAAAGTATAAAATTCACGATAAAAAGACAAAATTTGCTTAACGTCTGGCTGATGTTTGTTTAATATTAGTCAGGGGTGTAACAAATGACACAGTCTCATTTCATTTACACGAATAAATCCTTTTTGTACCTTGCATGCAAATAAGCAAAATGTAATTAATAAATCAAAGCTTTTTTTTTCCTTTCTTTCTTTTTAAGGGTATTTTGGTCAGGATGGCCATTTCGGATCTTGTGAAAACAAATACTGTGGCCTGGGCAGACACTGCATTGTGAATGGGAAGACTGGCCAAGCTGAGTGTCTGTGCATGGAGCACTGCAAACCACATTATAAACCTGTGTGTGGTTCTGATGGAGAATTTTATGAAAACCACTGTGAAGTGCACAGGGCTGCCTGTCTGAAAAGGCAAAAGATCACCATTGTACACAACGAAGATTGTTTCTTTAAAGGTAAGCATGGCTGAACAATATCTGGAATATTGCTATAGGGTATGTGTTTTCAAGCAGTTCAATTAAATCTCTGTAGAGTTTGCACTGAGTTTACAGTGAATAAATGACTTGAAAAGTTAATACAGTAAGTATTGCACTCCAGAGATATCTTATGGATTTTTTCTTTCTTTTGTTTATACCTGGTGCTCTGGGCAATCACCCCTTTTTAACCTGAATAAACCAGTTGTCTCTAAGAAACTCATCTATGGGAGCTTGCCTTACAAATGTGGTTGCTGACCTCATTCATCTGAATGTACTTAGAATCCCAAAGCCTGAAGGATATTAATCTTTGTTACAGGAAAAACGCAATTTAGGATTTCAGAAGGGTTTTGGAAGGTTGTAGGATTTGTGCTCATATTTGGTGTAGAAGTTGATAGATCAGCAGCTTGTTCATGGCTAATGCATCTTTCTTGCTTTGAATTTGGATAATGAAGAGTTTACTTGTGTACTCATCAAAGCATGCAAGATTAGTTACTTTTTAATCGTTTGAATGCTAAGAGATGCCAGGCTGAATGCTGAGAGATACACTTTATGCTAAGCATTTTATGCTGACAATGTCAACAATTGCAACATGCTCTCTTTTTGTATAATTTGAGCACACCTTGCAGGTTTCTGGAACTCTGCCAATACAGACCTCACTTAAGCATATGTGAGTGGTTTGACAGATTTTGAGTGTGTTTTCACTGCTTAAAAAAGGTGGATGGCTTTGGCAGGAGGGGAAATTTTTTTAATAAGGTCCCTTTTTGTTAGTCTATTTAGTGCCTCCTGCAAACATGTTAAGCTCAGCAACTTTATCAAAAAACGCTAAGGTGTGGGTATCCATAGGTTAAACTGGGGGTGTGGAGATCTACTAGCAGGAACTGCACATACAAGTAATAGCAAAGGTTTAACTGTTCAAAACTAACTGTGGACACTGTAAAATTGATGTATCATCACAATATACGGGCTTTAAGTAAGTAGCACGTGTTCTGAGTTATTGGAAAATTAAAATGGAGTTCTAGAAGTCTAGCATGGGGCTTGTGGGGAATGGTTTCTGCAATAACAATGAAACATGAATGCTTCCATCTTAACAATCATAATCTCTTTTTTAAAACCTTTGATGATGCAGTACTCTGATAGAAGGAATTATAGTAAAAAACCCACAAAATATTTAAATTTATGGGACTAATTTTGGTTCTTTATCGTGGTGTATAGAACAGAAATAATTTCAGAGCATGTGTGGGAAAAGTTATAGTTTTGCTACATTTTTCCACCTTGGAAAAAGAAAGATTTATTTATGGAAATCAGAAATAAGACAGTACATCAGGTAGAGATATCAGCCAAAGGTTGCCTTAAGTTTTGTTGGCTCATCTTAATGTTTTAAATTCTTCACATTTCTTCCACACTTATTGTTGTGGACAATGGGGTATCTGAATAGTTCAACTTCAGACGCCTAATTGAGATGCTGGATTAAAAAGTTAAAAAGTAGGTTTCTCCTCTTCAATTGCAATCTTCAGTAAAGGACCAGGGTATCCGAGGGACTTTGTCTGAGATGCCATCTGAAAACTGTTATTTACCAAGGCACTCAAGTTCCCTAATTTGAGATAGAACTACATGCCTAAAAATAATGTAAAATATTTCATTTTCTCTCTTCTTCCTCATTTTATGTTGTCTCCAGTGGTGTTAAACAGAAGAGACTGGGGACAGTTATTTTTCTTTCTATTATTTAATATGTATGGGTCTTATCAAGCTTCAGTTTCTTCTGTCTTAACTTCAGCTACCTTACTGGTGCAGTAGAGCACAGTGCTGTTAAAGCAGTGCTGCCTTTCGTGACTGTTGACCGTCTACCACCATTTATAATATATCTATATGGTAAGGGAGGCAGAAGATGTAAAACTATTTTTATGTCACCTCTTTTACAAAACATTGCTACGCTAAACCCCAGTAGATTGCCTTCAATAAAGATGAAGGTTCTGCCAGTTACAGGTCAAAAATATTAAAAAGCTAATAGAAAAAAACCCTCAACAGTGCTCCCCCTGGATAGAGAAGGTGAACCCCATCACTATTGATGGTGTCAGCCGGGCACTGCCACATATCCTCCTTGTTAGTTTAGCTGACATCCTCTAGCACAAATTATCTCATTTCAAGGAGCTGCTTCTGAGACCAGAAAAGTTCTAAAAATATCAGAAGACAGATATTCTGCTTAGGCTTTCGCAAAATTCTTTAGAGGAGGGTAGTCTGAACTGGGGCAGGGTGTGAGGGGAAGGATTTCCTGCAAAATGCTGTTACATGATAGTGTAGTCACTGTCAACAATGACTGTATGAAGATAGCAGTTAAGCATTTTTAATTTCTGGTTTATTGATAATCATTGATTTTCAGATCAAACTACTGTGTACCTAGCTTTTTCTTTTTGTGTGTGCATATTTTATCTCCAACAAGGTCATGTTTTGGGGTATTTGTGTTTCAGATCCTCATAATGGGTTCTCTGCTCTCCCCTCTTCAAGGGGAAATATTTCTTAATGCAGAAATTTTAGGTTTTAGATTGAGTATGGAGCTCAAGATGAGAGAAGCTAAGAAATACACCTTATTTAAATGAGCAAGCTTACCAGAAAACACTAGTATTCTGTGTCTGGAGAATAAAATCTTTAAAGCTAATGTTCTGTATCCCCAATTAACATTACAATAGTAGCTAGGTAGCTATAATTATTTGAATAATACGTCTTATAACCAAATGATTTATAGTTGATCTTAGACATCATGAGTTCTACTTAATGGTTTGAAAATTGCTGTTTTAAACACTTCTATAAGTGGAGTTTAAGGATTGACTTGCTAAATGAGAGAGATCTTTGGTTTATATGTTGAAACTCCATTAAAATCACTGAGAAATGTGTGTCTTAGCTAAGCTGTGCATAGAGCAGACAAAAAGCATCAAATCTTTCACTGAGAGCCATGTCTGAAACATTGGATAAATGCATTTTGAGGTAGTGAAAGCTGTGTCAAAGCTGTACTCTGCTGACATGCTTTTTTTTTAAACTAAGATTGCAAATTCTGGTCCATTACCTGCTTTTTATTGTAGCTTATTTATTTCCAGATTCCTTGAACTCTTTCCTTTTTTCCTTTTTTCTCCTTTTCACTTGCTATCTTTATTTCTTCAGACCAAATTAATTCACCCCTTTTTCCAAAATATGTGTGGAATACATGCAAAACAGTAATTGAAGCTGAAAGTTTTCCCTTGATGATTGAGACTGTTATGCAAATGATACATTTTTCACATGGATCGAGATAATGGCCATACTAAATTAGAAATTACTTTTCCTCCACTCCTTCTACAATTATTCCCTCAGTTACTTATTGGCATGTCATGATGCATCAGACACTGAACGATTTTTCCTACTGGCTTGGTTAGATGTTTAGATGCCAACTGTGACCCTGAGAGTTAGTCAATAAATTGTCTCAGTTTCTTCTCATACAGAAGCAAAATGAATTCTACGGAGAAGCTAATTACTTATAATCCCCTTTTCTGTGAATTTAAATGAGAAGTACTTTGTATACCTGTAGAGTCCTCTATTTCCCTTAGATAAAGTCCAGTGTCCTATAACTGCATGTTACTGAATGAAAATTTTGCAATCACTTTCAGAGGAGCTCTCAAGCCTAAACAATCTAAAAAATGGAAAATATTTAAGATTATTCTAATAAAGTAAGAGAACTCTTTAGAAATTTCTTTGTGATCCAAGGCACTTTCTAAGAATGATACGCGTATCAAGGAGAAAAAAAATTGAAGCTCATATTATTCATTAGATCTGATATTGACCATATGATCTGGGAAGTCTGATATGCTTTGGCACTGCTTTTATATGCTGAGTAAATAAGTAGCTCATGCAGAGGATGAGCATGGGAGCATACAGAGACTAGGTGGGCTCTGCATGCTCTCTGCTCCCAGTGTCCTGGATGTTCTCAAGCATCTGAAACACTCTGTGTTTCAGAGCAGCTTCAGTTTGGTGTAAGAAAAGCAATATGTCCATCTGGGAGTGTTTTTGACACTATTGACTAACTCCTCCCTGGCTCTTGCTAGCTGTAACTCTAACAAGCCCCAGAAGATGGTGATTCAAATGGCCTAGAATTATTTTAGTTGGTGTCTGCACCCTTGTCTTTATTCTGTGAAGTGGCACTGTGAAATTAATCACTTTGTGCAGAATTTAGAAGGCTGGAAACGTTATTCTTCAGCTTCTATAAAGTTCAGTTGGACCCATGTGGGGCAACATACTGGGTGGTGAATGGCACTCTCAGGATGTCAAGTTTCGGTCATATTTTTGTTTTAGTGTTCACTTCTTTTACTCCATTTTCCTAAACCCAGGCCAGTAAATCTAAGAAAGAAATTAAAAACTTCCCCATGACAAACTTCATAATGTATTTTCTATGCACCCTGAGCTTCTTGTATATTTTACATTATATTTATTTCCCTACAGCGATACACTCAGTCATTATGACAAATGGAAATTTGCTTTGAATCTTCAGTAATGTAGCAAATACTGCTGTGTACTTTGAATTTTACAGACTATTTCTGGAATAAAGTTTGCTTCATATGTAAGCTTTTTACTTATAAGTAGCTTCTGTTACGTCCTTATGATATAAATTTTAATCTCTCTATTTTTGTCTCATTTTTCCCTTGGTGAATATTTTCATCTATTAAAAAGTCTGTGAGCTTCAGATTTCTTACTACTATTACTAAAATGTCTTGATACCTAAAGACTGCTACAACACTTGCTTTTCCTGTGACTATTCCTACGTAGAAACTTCAGTAGGAAAGCTTGCTCCCAATATTAAGCTGTTCAGGGTAGATGATAAAAGCTGAGTGTGGACAAATTCAAAATAAGTATGGGCAAACTCGAAAAAGTTCAGAAAACATTAGCCAGAATGACCAAAAGTAGTAAATGGCTTAAAAGGGGTATGAAGGCATCTTACAAAATCCTCAGGGCATGCTAAGACTGGATACGAGTAGGCTGCTTTGTATTCCAAAAAAGGAAATAAAAAATATCAAATGAGAAAGCAGGAATGAATACAAAGCAAGCTGTGGTGTTTGACACACAGCAGATCCCGTGAGTAAAGCAACACAGGATTTCAGAAGCAGACTGTAAGTACTGGTAGGCTTTTCCTTTTTAAAGAGGGCTGGGGGAAATGATTTGAAGTGAACTAGATACTAACAATCCCAATGATCCCAAAAGATCTACAATGCCTGTCTAGCCTCTACAGTGACTTCCACAGGATTAGTTCAAAGACTGTAATTTTTAAATTTTTGTGTGTGATTTGTGCCCTAGGTGAGTGTGATCTTAGACTAGTTCCTAAAATACTGACACATTCATTTAGAAGCACTGACATTTACTTAATCTTATTTGATGTTCATATACTTCAAGAGCAAGCATATAAGTCTCTGTCACCTTATCAGTTTCACTTCAAGAAATATCTCATCTCGCCCTTTATGTATAAATCTTAAAGACATTATTTAAGTTTGATCATCAGCCAGTCTTTCAAAAGAAATTTAGGATATGTTAATCTGAAGATCAATCCAGTGTTTTCATTGCAAAGAACTTTTTTCTATGATGTATTTGCTTTTACACTTTGACTATCAGTTGGCTTCTCTGTTGAAGTTCTCAAAAACATCATTATTACACTCTTTCTGAAAGCCTGAATTCCTGCATGTAACATCACCCTTATGGTTGCTGCCAATGAAGTGTCAAGCTCCAACTATCGCTCCAGAAGTATGTTCAACACAAGCTGTATTATAAAAAGAAATACTAAAAAAAATTTTGGAACTCGAAGATTGTGCTTGATCTTAAAATGTGTTTGATATGGTATAGGAATTATTAGACTTAGATTACTAATTCAGCCTATAATCCATATGTCTTCACTTTAGGGCAACACTTAAGAAATATTAAATCCTGAATTCATTCAGGGATAACATTAGTAATATCACATTCACAGAGTGGTAAAAATCACTGTTAATGGCAGGTGTGCTACTTCTTTCAGTACTTTGTTGGAAAGTGATGCTCTAACCAATGGAAAACTGGTTCTTTTTAATGCCCTTTGGAACCATACTAAATTTTAGCACTGTTTCTCTGCTCTGCGGTCCCCACACGGTTCATTTTCTTGAGTTGCATTGCTCATGAGATTTGGAAAACTGGTTGTTTTTCCTCCAACATCTGTGCAGATTTGTTTCAAATATTTCTCTTAAATTCCCCAGTTGGCTTAAATTGCTTAAACTAACTGGCATGCAAGGCTGACATATGTGATATCTGCCACTAGATCTGCAGAGTGGAGCTAAATTCAAGGTATTTATGAGAACATGCATATAATAAGCTTTATTTAAAAACTAGATGTTCAACATACCCTGCTTCACTGCTGTTGGTGATATTGTATCTCTTTGCAACTGAAGTCTTGAACTCTGCTCTCTCTTTCTTCCTTTGCATTGAATTCATACCTCTAAAATTTTGGATGGGGAAATGACAATCCTGAAACAAGTTATGAATATAGGCTTGTCTTCTTTTGACTGACTAAAGATATACTGCAAAGACATCACTTATTTTCAGTGTCTGGAGCAGTCCCAATCTTTGTATTCCTTCAATGCTGGGATAAATCTATGAATCAGCTCTAAGGTATTATGAATTCTACATTCATACAGTGATGAGGAATTAGTGTTCTCAGAATTAGTTAATCTCTGTATAAAACTTAATGAAGTTTAAAATTTCTTGTAAGGTCATCACCACTGCTTGATACCACACAAAGAAATGGGTCTATGGGCATCACAGTCTTTGTCAAGTCACTAAATCAGACAACCAACATTGTAAAATCTTCCTTCTTGGAGATATTAAAAACTTTGACTGGACTTGGTCCAGAGCAATCAGCTCAAAGTGGCCCTTCTTGATCAGGGGAGCAGCACCAGATTATTTCTGAAGGTTTCTTTCAACCTAAACCATTCTATGGATAAAACATCTCTGAAAAAACATCCTTACTTATACACCTTCAGCCTGGTTTTGAAGAATCAGAATGTAGTGCATGGTGCTAGAATTCAGCGAGTAGTTTCTGGTACTGTTGAGGAAGAATTGGAGAGATCAGAGGAAGAGAAACAGAAGCAGAGTCCTGGCAAAGTGGACAGGTAGCATTAGAGTCCTACTAGTGCCCTTCTTTCTAACCTGGCAGCTTGGGCCTGCAGCTCAGGCAATGCCACTCACAGGACAGATATTCTTTGTTTTCCTGCTTTTTCGTTACTGTCATAAAAGTATTGATGTGTTGCTAGCAGTACAAGGATTGTAGAAGTATGGTTCCAATCATCTCTGCATCCTTAATCTCTGTGCTCAAATAGCCTTTATAGAAAGCTTTAGGAAAAGGCAAAAAAATAAACACCACTTTCACGATGTTCTAAAAAAATATTAGTATTGCCTTGTATTGTGAATAGCAAATGTGTTTAAAACTGGAAAAAAACAGGTAACAGTAGTCCATAATGTAGAGGCACAATGGCTGCTTGTACTTCAAACCTAAAACTTCTTGCTGCTAGTTAAATTGTTAAAATAATTAAAGAATTATTTTTAATATCAAATTGGTGGTATGAGATAGTGAAAATTCTCATACAATACATCAAACTAAATTTAAACTGTTTTCTCATAAATTTATAGTAAATAAAGGAAGCCTTGTATTCAGGCAGAGGTCTAAATAAGAGACATAATTTTTAAGTTAAGAGTGAGCACAAAGTCTAAAGCTACTGAACATTGGTTGGTCTAATGCAACCTTTAAAGAGTTTTAATTAAGTAATGTCAGAATTATCATTAGGTCTTTTGGGAGACTTTTCTGGAGGAACATATTGTTGGCCTTTAAAAATCATTTGCAATTGGATACATATACAAGGTATTGGCATGATATTTGTAATTCAAGTTGGCTAGTATATGGTATACCAACTTAAAAAAAGCCGTGGCTTCTTTTACTAAAACTGAATATTTTGAAGAGAAGTAGGCATTCAAAAGTAATTTTTAATATCCACATCTGGTTCTAGTGGCTAATAATGGATGGGGTAAGCAACTCTAGAGTGAATAAAACCTGTAAGTTTAAAGCTTTCTCTTGTGGTTTGCCATTTACTCTCTTTTAACATAGGATGGTAGGTGGGGTTTGCAGTAAACTAAACCTAGAAATCTAGTGTCACCTTTTCAGGGTTATTTGCTTAAATGTATAGCATCTTAGTGGAAGCTGAGAAATTAAATTGGTTCAAAGAAACTTAATCAACTCAGTTGACAGTAGCTAGTTTAGGCAAATTCTGTCAATATCTGTAAATATTGGGAGGTTTTGAACTTGGAATCTAATCGAAAATGCAGAATTTAAGTAATGAGATGTAAGAGCCAGATGCTTCCAAAATACAATTTTTAGTACATCACTACCTAGATGACTTCCAGTTTTTCACTTAGATTTCTCTCACCTTGTGACTAGAGCACATGGTGATACAAAGACAACTTCCTGCCACCACGCTTGTGATGGCAGCTATCCCCTTGTTATTATTATGCTTTTAACTTGTAAAATTATGGTATGAATGAGTATTAGAAGCAACTAGAAAATAATTAGCCACAAGCACTTTCTACAGAAGAAGACCTGGGCAATATACTCTGTGCCATAGACAGGTAAATAAATAAATAAAGTAGCATGATTTTGATGAACATTGTAGTGTATGCTATTTATTGTCAGGACTTGGCAGTTTTTATGTACCTTAGTTAAAAAAAATAAAGTATTTATAGCACTGTAAACAGAGTTTATACTCTTACTGCTGTAACAGAAAACATTGCAAGCAAAAGATAATAATTTAAAGTTTGACGGAGACCTATAATAAGTGATTCAATTATAGCATTTTTTGTCATGGAATTGTTGATTATACAATACTCCTTTTGACATAAACTGTAGTTGGAGTATATTGTCAGACTGTGTCCTGAGATAAAACAAATATGGCTCATATTTAAATTTATATAGAATGGCCCAAAGGATCATTCAGTTGAAACTGATTTTAAAAGATTAATTTCAGAAAATCAAAATAGTTAATTTTAACTTTGTTCTAATTTATTTTCTCTTTTTTTGGCTCTGAACTTCTCCCTTTTGCTGACATTGAAATCATAGCTTTATTACTGATTATTTATAATAATTTCTTTGAAATTTATAAAATTTAGATTATTAGAAGTTTTTACTTTTCATTAAGCAACTAGTCTTTCTCAGGGGCCTTAGAAAATGTACTTTTACTGATACTCAAGGAGAGAGTAAATAAAATTTGATAAATTGGATGATGAAATGTAATTAGACCCTTCAGTTTTTTCTTTATCTGGAACGATAATGTGGATTTAATTTAAAATTGTTGAAAACAAACAACAGTAATAAAGGAAAACAGATTACAGCAAAAATAAGTTAAACTGTAGCCTTAAGAAATAAGCTAAAGTAAAATTATACAAAACTTCTGCTCACTAAGAATGATGGTTTTGCATGTACATGTACTGGCTTTGGGTGCAATTAAATCCTGAACTATATGCTGCCAGGAAAGTTTGTTTCCCTCAGGGATGGAACAGATGGTGGAGATTCTTTTTTTCTTCTCACCATTTAGAGACCAAGTCTGCTGAATCTCTACAAGAAAAAGTATTTGTGCCAAAAAAACTGCTGATGTTGTCCTTAAAGCAGTAGCATTCTCATCTGTATTCCCTATAGGGTTGTTACTAAGACTCCTGGTGAATAGGCAGTGCATTGAAGTTTTGCTATTAGCAGTGTTTTAATACAGATTCGATATCTGTCTAATAATGTTTGTTATTCAAAATAGAGAAAGGGCTACTGACTAATAAAATGGCAAGTTTTCATTTAGTATTCAGCCTGTTTGTCAGGATATTTCACTGAGCAAGGAGAAAGCTATGAATTAGCATTTCTCAGTCATCACTCTGATAATTAGAAGAATAAAAATCTAAATGCATGGAGAATAGCAGAAGTGTTGTTAATCATGAGCACTCCATACTCTTAATCCCACCTGGAAAATGAGAAAAAAGCACTCCTGGGATCTAGTAAAATGGCAAGCCTTGTATATCCATTAAAAAAAAAAATCTGAAAGAGGGAAAAATATCCTTGCGGTGTTAAATACTAATTACGGTCAAGAAGTTTCATTAGTGCTTCTAAATTTAAAACAACTGCTGAATGGATCAGTTCTTTGTTATTTTCCTATACCATATTCTCTTTTATAAAAGTCCTTGCCGTTCAAACAGAACATAAAGACTTTTATTGGTCCCTTATGATGCAAACTATAGTTGTACAATCATCATTTTAGAATATGAGCTCTGTGTGCTCTTAGATTTGCTGTCACTTTATCACAATTGTAGAAGCATCTTGAAGTGTATTTGCTTAAGCAGATGGTGAATGGCCTCACTGGGAATATATCTATCTTCTTTACTGTATGATGAAGTTTTAAAGCAGACATTTTAGCTATGGTAGTTGGAAAAACATACTTTTGTGATAAATCTTGTAGGGAAAAAAAGAAAACTGGTAAAAGATTTTAAAGCCCCTAGTAATATTGAGTACATGAACTCGGTATAAATTAGATGGTTGAGTGAGTACAGCTGACACAATCAATATATAAGAATGCTAATGCTGTCTTTAATTTTTACAGTATTTTAAAATTAAGTATTTTAAAAAGAAATTAATAGTCATGTGTTTCAGATTTTTGTTTACAAAAAATCCCAAAGTGCTAAGGATTGCTATGGGGCAAGGAAAACCTTCCAGTTTGTATGGGGGTTTTTCTGACACTATCATTTCAGTTAATGCAGGATCTAATTTAAACCGTCCTACTGAGTCTAATGAAGATTAGGGTCATTGAAATCAGTAATTTGAAAAATATATGTTATATTGCAATAATGAAAGATGTAAAAGGGAGTCCAAGGGAGAAAACACTGGGTTAGAAGTTTGAAATAAATAAAACAAACAAAAAAAACCTAATGAAAAAAAGCAACCCAAACCCAAAAAAGCTATTGAAAACACACTGTTGGTACCAATAGTGTGGTGTAAACCTGAATGTTGTTCTGAAGTGGTCTCAGGATTTTCCTGAAACATAAATCCAATTGATCTGGTAAACTTCACACCTGGTGGCAGTTCCTCAGTTATACTGGATGAGTTTACCTACTCTGTATGTTTTGGAAATTTACCTCACAGTTTGACTAATTTTTTAAAGATTGTCTTTTATGATTGCTTTAAAATATTGAAAAGTTTAGAATTATTCTGAAAATGTTGAGGCTTTTAAAAAGTTAAGTTAGACTTGCTTTGCTTATGTCCAGTATTTGTAGAGAATAGGTAGTTGAAAAAACATGAAGAAAAGGAGAGAGACTCTTATGACATTACATGTGCTTGTTGTGGTGGTTTGGGGTTTTTTTAGTTAGTTTGAATTTTTTTTTGTTTGTTTTTTTGTGTGTTTGTTTGTTTTTGGTTTTGTGGGTTTGGGTTTGTTTTGTGTTTTGGTTTTATTTGTTTGTTAATTTTGGGATTTTTTGTTTTTTTTTTTTTTTTGTCTTAATACTGCTTATATTGGACTTAGGAAATACAGTAAAAAGACATATTTTCATTAATCTTTTGCTCTCAATGGACTTGAAATAAGGTATAGTCCTGCCAGTATAGGCAACAGGAAGATTACGTAGACCATGATAGAAAGACATTAATAGGTTAAGTCGTGAGTTAACAGTTATGGGGG
>VZRM01005615.1:392998-596091 GCA_013397955.1 Grantiella picta | reverse complement strand
AGGAAGGAAGGAAGGAAAAAAAATTGCATCTTCTTTTTATAGGAAAGAAACAGTTTCCTTCTGTTTGTAGTAACAGAACCACATGTGTATTGTAGGGAAGGTAAACTGTCTATCTGTCCTAAATGAATGGGAGATGGAGACCACACTTTTGAGTCTAAGTTGTTCTGGCCATCTAAAGAGGGTGGCTAGGGACTAGAAATAAAGCTAGTAATGAATGTGTAGAAGAGGCATATTTGTTTGCATCAGCAGGTGTATGATATATCATCGTGGTACCAGTTCTTTCCTCACTGTACTTCAGACACTCCCTCAGCAGCACCAGCATCATCTTGCCTTCAGCACATCTCAGCAGTGCAGCCACAGCTGTTCGCAGGCCAACTGACTGCCTGTTGTGGCAACACCTGGGCTGCTCAACACTCTGCATGTTTCCAGAACTATCTGAGAAGCAACTGTGCTAGATCTGTGCCATACATAGGAATTTCAAGGATATAGTATGGTGTGAAGGATATAATATAGTGTGAAAGAGCACTACTGTGTTGAAAATGTCTTTATGACAACAGGCCTTCACTGTGTAGTAAGGTGGAGTTAAGTCAGAACTTAATTCTCAGTACCATGTACAGCCTGGTCATGCTGTGAACAGTGAAAAGCTGTGAGTCAACCATAATAAGTACTGACATCAAGTACCCTCTGGGCTACCACCTAAAAGGAGTGTAGGGAGGTAAAATCCTGTAAGAAAGTATATTTAGCTTTAAATACATTGTGGCTTGAACTTATTCAGAATTGCATTAACTGATTGTATGCGTTGAATTTTTTGTCTACTCTCAATTTTTTTGGTTTATCATTTTTCTATAAATAACACAGGGAAGCGAAGTCATGCTGGTGATAAAAAGGAAAACTCTCTTAAAGATGAATATAGAAGAAGATCTCCTCTACAGATACAAAGGGTATCTAAAAGGCTGAGGTAATAAATGGCTTTTAACCATTGCTGTGTGCTTTGTGCTTAGCCCTGCTTGAGGTGGGCACTGCAACAGGCAGAGGCCAGTCTGGTGCCACCACCTGGACTGGACAGCTGAATCAGGGCTTTGACATAAAATGAAACCAGTAAGTTTGCTGTAGAATTGAGTAAAAATTCTATACTTTAAAGTTTGTAGCAAAAATTATCTCCAAGTTTAAATTGGGTTTAACAAAGCCAGAGCAATTTCCTGTAGAATCAAATCAAAACCAAAAGCTGACCACTTGAAAAAGGAAAGAAGATGAGGCGTGCTCTAATTTTATCCTGCTTTCCCAAGAAGGCAGAGTTTATCATAGCATCTTGGTTACATACATGTTTGTATTCTTCCCATTGTCCCCAGTTCAACTTTGATTATGCTACCCATTTTTGTAAAATCAGTTAAGGGATACAAATATAAAAAATTTTATGTTCCAGCAAATCCTATGCATATTTATGTCAGGGTAGACAAAAATATGTAGACAAACTTTTTGATCTACCAAGGAGAAAATGTGAATTTACTCCTATCAGGCACAATACAATACAATACTAATATAAAACAATACAAAAAACAGGCAGAGAAGAGCCACAGGAAAATAACCCTTGTTAGCTCCACTTACAAAATTTTGGTTCTTTCAGAGCATACACGCACACATAGCACCAAGCAGCAACATCACAAGTTGTTACTTCTAGTTCAAATTGTTTGTACCAATGTGATTTATCCAATCTGTGTAATTCTCCATTCTGTATTCCCAACAGTGGAAGAGACTAAGCAGTCCTCAACCATTTGATGCTGAATTAAATTGCATTTCAGTTTGCTTGTACAGACAACAATTAATCTGAATACCTACTTTCTTTTTTCTTTTTATCTTTGACCTGTGTATTTTGTGTGGTAGGAAAAGGAAAGACCCTTGACTTTAACATCTTTGCTGCATGAGCTTAGAATAATAGGGCATAGATGACTGAATCGATTCCTGGTTCAATTCAGCTGAAGTAAATTGACTGATTGGGTTCACAGCCCTGGCCTCTGGCTTCTTTCCCAGCAGCAAAGGAGCAACTTCCATCAAGCATGCTGGTGAATGTAGTCATGGCAATGATCCAGAGTGCAACATGACTACAGAGAAGGGAGAGGCAGGCATCTTTCTGTTCAGAAAGTCAGCTGTCCATGATGTGCTTTTAAGCACTCTAGTAATTTGTGATGGTTAGGAAATAAAGGGGTTGTGGATTGAAGTTCAGGAGGAGAACTGTGTCTGTAGTTTGTCCTTTCTGGGCTCTTCTTTTGTCACCAAAAATAGGTCCTTCGTAAGCAAAGCTGGCAGGTTCTTGATACGCTTTAATGATTGTAAATCACAGAAAAAAGAATGTTGTCCTCAAAGGCACTGTCTGTCCCTGTTTGAGTATATATAACCAAATGGATTTTGTCCACTACTCCTACTGCATTTTTGAAACATCTTTCAATGGAGCATTTAGAGGTATGCAAAACTTTTAACTTTGGGGGATTATGGGAAGACTGTAACATGTTTTTGTTGTCCAGTTGTTTTAACCGGGAACTTGTCTGAAAATTATTTTACTTTGTCACTGGTTTTTGACCTGGCATTGTCCTAGTATTATGTTTAGGTCTTTCCAAATACCTTAGGGGATTTTGAGTTTGGCATTTTCTCTTTTTTAACTTAACTCCTTCTTAGGGCTGTGATCCCACAAACTTTCTGTATGCATGTTTTATTGTCTTTAATTTTGAGAAGAGGGATATGGAACACAGTAATGCCAGTGTCAAACCTGGCTGCAGGGCAAGAAGAACAACTGGTTCACTGCCTGAAAGCAGGGAGCTGGTAATGATATAAAAAAGCAGTTCTACCAGTGACTTAAACCTGCTTAAACATTCCTGCTATCAGAAAGATTATTTCTACTGCTATTTGTTCAGATAGCTTTGTGAGAAACACCTTATGGCTGCCACACAAAACCAAAAAGATTGTTTCAAAAGGGGCCACTTTTTAGGCTTTTCTTACTGTGTTTGTGAAGGTGCAAGGGTTACTTCCACTATCTTTATTTGCACATTTGGAAATAGAAGTTAATCAGTCACAACAGGGTATTTCCTTCCAAGCACCCCAGTGACAGCATGCTGGCAGCTTCTTAGGTACCCTTCCACATTTTCTTCTATGGTTTGGCAGCCAGTAGTTCCTAATTCAAGCTCACACCTAAGAGGCTACCGATTCAGTCCTTCTCTCAGGCCACCTGAGGTTCTGCTTTAACTCTGCCACATGGAAGCTGCTGCCTCACTTCATCTCCCATTTGAAGGGAAACAGAACTCGGGCCCTTCTGTGACAGTACTGTTGGGATCCACAGCTGGGCAAGAGGCCACCTTCTTTGTTTTTCACAGTGGGAAAGGGGGCACACTGGTCTTTGCTGATTTGCTGCTATTTTCTGCAAGCCTGTAAAATGGGCTGTTCTTCATCAGTGTTTGCCGTGCTGCTCTTGTTCACAGAACACCTTCAATTTTCTATGATTCTTCGTCTTTCGTCTTTGTTAGGCTGTACCCTTGTGGGTCTCTGCTGCTTGAAAAGAGGGGCATTTGGATTTTGTCCACCTAGTGAAAACAGGATTTCCCAAATTCATTCAGCATTGCTGTTGGGTTTGAAATTTTTCCAGTTAAGAACAGAGAGTTTGGCATATAACCACCTTATTTTTAGTTGGGTGTCAGTGAAATGGGTCTCTGCTGTTATTCTCTCTCTTCCCTCCCACCTCCTGCCTCTTTTTTGTCTGTGGAAAAGATGGGTCAGATGGGAAGGTGTAAGAAATCTTTGTAGGCATGAAAAAGAAAGAACTTTTTGTCCAAGCTGTATATATATAGTCAGCTGGGAGAATGTGTGTTATTGTTGGGTTTTTTCCCTACTGAGACAATCAATTCAATGTAACTGTGAAGGTGGGTATTGCTATACAGATGGCTATGTATCAACCTACTCCCATAAATGCCATGGGTTAGATAAAATGAAAATCTCATTAGCTTATAAAACAGTATAACTGTTATAAAACTGTTATAAAACAGCAACACGGATACTGTTATTTATTTTATCTGCCAGCCCTGAGGTAAGGGACCATGGTCCATGGTGTATGCTGATGACTACCAGATCAGCTGGGATACTGCTGTGGAAAGCAAACTACTCCAGACCACTGTGTCTGCGAAGAACCCTGTGAAAGAGGGTCATGGGGCAGAGGTTTTCCTGCTGTTGCTACAGGTTCCATGACAGGTCAAAGACTACATTTTTTGCCTGAAATAAGCTTAAGTTTTCACGCAACTCTGTGCAGTATGGTGTGGGATTAGGCTTCTTCCCAGAAGCTGTGGGAAGTAATTGTCCCACCCTCGTCTGCACTGGGGCAGCCTCATCTCGAGTCCTGTGTGCAGTTTTGTGCCATTATGGAAGACATAAAGGCATTAGAGAGGGTCTAAAGGAGGGTCCCGAAGACGGTGAAGGGCCTTGAGGGGACGCTGTATGAGGCATGGCTGAGGTCACTTGGTCTGTTCAGCCTGGAGGAGACTGAGGGGAGACATCACTGCAGGTACAATTTATTCGTGAGGGGAAGAGGAGGGGCAGGCACTGATCTCTTCTCTGTGGTGCCCAGTGACAGCACGCAAGGGAACGGCCTGAAGTTGTGTCAGGGGAGGTTTATGTTGGATATCAGGAGAAGGTTCTTCCCCCAGAGGGTGGCTGGGCACTGAACAGCTCCCCGGGGAAGTGGTCACAGCACCAAGCCTGACAGAGCTCAAAAAACATTTGTTCAAGGCTCTCAGGCAAATGGTGCGATTCCTGGGGACGTCCCGTGCAGGAGCGGGAGCTGGACCCGACGATCCTGATGAGCCCCTCCCAGCTCTGAGGGGCGCGGCCTGACCCTGGGCCCGGGCGGTGCGCGCTGGGGATCGCCCGCGCACGGGCAGGGGCGCAGCGCCCGCTGGGGGGCGCCCTCCGCCGCGGGAGGGCTGCGCGGGGAGCNGTAAGGCGGGGGAGGTTGCGATGGGTCAGGGCGGCGCACGCGAGGGTGGGGTTGGTCCCGCCGCCTACAAACTTCCCGCCGTGAGCGCGACGCGTTTGCGGCGCGGCAGCCGCCCGCCCGCTCGCCTATGCTGCCGGTGCGAGCGGAGGTGACAGCCCTGCCCATCTCCTCCCGACCCCGCCCGGACTGCCGTGCTCGGGGGCTCGGCCGGTGCTCGCCCCGTCGGGAAGGGGGTCCTGCTGCCCAGTGGCCGCTCTGCCCAGGCCCCCCGGGCCTCCGCCTTCGGCCGGCGCGAGCGGAATCTGCCCCGTCCCAGCCGGAGCGGCAGGTGGTGGGCGCCGCTGGAGAGCGCGGGACGGTGCTGGTGAGCGCGCTGCGTTCCGAGAAGCAGCGGCTGGGCTGCAGCCCGCACGAAGGTGCGCTTTCCCAACACCTTCTCTTTTTTCCTTTTTTCCTTTTTTTGTTTTTCTTTTTTTTTTTTTTTTTTTCTGTTTGTTTGTCAGTTAGTTCCCCTTTTCCCTCTCCGCATCCCGTCTCTCAGAGGTAGATCGCTGCGTGCTTCGCCCCAGAGCTTCGGGGGGCGGCTCGGTGCTGCGCGGGCTCTCTGGACCTGTTGCCCACGGCGGGTGCTCGGGAGCGGGAGGAACGAGCTGGGCTGGGCAGGGCGCGGGGCTCCGCCGCTTCTCTCACCGTGCCCTGGCGTGGCGGGGCGAGCTCCGGAGTACTGCCTTGCTGGTCCTGTTGTAGCCGTGTTGAGCGAAGGGATGGGACACTCACCGGGAGCTTGTCTCCTTCTTTGGCAAACGCTGAGACACAGCCTCTTAAAAAATGTCAATTTTACTGGACTTCCTTTAATTCTGTGGGCGAAGTTAGTGTGTCAAGAACCTGCTGTGCAGCTGATCTGCCTGGTCTGTTAGCTGTAGACACACAGGCTCAGGGTGCTGGATTTTGCTTTTTGTTTGCAAGATTGCTCAAGGAAGAGTGGTTTATGTTAAACTCCTTGTTCACTAGTGGAACACAGTATTTGAAATCTCTGCAGGGCTTTCCAATCACAGTTTGACAGCCTGACAGCTGGCCTCTCAGAGGCTGACCGAGGGCTTGTTACAGAGAAATGAGTAATTGCTGGTGCACGGACTCACAAGCCCTAGAGGTACCCGCTGTTGGCTTAAAAGAGAAGAACGGCATTGCAAGCACAGAGCGGCCCTGGCTGGCAGTCTTCTGGAGAGTTCTGCTTGAAGCTGATTGACCCTGCAGATCATCTGTCTTCTGGCAAGACTGCTGCCAGCTGGCATTTGAAGATGTAGAGCCCTTCTTGCTCTATTTGATGGTCAAATCAGCCTGTTCTGGGGCTGGTTGTAGGCAGTTCTCATTAACAAAATACTCTGATTGGATAGCTGTATGATCAAAAGGATAAAGGTGTTTGAGGACCCTTCCCACCCCCGCTTACATTTCAATAATTTCCTATATAGGTAATAGGATTGCTTCTATTCTCCAAGCCATTTTGTGCACAGGCATAATTTTTATATACTGGGTGATACTTGTGAGACAATCTTCTGAACAAACTAGCTGGAGAGTTTATGGCATGGTTGCACTGCAGTATGCAGAGGAGAGCCTGTTTCCCACTTTTCCACATTCAAAATTTGCAAACTACTCTGAGTGGACCAGTGATTGGGACAGCTGTGCTTCCCTACTTCATGGGGCACAGACAAGAGCATTCCTGTAACATAAAAATGCCCCAAACATAACAAAAAAACAAACAAAAACAAAACAAAGCAAAAAAACCAAAAAAAACCCAACCAAACAAAAAAAAAATGAGGAAACTATTCTTTTTTTTAACAGAAAATATGTACATCTGAAAGAAGGATGTAGGGCAGAAAGAAACTAAAGGAACACAAGGTAGACAGAGTACAGTCAAGCAATACTGGGAAATACCAGAAAGTGTTGAAGAGAAAAGGAGGTGGGTGCAGAAAAGCATGATGTTGCTTGGCATCAGGCCTCTTGGAATGATGATTTTACGTGGTTTGATGGTGTGTTGGTGTAGTAGCTGATGCTGCTTAGAGCACATTAGTTAGTGATGTGAAACTTGGGACTGGACCAAATCACTTCTTTGCTGGTATTTCTCTCCTGAAAAATATTTCTTTATTAACTGCCAGAAAAGTACTTGGCATTGTTAGGTCCCTGGGGAAGGTACTTGTGTTCTGGAACAGCAACTAAGAGAAGCAGAGAGGTCCAGGTTCCCTGGGAACAAGGATCACAGAGTCATTTGGAATAGCAGTTGTTTAAAAATGTTGCAGGAAAAATGTGGTACTGTATTTAATATTTAGTCTTTATCACTAGTTAGGTAAACTGAGATTTCAGATGGAATGTTTTATAGACAAAGTGCAATGTTATTTTCATTTTTCTGGTTTAGGGTGTTATTTCATGATTAGATGCTTCAGTTGTACCTTTGACAGATAAATGAGTGTCTTGTGAGCCCCTTCTGAGCCAGGGACTTAGGCAAGGACTGTCCAGATAAGATGGAGAGAAAAGTTGAAATGGGTAAGATATAACTGGAATTTTAAGCTAAGTACTTTCGAAGTAAATTTATTTCCAGAGAAATTACACTGTATTTTTCTACCAAGCTGTTCTAGTGATGGGTCATTAGCATATTAGTATATTAAAGGAAAAAGGCTTACAAATGAACCGCAGGTGTGGCTGAAGATCAGTTATACACAGAGTAACTGAGAGATTATTTTAAAGGCGTTTGGACCAGACAAGAAAAGCAGAGGAGGTTTTGCTCGCTGTTCTTGTTATCCAGTCTCGCTGCCACACTCCCCTTTCTCTTTTGTGCTGGTTCTCAATCAATGCAGTGGGTGTTCTTCCCTGGTTTTAAATCTTCACCTTTGAACAAAGGCGTGGATTTTATTTGTTTGGTTATTTTGGATAATTTCCTGTTGGTCTGATGGGCTCTGGAAAAGGTTCAACAAGTATTAAAGCAGGACAAGGATGTGACACTGAAGAGAGGAGGGAGGAAGAGAGGTTGTAACTGGAGAGTGTGCTGAACAGTGTATAAAGCAGCTTCATGAGCCCTGATACCAGGCCTTTACTGGGTCAAATGTGCTCAAACTGGAAAAGTGTGACTGAGGGATGATTTCTTGCCCTTTGGTCATTCATTCCTTACATCAGCTCTTCATCTTGGGAGAATTGCAGTTTATTTTTTGCCAGCTCACAGCTATCTGTATTTCAAAGTGATCCAGCCTTTCATTGATCAGCACAATATGGTACAAATGTAATAATTTCAGATGGTGCTTCCCTGCAGAACTTTCACTTTTTCTTCTTTTACCCGGAAAAAAAAATCAAGAGGATCTTGAAATGTAGTCAGTTATTTTCTTGAAAGAAATTTTAAGTGGCTTTGAATCTCTTGCAATTTCTAAGAGTCATAGAAAACCATTTTCACTTTCCCATTTTAGTGTCTTCTCTCCTTCCACCCCTACCCCCCCATCTTTCTTCTTGTACCCACTGACGTAGTATTAGAGTGCTTGATTAAGGCAGACCTTGAAGTGGTGTCTATTCACAGAGATATCAAAGCCAATACACTAAAAGAACCTGAACCAACAGATGTGGTTATATTTCTTTTGAAATAAAACCACAGTTACAGTAGTAATAAAAAGTTACAAAAATTTTAATTGTAATAGTTACATGTAACAACAGGAGTGTAGAATTTTTCATAGAAACATGCACTACTTAATTTTTAGGTACTCATGTAAGAAAAAAAGAAGTCAAGATTTAGTTATTTGACTTCAAATTGTAGAAGACCATATTCAGTTTTAGAAAACACAACTCTTTTCCGCAGGAATAGGAAGTTGCATACCCTCACAGAGGGTTAACACTGAATTCCAGGTGAGAAATGTGAAAATAGTATTGGTTACAGTTACTTCTTTTTTCTTCTGTAAGGTACATACAATTAACTTCAACATGTAAAAGCAAGTATTTTTTACAGAGAGCTAGCATAGGCAGTTCTTAAACACCTGTGTTCCGTATAAATGCTTAGCTGATCCCAGTTAAGTAAACTTACCTGGTACCCCAAATTATCATCTAATGAGGTCTCTATTTCCCCCTTTCAAAAAAACCCAACCAACCTGCATCTTGGAAGTATGAGTCACAACTGACAGTGAGGAATACATGAGTTAATAGGCATATCTGCCTTATATTCGTGGAAGTTCCTTTCCAGAAGAGCAAATGAAGGAAGTAAATGTTCCACACTGTCCCAGGGATGGGCTTTTTTTAGGTCATGGTGCTGTGATTACCTAACCAAAACGTGCTGTGATTCCGTGAAGAACTGATAGCATCCAGTGGACTGTGCAAGGTTGTTGCCAGTCATAATCTGCTGAAGCCTGTGCTGACTCTCTGTTGAGAGACTAGAATCTGAGTGCAGAACTGAGCAGAGAGAATAAAGTTCAGCGTAGATATAGATACATTGATACAACCTTACATTACCTTGCCTGATACATTATGAATAGGGAAACCTCAAGGTCACAGGCTTCAATTCATCAACTTCCTTCAGAATTGGTCTACATTCATTCCACACAGTAGCTATACATTAAAAGCAGTAAATTTAAAAAAAAAAAAAAATCAGAATTAAGTGTGCTTGAACACAGATTGCAGGTATCAAACATCACTTCAGTGTCAACATAATTGCAAAGTGTTTAAATGAATAAAACAAAGACTGATTAATAAAGTTGGTAATGTAGCATTATCTATGTGTCAGACTGATCTTATGTTCCCTATAGAGCCAGTTAAGAACTGTTGGTGATTGAAAGCAGAATAATATTCAGGAGTGTGAAACGCATTCTTTCCTTCCTGTCTCTGTAAAGCAGGAGCACCTGAGAGGGAAGTGGGTGTGTCTGATCTTCTTTCCCAGTGTCTGATTTGGATGACTAAAATTAGGCAGTTGTAAATACCCTGTTGTTGCATTCCTGAAATAAGGAATGATAATACCATTCCATTACCATAGCTGCATGCAGAATAAGTTTTCCTTCCCCTCCACCCCTCCTCCCCCAAAGTGGGAAGGTATTTTAAGATATATATTTCATTTTAATAAATGAAAGGAAAGCAACCCAAGTTACAGTCTGGTCCTTAAATTTCTCAGCAAAATGTTGAGATTCTGTCCTCATGTAGTGCTAACTGTACATTGAAATTTTTTTTTTTGTTAAAATAATCCCTTCTTCTTCCCCAGTTCCAAAAGTCATGGAAATATTTTAACTCTTCTTCTTACATTCCAATTTAAAAAACTCCATTTATGATAAAAATATATAAGGAATGAGATATGCTTGAAGATATAAGAAATCTGAGGTGGAAAAAAATCCGTGTCAGAACTCATCCAGTTTTCTTATTTATAGGGAGTGGTACAGAGACCCCAGGGTATTCAAGCTGTCTTGAGTAACAGTTACATTGGTGAAGATGATAACTTGAAGAACTGCTTGGTTCTGCCTGAATGAAAGAAAGAAAGGTGGGAGAGGCATAGAAGAGATTTGTTAACATCTGTGTTCATACAGTAGTTCTTTTCAGATTAATTTTGTCTGCTTATGAGCTTGAAGCACATAGAATGCATCTGCATTTTACACAGTGTTGTGAATCAACATATCTTAAAAATCTATGCTGTAGTTATTCAATATGCTGTCTAGAAATATATATATAAATATTTATAAAATATTTCATATATCTAGAAATAGATGTATCTCTACAGGCTTTTATAGAGGTATGTCTATATATATGAGTATAATGTCTAGGGACAATAATACTTGCAAAATAAAGATCAAAGCTGAAAATTGACTTTTCTTGTTTGGGACGACTATCTAGCACTGTTTTTTAAGTTTAAAGAAGTCTTGGTCATCTAAAATTCTCATCTGTTTTGTAATTTAAGATCTTCATAGTGTACAAGACTGCAGGAAGGTTTGTCTTCCTTATGCATGTCTGCATCTTGTACTTGCTTTCTGAATTAGAGAAGTAATGCAAAAATAAAATCTATGCAGTGTTCAGATGTGAATTTTTCATGTTGTAAAACAACTGTCATATTATGTGGAAAGACCACTTTTTTTATAGTGCAAAGAGAATACAGGAGCAATATCCACTTGTATTTCGAAAGAGCTTATCTTCTACAGAAGCACTGATACCAAATGCCCCTTCATTTGAGTACTCTATATGTTTAACTTAGAGCACTGAATGGTTTTGAAAATAAGCCCCAACTATCAATTTGAAAGTTACTAAAATGTGGAAATGAAAAACTTACCAGGAAGGGAGAAAAAATTGGATTATTAAAAAGAAACAAAACATAGAAGGTGTTACCTCTTTATGTAGGGTTTTTTTTCATAAGACTGTCAAGAATTATAAGACATGTTCTCAATTCCATTTGAACTGCTTCCCAGGAACAGTGGCTGTGTTGCTTCTCTATTAGGAAATTGGTGATTCTTTGAAAGTACTTTTTTATGCAGTATATAGAGCTTCTTAGGATCCATTTTTGAGAACTGTTTCTTGCATTTGGTTGCTCTTCTGACAAACATGTCTCCAGTTCTTCAATTTGATGATGAATTTCATTTTGGAATGTCTCAATCTTGCTTGTATTCCAAGCATCAACAGGAACATTTTTGCTAAATAGTTGGAAGATCTGTTGGAGGAACTCGTAAATGATCATTTTGATGTTCTTCTGTGTGACCTTGGTAATCTCCTTGGGGAATCTGAAATCAGTTGTTTCTCTGAGACATTGCTGAGAAAAATAGCCACCCTTTTTCCACAGAAAGTTCATTATGTGGTAGTTCACTTTGGTTCCTTGGAAAAGACAAACTGGATGTGAGATTTTGATGTACATTGCCAGTATAAGGCAAGTTTGCAGTACACTTCTCTGAACTGTGATGGTCATGCTGATGAAGCAGGCAGCACTATTTTCCTTTCCTTTTTGCAGATCCGTAAGCTTGCAGTTTCTTGGTTGTCTTGTCTTGCTCATACGCTTCTCTTTCACATCTCTGAATTTATTTCCTCTGTATGATATGCTGGGTATTACTCACTGTGTAGGAATTGCTCTATCGGCTATGGTCCTGCCAAGGTTTACTGTTTATTTCACACAGTTGTGAAGGTTTTACTCATTTCTGCTCTGACTGTATTTAATTGAAAAAAAAGTAAATCACTCAATCTAGTGAGTCAGAGGATATTGGCAGATTAGCAGGTTAGAATCTGGTAAGAGCATTCCATCTTCTCATATTCTTACTAGAACAGGCAGTCCTGACTGAGAAATTTTATGCCTAAGTTGGCAAAGACAGTGAAAAAGAATGGCATCCCTAGCTAACAGATATGTGATCAAAGCAAGATGTAGTTTTATTCATTTAAGAACAAATGGGGTTATTTTAGTAGGATAAATTGTTTGGTTTGAGCAATGGTTTAAATTTTATTAGCAAAATAACCTTTTTGTTGAAACAAGCATTGACTCACTAGGAGCACATATTACTATCACTATGCTAGCAAAAAAATAAATATATACAACTCTTAAGACAGTTGCCTTTTTTTCCAAAATCTCTGATAGTTCACTGCTCAGAGAAGCATTGTTCTACTTCATCACTTGATGAATCAGCCTAGTTTTAGAGCCATTAAGGAAAACATGCTTTTATATAAAAAAGAGGAATTCCTTACATTTCAGAGTTAGAAAACTCTTGTTCTGAAGCCTCCTCCTCTTGTCCTGAGGTGGGTTATTTCACCTGGTATGCAAGAGAGAGTCTGGCTCTGCTCATGGACAGAAATTCAAAATAAAGCATCTTTTAAATCCAAACGAGTCAAATCAGTATTTGTCCAGAGTTATTTGGTTTACTGCTCTTAAATTGTGTTCCCTCTGACCCTTTTTGTTCCTCTGAGGTCTAGATCATTAGTAAACAGATTCAAGCCTTCATGCCTTTTCATGTGAGATATATAGAGCTTTCTGATTCAAGCATTTAACTTGCATAATAAATATCATCCTACAAAGGATGGGGACATTCTGACATATAGGAACTCATGAGTCAGTTTAGTGTCTCCAGTTGTCCACTCTATGAATTGTAGGAATGGCCATAAACCTCTTTTTCCTGTTGCCCCAAAAATCAGTGCTGTAATTTTACTTAGCCCTTTTAGATAGTTTTTACTGAATATGTGGCTCTACTATTTGTCAAAAAACTATTGTTTCATTCCCTGGTTTTACTGGAACTGGAGGGTCTGCTGGGGATTCCTTAATATTTTCATGTGATCCCCCTCATTCATTGTAAACAATTTACCAGCCTCATAATGTTTCCATCTTCTGAATGACCCTTACTGCCTTTAAATGCCACATTGATTCAGGCCAGGAGTGTGTGTATTTGTGAAGGGGGAGCAGGGGCCTTTCAGACCCCAAGCCCCCTGCTTGTTCTGTTTCTTTTACCTTTTCAATACCAGTCTCTTTTCTTTCCACAGTAAAATATAGCCTTTCCACATTCAGTATAGCATATGTGTACCCCCAGGTAGGGTTATCAGTTAACAGTTTCCAAAAACTGATAGGCTCCTTCGGGATTCTCTCAGTACAAACCAACAGATCACTTTCAATTCAACAAAGTATAAAAAAGGACATGTACAAAACCTGACAGACCCCCATTGCTTGTTTTAAAGATGCCTGTATCATGGGTTGATTGTTTCCCCCAGTCTGGTCTGCAATGGGACTTCCCATTAATGGTCGTTATTTTGAGCCATATTCTCTGTATCCGTCCCCACTCCAATGTTACGTGGTGTGAAAAGGAGGGAACTAACATTCACACATCCTCTGGATCATCCTCTCTGCAACACACAATCTTTGCCATTTTCTCCTTAGAACGTGGCATCAGCACAACTCCTCCCAACACTCACTTTTTCTGAATATCCAGATCGCTATACAGTGTCATAAAAGCATCAGCATAAACCAAAACTCATCCCATCTACTAAATCAGCAACAAACCAGCAATTCCAAGACAAAACTGCAACAATCCATTTTCCCTGTTCTCCAATTTATAAGGTGTCCACCATTGATTACAATATTTATTCATTTTATATTTAGTCATTGGATCTTCATCAGCTTACTCCAGTTGTTCAAAATACAACCCAAAGGGCCACAGCATAGAATTGTGACCTGGTCTGCCAGTACTCAATTGCCCAATTCCTTTTTTCTTAGGTCCAGACCTCCCATACAAATCACTTTTTTGCTCTCTGCTTTGACTCCTTGTCATCAGAGAAAGGAAGAGCACTCTCTCCCAACATGCAGTTTTGTGTGTAACAATTTTAAAGCCTAGGCATGCATTTATTTCCTACTTCTGTCCCCCTGTTGTCAGTTACACACCGCTCTGACCTCGTGTCAGCAAAGATAGGACCCCTCCCCGCTTTCACACATTGCTTTTGTTGTGTACAGTGACAGCCACTGTTACAAATCCTCTTGACCCAATTTACATGGAGGTTGCAGTTTTCCAGTACCAATCCCACTGACTGGCCCAGGGCTGGTCCCACTGATCAGTTACAACAAAATAAAATTTGATACTCACCAGTCCAAAAATTCACACCACTTTTGCCCCTGCTCAAATACCTCTGGATTGTTACACCTTTGAGTTGCTCACCGCCTCAACACTGGAGAGGATTTGATGGTGTCCCCAGTCAAACTGGTACAAATCCTATCTGATTTGATTCTCCTTTGCTGGGTGCAGCAAGATGATCCAGGGAAGGCTTTATAGCAGTCCCGTTTGGGTCACCAAGATTGTTGTCCCAAAATGGATTCTTTCACCTGTTATGCAAAGGAGTGATCCACACACAGAGCCAAGGTATTTGATTTATTTACAGGAAAGGGTGCTGGGTGGCAAACCCACAAAGTCAGCACACAGACTATCACAGCTTTTTACTATCCTACGTTTTAGCAAACAGAGGCATCAATGTTCATTCATTGCAAGTTACATAGTTCTCTTTTTAATTAGTATTCTATCTTGGTTAAATAATCCCCTTTCTTCTTCTGCTAATTAGTCTGCATGCTCGGTCTTTTTCTGCTTTGAGTCAGTGGGTTTCTTCAGTCTGTGGTTACAGTTTTGTCTTGCCAGAATTAACCTCTACCCAGACGGAGTGTTGGCTTTTTTACTTCCTTATCTTGGGAGTTCTGCCAGATGTCCTTGTGGCCTATAAATTCTGCATTCTTTGCGTCCACTATCACTGTTGCATCCTTCTCCTCCAGCTCTGCTAACCTCCTGCTAGGTCTGTGTTCGCTGAAGCATGATAAGCCCTAAACCTTAACAAGACTATTCTATGGACAAGTAATTCATCTTTGTGATACCTGGACGTCATTCCCATGAAAATATGCTTTCAAGGAGACAATTCACTTGTGTTGGTAGCAAAATGTCCCATCTTCAGGACCACTCCAGCTGGTGTAATGCTGGAATTTGTCTCCTGGGGTCTGGCTGGTGTCCTTCTCTGACTGTCAAGTCTTTGGGCCAGGTTGTAGTAGGACTCCGGGTAGCCACCACTGGATGAATTGTAAGCATCTGAATAAATCTGAGCCTTTGGTAAAGACAGTTCTGAGAAAGTGGCACATAAGCACTGTGGCTTGAAATTGCAGTTCTTGGTTGGTTCCTGAATATGCATTAGCAAAATGCCATGTTTCTACATATCTCTGACTTCCTCTAGTGTACTACCAGCCCTTTAAACTGCTTCTTGCAATGACAATAAAAGAGGTCAATGGTGGTAGAAAAGGAAGACTGAGTTGAACATTAAGATATGCAAAATTACAACGTATTTAGCAGGCAAATTTGCTTTTCTTCTTGTGGGAATCCTTATGGATTGCTAACTCTAAAAGTGAATCGAAGTTATTTATCTTTATGTTATTCAGCCTGCAAAATTACAGGGGTATTTGAAAAATAATATGAAAAATGTATAAGCTCAGAAATACTTGACGTTGTCCTGATTTTGCCTGGGGTGGGGTAATTTTTTCCTAATAGCAGGTACAGGGCTGTTGTTTCCTGAGCTCTGTCAGTGAGCAGGTGCACAAAAAGCTGGAAGGGAGCGCAGCCAGGACAGCTGACCTGAACTGGTCAAAGGGATATTCCGCACCATAGATCATCATGCCCAATATATAAACTGTGAGGGAGTTGTACAGGAGCTGCAGATCTGTCACTAGCCAGTGGGTGATGAGCAAGTGTATTGTGCATCACTTATCTTTCTTGGGTTTTCTTCGTCTTTATTACTATTTCTTTGGTAGTTGTTATTGTTGATATTGGTTTAGATTTTGTGTCACTTATTACACTACTTATATCTAAACACACATGCATTTTACTTTTCTTTTAGATTTTACTTCCCACTGGGGAAGGGGGAGGAATAAGTGAGTGAGTGGCTGTGTGGTTCTTGGTTGCCAGCTGGGGTTAAACCATGACAGATGCAAGCATTGAAGGAATTCCAGGATGACCTTGAGATTAAAAACTATTTTGTTAAAGGAAAGATAAATCCTGTTGATGCTTGGGATGTTGTAATCTGACAGAGTGAAAGATTGCTATGGATAAGCAATTTCTTTATCAAACTAGCAAATGTCTTCAGCAGTTACATGGCAGTATCCTGTTAATATAGGAACTCTCACATGGTTAATCTTTTTTTGCTTCTGCTGATGTTTATGCTATAGTAATATTGTGGTATTGTCACAAATTATCTACACACAGAGGTCTTCAGAGAGGTTAATTTATGAATGAAATTTGTGGTACAGATGACTTTGTGTTGGAAAGTGGGACAGAGAATCAGGAGGGCTATGGTAGATTTAATGCACTGATTTGCCACAGATGTATTTTTAATTTTAATTTGGTGTATATGTGTATGGATCTTTTGCATTGAATGGAACATTGATTTCAATCAAGTAAGGACCTGTCCTTTCATCTACTAAAGCAACATGAGAAACAGCTCAGTGCTGCGTGACAAATGTGGATCCGATTCTCTGTTCAACAGTTGTCTTCTGTTTATACACTGTCACCCCTCTTTTCCTTCCATTGTCATTTCGTAGGTGGCCATGAAATATTTTATTGTTGTGAAAAAAAAATTAAAGTTTCAAGGGGACATTAAGCAGTATGAGGTGACTGTAGCTGATGAAGGAAAGAAGATACAGTGTAAGAACCTTCATGTCAAGGTTAGGGATCAGAGACCTGTTGGCTTTGTGCTGCTTATCTAAGGATGAGTCAGGACAATTGGGTCTCAGAGGAGCCGAGTTGTCTCTACAGACTACTATGTTTAACCCCCCCAGTTTGGGGACTTCTGAGGACCCACATGGAAATTACCATCTTCTAAATCAGAGCTCTTCTTCCCTGAAAACAGAGAAAGGAGATATACATATTCTACCTTGTGCAAACCATGCACCCTGTGAGAAAGGGCCCCACACTGGCCCTTTCCTTGTCTTTTCCTGAAAGTAAGGAAATACTTTTTGCATGGGAGTGAGAATAGTGGCTTGAATGAGTAAGTCAAAAGCTGTATATCTGTGCTTTGGTTTCAGTGCTTCAGGATTTTGCATTTCATTGTGTTCTTGCCTCCTAAACGCTTCTCTGAAGTTTGGCCAATGGAGCCAGAGTTGCAGAAAGAACCATTTTTTGTCTGGTGAGATATAATATGGTTGTTTGGTTTGTGTTTGGTTTTTTTGATTGCTTGCTTTTGTGGTTTTTTTCAACAATAACAACAATAATAATAATTTTTAAAATCTCTCTGCCATAGATTCTGTATGTCTGCAAAAAATGTGACCATCAAAATGTCTTTTGTTGTGCTCGCATAGGCTGTCATGCTTCAGTGAAGGCTAAAGAACTTTTGAACTGAAAATCCTATTTTGTGCCAAAGTAGATCAGGATTTGAAAATTTTGTGGCTTAGGTGGGAGCTGAAAACAAAATCCAGAGGTTAAAACTGAAGGTCTAGTAGGAAGGACTAGGAGTCAACTGAATGGAACTGAGATCCCAGCTCTGAATTCACCTGAATGATGCCTAGGTTCAAAGTGTCTTTGTTTTCCCGTATTTTAACTACATCTCTACAAAGTAGATATATCTAGTTACTACATGTCTAGTTACTAACATTTTGGGAGTGTTATACAGCTTTACCCAGGCTCTTTGTCAAGATTGTCTAGTGAAAGCATTGTGGAAATACTGAAAAAAGGAGAAAAAAAAATGGCTGAGGCCTGAAAATCAGTTTTAATTTCAGACAATGCTAAATTCTGAGAGAGAGGCTACTTTAACTTCTGCATTGTCTTTGTTTCCCTCAGCATTGCTCTCTTTTCTTGCTTAAGAAGTAATAGTGATAAACTGTTCGTTTATGTGATAAAAACTTGCCTGTGCTCTACAAGGTAGTGCAGAAAAACACTGGCAGGTGTAGTAACTCTTCGTAACTCTTTCCCCAGCTGCTCCCAGTGCCATCCATGACAGGAGTCGTCAGCCTATCTCCACAAACCCAGAAGACAGAAGGGCACAGTGGCAGGCAGAAACCCAGTGCAAGGATTCTGAGGAAGGGCCCCTTCTAGCATTGTCCTGGGAAGCCTCACCCCCATGGCATGGGAGATGTATACATCAAGATGAGTCAGTGCTGGAGCACTTTCCTGGTTTTGCTGCCTGGAGATAGAGGACACATTGCAGGATACAGAGGAAGACTTTCAGGATTACACAGGACCTATTATGAGATGTTTAGGGGAGAAAGAAAGGGCAGGGAAAGGGATAGATGGGTTGTTTAGGAAGGAAAAAGCATGTGAAATAGAGGCATGTAAAGGACTGGTCATGTTTAAACAGCAGCTGGTCAAAACACTTCTCTATTGTGTCCTGTGCCTGAAGAGCAGTATGCCCTCCCAATAAACTCAATTTCCAAGTATTTTCTCAAGTGAGGAACTGTTTGGCTTTCCAAAGGAATTTCCATTTGGCTGCATTGTCAGACTCCGTGTAAGATTTTTGTGACTAGTGTTCTCAATCTGCTTGCAATCAATTGTAATAAACAGTTAGACTATTGTTCATGCATCTGTGAGAAGGTCATCTTGGCAGCCAGTTAAAAAGCAGTTATGAAAGCACTACCTCAGTGATAGCAGATACAAAGTTCCCAATGCTTTCTGTCTCATACTAGTTAGTGCTGGTCTAGTTAAAATTGAGGTTTTGTGTGGTTAAATAAGAAACCAAAATGCCTCACTAGATTTGCTTGGTTTTCCTGCTGAACAGTGTTTTTCTTTCTGAAAAGACTGCGTACATCACTAGATTTTTTCTCTGAAAAACCCTTAGGTCTGAATCATAGAATCCAAAAAACATGATGGGCAAGGCTCCACCAACTTGCTTACCCCTAACTGCAGAGGAAACGTTTCACACTGATGTCTCCTTAGAGATCTTTGTCAGCCAAATTACTCCTTGGTGCAAGTCTCTAACAGGACATGGATGATACCAAGCTTAAGGTGAAGTTTTACTGCATGCAGCCAAATTGATCTAATGGTTAGCTCCTACCCAAAGAGCTCGTCCTTTTTCTCTCCTGTTTGGCCTTAGAACTGTTCCAGCTTGGGAGAATAGTGTGACTGGAAAGCCAATTCTTTCCTTTTCTCTGGGCAGGGATGATCAAGATGACAACAAATTTTGGCCTGTTTTTCTACTTTGAACTGCCTAATCAGAGTAAAGCTAATGCTGGCACACAGGGATGAGCAGAACATGTCTGTTAGCATGGGAGCAGGATCTGTTTTTTGAAAGGAGACATGACACCAAGAGGCTGGAAACCTGGTATTCCAAGTTTAGGAGCCAGTGCTGTGTACAAGGCAATCTGAAGTAATCATGGTCTTTTCTCATTGTGACATCCACAATCCACAGAGGGAAGTTTTAGCTATATTGCAAAGTGTATCAGCACTTAATCTCTAGTATTTGAATGTGAGACTGAATACTGAATGTAGAACAGATCAAAACCTTTTAAAACCAAACTGATGGAAAGCTAAGAAATATAACAATTTAACCTGAGATTCCTAGCTACTATATGTATGCTACAGACCTCTTTCTTATAGGGGATGCCAGATACAAGTCAGTTTGTGTTGTATATTAGCCGTTATGACTCTTAGAGGCTAAAAATATTAGTCAGTATTATTCCACAGTACGTTATTCCACATTAACATTATTGACTCTATTCCACAATATATGCATGTAGGGATTCTGCAGGCTATCTTGTATCATCCTCATAATAATAAGTAACAGAGTATTTCTGGTCACTCAAACTGGGGGGCAAATACTGTTCTGATGTAATGAAAACATCTTTGTATTGCTGAAAAATCCTTTTTATGTCAGCATGGCAGTTTGCTTGTGAGAAATGTCTTAACAATGCTCTAAGGAGGCTGTAAGGAGACCATTAACTAAATAGTGATGCAGAATTGCCCTGTAGTAGTGAGGCAAAGACTTAATTATATGTGCCAGGGATGTTTATAAATTTTTAATCTTATTTTATGAACTAATGAAGTGTGGTGACTGACCTCTTTCACTTCATTCTCCCAACTCTTATTCCTTACATCATGTCAGAGGTTACAGAAGGTAAGGCAGAGGACATGCTAATTTTCAACTCCACATCCTTGTGTGGTGTTACAGCAGTGATGGACAAGGGAAGAGCAACAGACATCACCTACCTGGACTTGTGCAGAGCATTTGACATGGCCATCATTGTCTCTAAACTGGAGAGACATGGATTTGACCCTGAGATTAGCTCAGCTAACTGGAGCATGGTGCTAATAACTCCAAGGTCATGGTTCAATCCCTGTGGGCCATTCATTTAAGAGTTGGATTTGATGATCCTTGTGGGTCCCTTCCAACTGAGAATATTCTGCAATTCATGGGTGGACCACTTGGTGGATAAAAAATTGACTGGATGGTTCCTCTCAAAGAGTTGTGGTCAACAACTCAAAGTTCAAGTGGAAAGCAGTGATGAGAGGCATTCCTCAGGGGTTTGTATTGGGACCATCACTTTTTACTATGTTTGCTGGTGACTTAAGAGAGTGGGATCAAGGACACTCTCAGCAAGTTTGCTCATGACACCAAGCTGAGTGCTGCAGCTGACTGCTGGAGGGAATGAGTGCCACCCAGAGGTACCTGGACAGGCTTGAGAGGTGGGCCTGTGTGAACCTTGTGAAGTTCCACAAGGCCAAATTCAAGGTCCTGCATCTGGATCAGGGCAATCCCGTGCACAAATACACACCCACAAAGGCTGGGTGGAGAATGCATTGTGACTTCCTATGGACAAGGACTAGAGGGTTTTGTGGATGAAAAGCTGAACATAACCTGGCAGTCTGCATTCACATCTCAGAAAGTGAAACATGTCCGGTGCTGTATCCAGAGAAGCATAGCCAGTAGGGTGAGGGAGGGGATTTTGCCCCTCTGGTCTGCTCTGGTGAGAACCCAGCTGGAGCACTGCACCCAGCTCTGGGGTCCTCAACACAAGAAAGACGTGGCCTTGTTGGAGCAAGTCAGGAGAAGAGCCACTAAGTTAATGAGAGGACTGGAGCACCTGTCCTGTGAAGACAGGCTTTGTGAGAGAGTTGGGGCTGTGCAGCATGGAGTGGAGAAGATTCCAGGGAGACCTCATAGCACCTTCCAGTACCTAGAGGGTCCTTATAAGAAGGCTGGAGATGGGCTTTACACAAAGGCATGTAGTCATAGGACAAGGGGGGATGGCCTTAAGCTAAAGGACAGCCAGTTTAGGCTAGATATTAGGAAGAAAGTCTTTACTGTGAAGGTCAAACAGGTTGCCCAGAGAGGTTGCCTAGAGGTGTTCCAGACCAGGCTGGATGGGGCTTTGATGGTCTAGTGTAAGGTTCCCTGCCCACAGCTGGGGTGTTGGAGCTGAATGGTCTGTAAGGTCCCTTCCAGCCCAACTATTCTATGATGCCACATGCTGACTGATTAGGTTTTTCCTTTGTGTGGTCAGTAGGCTTGTTTTCATCCTCATTCAGCTGCTGATTTTGTGTGCTCTGGAGGACTGAGTTTATTTTGAGGTTTTAATGGCGCCTTTGTCACTGAAGGAGGATGATCGTTTGGAAACTACACTTTGCACTGTGTAGAGTCTTGCTTCTAAGGAGTCAATTGAGAAATGTAATAGAGACATAATTAAATGTTTTCCCTTAAAATGTTCTTGAAAGTTAATGGCATACATTGGCAATATATCTTTGGAATTAAGTCTAGGAAATTACTGTCAAGTGTCACTGCTGGGAACATTTATGAACAGCTGTAAAATAAGGTGAGAAGCAAGAATATTTACATCGGCTTGGTTTTACAACAGGAGTAATAGCCATGCCAAGTTCTGCTTTTTTTGTTTCGTTTGTGTGGTACTTTTGTGTTTGGTGTTTTTTTCTTTATCGTGTCCCCATCTCAACGTGCAATTTGTGTATGTGTGTCCTGTCCCTTCCTCAAATGTTAGTGTTTCAGATTAGCTTTGTTTCCCCAGTGGAGCTGGTGGTCATTACCAGGAATTCTAAATCTGCCTTGGCTAAGTATGAGCTGTTAAATGGTCACAGAAACACTTCTCTCTGTGGTTGTAACAAGTAACAAAGTTGTTCTGGTGCCTCTCATAAACCTTACCAGGAATGTGTGATCAGAGATATTCCTGTAAAAGGATGGATTCCAGTTGGGAATAGCTCATGTAGTGCCATATGGCTGTATCTGTTCCCTATCTGCCATGTGCAGAGAAGTGTTTAGAGAACCATCCATTCTCACAGAATCACAGAATGGATAAGGTTGGAAGGAACTACAGTAGGTCCCACATCTGTTCCAACTTCTCCTTAACGCTGTATCAGAAACAGTTCGGATTTCATGCTTGAAGACTCCCAATGAATCCAGTGATATTCAGTTCATTTGCTGTGTAGATTACAACTCCAGAGTGAAAACTACTGGTACTGTCTTGTTTGTTGCTTAGAATTTTGCAGAAGTCTGTCTGTGAAAGAGCTAGGTGGGTTTCCTAAGCGCTTTCTTAGTCTTTGCTCAGTAAGCAATTGGACTATATGGGAGAAAATCACTTCTGGAATTGGTGAGCTGGCATATGAATCTTTTAATTCTGTGTCATTTGTAACTGGTCATTGGCACCAGTGCAAATTTTAAATTTGCTCAGCACACAACAGACAACTAAAGAGGGTTGCACATGACAGATCGGTGTTTTGAATAGTTTCTGAACACAGGAACTTTTGATGTACTGAGGTAATGCTTATTTCAAAGTCTGCTGGAAGGAGAGCTTTAAAACCCTTGATTAATAAAGAGTGTGTGTGTAGAAGATGGCAAGTTTGTGCTATCCATTTTCCTTGCATCCTAAAGTCCGGACATTTCATTTCTCCTGTGAATTTATTAGATCCAAAGGATGTGATTATCTAGTGGAAATTGGGATTCATGTTTTGTTGAGCAGGTTCAAGCTGAGTTAAACAGAGGGTCCAAAGTCTGTTTAAAGAATGTGTTTGGAGTCTAGCTTTATGAACAGATGGCAACTCCAAATGAGGCAACTGTGGTTTTCTTCCTTGGTCTGCTATTGGTGTGGTGTGTGACCTTGGACAAATGACTTACTCTCATATTTCTTGCTTTCATCTGCTGTTCTCAAAGCACTTGAGGAGATACATTTTTACACGAGACCTTGGTTTTGATAAGAATTTTGTGGTTATATCTTACAGCAAAGAGAGCCATCATTTGAAAAACAGATTTTTCACTATTAAAATAAAGTCGCTTTCATAATCTGATTTTTTAAAATTGTTCTGATAAAGCTACAAAACAGAAATTAATTACATTAATGAATTTTATAGAATTATAAAGAAGGAAATTTTTTCTTAGATTGTACATCTCATTATGCTTGCAGGTGTAATTTCTTACCTTCTGGATTTTTCTAGTGCTTTGTGATAGCAGTATACTGTTTTCTGCAGTGTCATGAAGTGTGGTGGATTGCAGGGACAGTGTGCTTCCATTGGGCATGCAGGGAATGACAGAATCAGGAAGTGTAACATATAGTTTGGGAGATATTGTGGGCACTCCACTGTAATCCCTGAACAAAATCTTGATTTCATGCTATCTTTAAGAGATACTGTCTTGCAACGAAAATACTTAGGCTGAAATGCCTTCTGCTGAAGCATCTTGTCTCCAGGAATGGAGGAAAAGAATAGGATGAGCTTCTAAAAAATAGAATCATAGAGTATCCTGAGTTGGAAGGGACCTGTGAGGGTTGTGAATGTTCAGCTCCTGGCTGATATCTGTAGTGCACAGCACAGGGGGTACATGATTTAACTCCCTTAGTGTTCTTCTTCAGTGTTTTTTCTTGCAAAATCCTTTGCAAGTAAACAGATTTTGCACTCCTTCGTGACTACACATCTGTGCAGCTTTTCTCTCTTTAATTTGCAGAACTGCAAATTATTAATAATCAGTCTCTTAGCAGTACAGCTGGAGCAGAGCTGGGAGATGCCTGTGTAACCAGCTCTCTCTCACTCAACCACATAAGTTTTCTGCAAAGTCTCCAGAGTCTCCAAAATTCTCAAGGCTTTTGCGTTGAGACAGACTGCAGAACCCACATGGCATGACGGATCAGAGTCTGCTATGATAATATCAGTAATTGTAACCTTCCAGGTACTATATTCTGCATCATACAGTAAGCTAACATGTTAACAAAACAGACCTTAGCAAATAAATAAAGGCCTGAAAGAGAGCTTAGCATTACCAGTACAGCTTCTGTTTTCCTAAGTCTACCTACCATTATTCTTATCTAGAAAGTCCTACCGTTATTCTTATCTAGAAACTAGCTCAGATTAAAGGATGGTATCCTTGGGCATGGGCGGGTTGACCCTGGCCAGATGCCAGGAATCCACCAAAGTTTCTCTATTACTCCCCTCCACAAAATGAACAGAGGAGAGAAAATTCAACGGAAGGTTCATGAGTTCGGATAAGGATCGGGAGAGAGATCACTCACCATCAGGAGCAAAATAGGCTCAGCTTAGAGATATGAAGTGAATTTATTGCATTAACATAATTGGAGCAGATAATGAGAAGCAAAATGAGCCCTTAAAAACACCTTCCCCTCATCCCTCCCTCCTTCCAGCTCTACCTCCTACCCCAGCGATGCAAGGAGACAGGGAATGGGGGTTATGGTCAGTTCATCACCCGAGGCTGCTCCCTCTGCTCGGGGAGAGGAGTCATTCCCCTGCTGCACCGTGGGGTTCCTCCCACGGGAGACAGCTCTCCATGAACTCCTCTGACATGGCTCCATCTCACCAGCAGCAGCTCTCTGTGAACTGCTGCAGGGTGAGTCCATGCCAGGGGCACCAGTCCCCCTCACACTGCTGCAGTGTGGTCACTCTTCCATGGGGTGCAGTCCTTCAAGGACAGGCTGCTCCAGCATGGGAGCAGGGCTCCTCTCTCCATGGACCTCCCATGGGGTCACAGCCTCCTCTCAGGCCTCCACCTGCTCCAGTGTGGGGCTCCTCCGTGGGCTGCAGGTGGATCTCTGCATCCCCTTGGACCTCCATGGGCTGCAGGGGCACAGCTGCTTCACCAAGATCTGCACCATGGGCTGCAGGGGAATCTCAGCTCCAGCACCTGGAGCACCTCCTCCTCGTCCTTCTGCACTGACCTTGGTGTCTGCAGAGTTGTTCTTCTCACGTGTTCTCACTCCACTCTTTTCTGGTTGCAATTAAAACTGTGCAAACCCTTTTTGTTTTTCTTTCTTCTTAAATCTGTTATCACTGAGGTATTACTGCCATTTCTAATTCACCCAGCCTTGGCCAGTAGCACATCCATCTTCGGAGCCACCAGGAACTGGCTCTGCCAAACATGGAAGAAACTCCCAGCAGCTTCTCACAGAAGCCACCCCTGTAGCACCCCCACCCCACTTCCAAAACCAGGCCATGCAAATCCAATACAAATGGTCATAAATCAACATCTTCTAAGAGAAGGCAAGGTGGGTATAAGAATTTAATTTACACTACAGTAGAAAGTTTCACATGATAATATGGAGTAAATAAGATTTATTATCTAAAGGATTTAGCCTTAGGGGTCTGAATTCAACTGGTTAGAGCCTTTTAATATAACGCCTAGTGCCTCATGGTAACCTATTCAATACAATGAAAATAAAATAAGGTGACTGGTAGGAGTCCGTGTTTGCAAGGGCACGAGTAGAGGCCACATATCAAAGAGTCAATTGCCCTGGTTCTAACTGTAAACCCTGTGTATCTTACCACTATCCAGTGCCTCATCCAAGAAGAAGTAAATACTCCAGTTTATGTACTTTGCTGTGAAAATAACCCACATGGCTTACATGAAAGCTTTAGCTTTTGCCATGTTCAAGTCATGGCAGTGGCAGCTGCACTTGGTACTGCTGGACTACTGTATTTATCTGTGCTAGAGCCACCAGTGTTGTGCATTATTGGAGCATTGATTAGCCTGAGCATGCTGCTGGACCAGTGTACTCCAAAGGACCAGAAGGCATCCCTAGTTTTCATGCTTTGAGGAGCATAATGTAGTGACACTTTGAGGACAGGTTTGGGTTGGTAACCAGAAAGCCAGTACATTTTTGTGTCCTTGGGGTGCAGTGATGAAGCATCAGTGCTGGCTAGGTCACTTGGCTTAAGTGATCAGGTTGTGCACCGTATGGAATTGTCCACCTGGCTAGTACTGCTGCCCCTGTAAATCACACAGTCAAAATTTTTTCAGTCCTATGCCCTTTCAGAATGTAGTCCATTTTAGACCATGTCAGTCCAGAGGCATAGTTGTCTTACCTTCTGTTCTTCATGAATGGTTTCCTAGTGAATTAAACTACTGATAGATAATTGAATTTCTCAGGTTGCTTGTTAAGAAATTTGATCATGCATTTATTTGTTGTAATATGTGTGATTGTTTATTATGCCATGCAAGTCGACATCTAGTCCAGAAAAGTGGAGTTGCTGAGTTATTCTTTGTAATCATATTTCTAAGGCAGGGCGATTAGCTGTAATACAGATTTGTGGTCTGCATTGCAGCAAATTAAGATGACAGATACTATGTTGTTATGTTGTTCATATTGCCCAGTCATTTGTAAATTGTGGGATTTAATTATGTCCTAATGATTGTTTTTATATAGCTACAGTACTACTATCAGGCATTTGTGTTACATTCAGCGCAAACTACTGTTTTTCATGATCAAAGCTAATTTTGTCTTTAGACAGGTCAGACTTGTTTTATTAGTTAAACTAAAGGAAGGGATATGCAAAGGTCCAGTATATTTCATCTGATGAGAAGGATGTTTTTTAAACGTCTCAGACTTGAATTCCAAGATTTATTTCAAAAGCACTTCATGGGAAGTACACAAAAAATCAGATCTACTAAAATACATTTTTTACACACTTTTTCATATAATGGTCATTTATGCTCAAAGTTTATTCCTGAAGATCTTTCTGTGTGCATACTAGTGTTTCAACTCAAAGTAGACATAAGGATAATAGTAGGGGTTGTTTTAGTTTTCCAGGGTGCTGGGGCCTGGATCAGTAAGCTGATTCCTTCTCTTCCCCATAAATGTCCTCTTTTCTCAGTCCATTTCATTATACCTTCACAGAAAAAAAGAAGTGCAGCTGAACCAATTCACTTGTTTGGCTTTCTGCCTGCAGTATGGAAAATGTTCCATCAAAGTCTCATCTTTTAATGCTCCTGTGAACAGTAGTACAGTAGTGCACCATCTGCACCCTAGACTAATTCATCTGATTATGTCTTAGAGACCAAAACATTATGAAGTCTTAAACAGACAAGAAGCATAAAGCTTCACATAATGTTTCTTGCATTTTTTCAGTAAAGCTGTTCTGTAACATCTGCCTGATGCTGGACTAAACCATGCAATTAATCTAACAGTACTAATGACAAAGGGATGTGAGAGATCAGAAGCAAGCAGATGAGGTTACACCTTACACTTTGGCAGCCATATGTTGAAATCTCTTTTGTGCAAGGCACAGTTCAGGCATGGAGTATGCAGTTTCACAGTCTAGATACAGTATCTCTGCTGCAGGGCTGAAATACGAGTCAGAATATCCGTAGACTGCTGTCAACAGATAGGTTTTATATGTCCAACCTACCACAGATGACATCTGTTCTGTTGAGCTTTGCAGGATATTGTGTCACTTGGCTTTAGGAGTGTTGGATGGATACCTGTGTTAAGGGCTGTATTCTGCCTCCATGGGAGGGTCTCCTGAAGAACTGGAGATTGCATCAGTAATCTGTAAGTAAACGGGAGAGTGCAAGCTTTGAATGAAATCTATAGAATGTGAAGGGCACCTATTGTATCTCTGTGGGCCAGAATAGCTACATGCTACGTCAGCGTGACTCTAGACAGAATCTGCTTTGCTAAATTACATTAGAATGATATGGTTTTCATGGCACCGACACAATTTCAGAAGCACTCTTACTTTACACTTTTATTGTATTCTCAAGACTTATCAGTATGTTTATAATACAGTAAATCTCAGTTAAACCATTAAATGGATCTGGATGGACCTTTGAAAATTATTTTTGTTGAAGTATAGACATGACCATTTTATTTCTGTGAGGTTAATTTGTCTGCTTCTGTTCAATACAGTGATTGAAATATATTTGAATCTGAATGTGTGCTTGCATTGAAAGTTAAGTCTTTATTTTTCCATACTTAGGACATTTGGACATTTTGTCTGTTGTTTTGACTACTTCGTTATTCTTTCAGTAGGTAGTGGGAAATACAGTGCCAGTGTCCATATTTGTTTTGCAATAAAGAAGCTGGAGCTGAAAGAAACAGAAGAATGATGATGCTTAGCAGAATTTGGAAAATCCTGATTTTCTGACACTAGTAGATTATCCATTATAATTATAACTGGTGTTATTCAGTATTTGGAGTTTCTCCTGTATTTTATCATGTTCCTTTATAGTAATCATGTTCTTTAAATTTATATAGCACTTATACCACACTTTTCATATCATTTTAATCAGGTGTATTAAAGAATGAATAACAGAATGAGTGGTGCTTTTTATCTTGACTTCTCATGTGTGCCACATCAGTATGGCTCTGACCTAAATGAAGCTAATGTCCTTTTATTTTAGAGCAATTAGGTGAAGAATTGCATGATAGGTTCTAGTCTTACAGGCTTTCCGACTTTGTAGTATGTTGTCCTGTTGTTAAAACAGGAAGTCCACAAAAAGAATAATCCTCTAATTGCATGTACTCCCACGCACATGCAATAATTTAATAATTGAACCTGTCTCAACATGATTATATGAAGGGCAGCAAATGTAGGTGGTTTACACTATCTTTGTATATTTGCCCAATTGTTTTCCATGGTTGAACCTAGGCTTAGAAATTCAATAGAGACAAAATGGGGTGTGGCCAGCAGCATTTGATTTAGTGCCTGTCTGTCATCCTTCTGAATTGCTGCTCAGCTGCCACTTAAACCAAAGCCTGATGTAATTCCTGGATAAGTGAAGAAAAGGAGAAAGAAAAAGTGTGAGGTGATGAAGAGGGTGTTTTGAACTGAAGAAAGGAATAGAAGGTGTAGAAATTCCTCTCAGAGAAGGAACAATGAGGAAAGCATTTCAGAATTTGGTCTGATCTTACAGCATCAGTGAGATGTGTTTTCTGCATGTGAAGCAGTGTGGGAGAAGGCATCTATTAGTTACCATCCAATTGGCTGTAATCATGACAACTGCAGATATACCTTCTTGTTTTGCACCTTGGTACTCATGTTTTATTGGTGGCTCCTAAAGAAATACCTAAAGTTGAAGTTTCCAGTCTTGCTGATGCCAGAGTGGTGGCTTCAAGAAAGTGACTCCCTCAGAAAACTGCTTGCTTAGATTCTTGTTTTTGTAGCTTGCCATCCTGGATTGTCACTCATTTTTCTTAAGAAAATTTGGACTTTAGTCCCTGCTGTGCTACAATGGCGATTCAGTCTTCTCAGTTAGTCACCCTGGTGGCATTCTTTTCAGAGAGCAGGTGTATTATTATTTGAGAGTACTCTTGGGATCTGTGGTGATTGCTGCCTCAAAAATTCTGATGGCATCTTCCTCTCTAATAGCAGGTATTGTGTGTGATACAGCTGGGTATACTCAAATAATTTGGGACTGGATCAAAACCATAGATGTATGGAATGCGTGAGTGGCAAAAGATGTAATTGAAATGAGATAGCTAAAGAATAGCAACGTAGCAATGCAATTTCCTAACCATTTGTTACGTAGCAATTAGAATGATGAAATCATCCTAGAGGAAGTAGGTCTAAGGTTGTTTTGGGTTCATGCCAATATAGGAATAAATTACAAATACTAAAATTGTGTGAATTTAATCAGTATCCTCAGTATTGTTAAAGTTTCAAGCAAATACTAATGGATAAAATAAAATATTAGAATAAATATAACAGAACTATGTAACAGAAGTGCTAAATATATATTGAAAAAAAGATCTCAACACCATTATTTTTATGTGTTGAAGAATGTGTGTTTCTGGCAAGAAGCAGGGGAGGGAAGGAGACAGAGAACCTGGGCATGGGGACATTCAGAAATACCACAGATACTCTTGTTTCTGTTATGACATGAGAGAGGGCATGGCATCTAGGCCGTGGTCTGGATGAACTGGTGAAAAGACAGTTGCTGATCCAAGAGTTTCCCATTTGGAAGAATGCACAGAAGTGAGGAGAAGACTGTGATAGGGTAGAAACCTCAGGCAATAATCAAGCAATAAGTGATGTTTTGAGAGGATAGTTGTGTTGTTTTTCTATAGTTAGATATAATTAAATTGAATGTATGAATTATTATTTGTGTGAGATTCTCCAAAGTACCTGCAAAGATTGTATCTTGAAGCCTTCCTGGTTTTTTTTTAAAGTCAATGTTTCACCAGTGGAATATTAACTCACAATAAAGTGCCAAGTATTCAGATTGTCAAATTGGAGGTAATCTGTTGAAAGAGTACAATAGGGAATGAATGCAGATTGAGTGCAGGTAGTGCAGATAGTACAGGGCTGTTTATGCCAATGACTTCTCCACCATTTTGGTGGCTTTTCCTTCTGATCTCACATGTTTTCTCTCTTTGGGGGTCTCCTGGCTTTTGGGCTTTCTCTGGGTTGGGTGTGTAGGTGGGGTTATGGGGGGGGTGGGGGGGGGGAGAGGGGATGACTTGGGGTGGTGGTTTTGTTTGTTGGTTTGGTTTTGGTGCTTTTCACTGGTTTTGGTGGTGGTAAATTGGGGTTTGGGGTTTTTTTGCTATAATTACTCTGAACTAAGCTCTGCTTCGATGTCTTTAAGTGTCATGTGACTGTGGCAGTCTTATGAAATCTAACTCTGAGGGAATAGGAATCTTACTGGTGAATTGATTATATGCATGTGTTTAGTGATGTGCTGAACATGCTGTGGATCTGTGAATGCTGTGATTGCTCTGACTCTGTTGTTCTACTGCTGTAAACATAGTTGATTTGGATGTGTCTTTGATAAGACAGCCTGTCCTGCAATATATGTTTCCCAGTATCTATGCTCTCTTAGTTAAAAAGTGCCAAGATTTTGATGCTCTTTACAGTTCCCACTAAAATTCTTCTGTGAAGTTGTGGGATGAGATATGGTGGAAAGTGGCCTTAAGGTTTCAAGTGCTCTTGAAGAAACATCACCACAGAACCCCCCTCACAAACTTTTAATTATATTAGCAAATAAAATTTATAATGGTGTTACTCTGATCGGGGCCTGAGACAAATGAAGACCTTTTTGTTGAGTTACAGCATGTGCTACCCACAAATGTGCAAGTGGAAAGAAGAAGCTAACTTGCTTTCCTTTTCCTTGGTCAGAAATTGTTGGGGACATGATGTGGGAAACATGCTGCATAAATGCGTTCCATAGGAGGAAGCATAGCCACCTGACAACTCCTGCATTCAAACCATGCCACCTTTACAGTCACTTTTGGATAAAAATCAGCAATTGACTTGTTTCGAGCTAAACTGAGCAGTGCCAGGCTGTGGGGAACCACTCCAGTGCAATGCAGATGGCACCTTCCAGAGCTTGTCTGCTGTGCTTTCCCTGTGTGCTGGCAGCTGTGACCACACAGACGACAAGGAGCACTCATTTATTTTTCTTCAGAGTAAACTGATTGCTATGATCATGGAGGAAAGAACTCATCTTAATCCTTCTTACTGATTATGTGCATCATATACTGTAAGGATAATGAATTTTGTTCCTTTTTGTGTAGTGTTGGGTATTTATTGGCTACAGCTGTGGGCAACTTGGTTTGAAAAGCAAGATACTTAATTTGCAGTGAAGGTAGTTTTCCTTTATTTATATCTTTTAAGAGCTTGGTCCTATAGCTCTGTTCCAGTAGATTTTTTGGGTGCATGGTTAGAAGGAGAGCTAGTACTGTGCGAGAGTTGCTCTGACCACAAAGTGTAAAAAGTAATCAAATACTGTACTTCACCTATAAAGTGCTTAACCACAGAGATAAACTCATATAAAAAACTACCCACATTCTTCTTCCAGATGAGTTTGTGAGTAGTTTTGTTTGCATGTTAAGTTCCTTCCAAAGCACACCATGGGTTAAGCTGTATGCAGAAAAGGCTTTTGAAGTAGTTTAGCTCACTAGAAAGGTTAAGCAGAGTCATAAACTGGGAAGTTACTTTTCAGTGTGTAGGGGGAAGAAGGCAGTTCCACAATTGTTCCCTGGAGCATACTCCTAAGGCATTGCTCCTCTAGAGCTGGTGCCTTATGGTCTGTGCAGAGCTATGCAGTCAATACAGTCCTGGCTAGTTACTATTTGCTGAACTACATTAAGGGGCAGCATATTTTTGTTGTCATAAACTCTCCCCAGGTGAAAAATCTTATTAGAGCAACAGTTAGTTGTATTGTCAATTGGAGAGGAAGCTGGCATTCCTCAGAGGAGGTAGTTTAAAATGCTAAAGTGTTCTTTCTAGTATTAATTGATATGTGATGTCTCTGACTTCCTTTACTTGCTTTCATAATTCACAGATAGCAAGGAAAACAGATTTTTTCATCCAAATGACTCCTTCGAGACTGCTGATTTAGAGGTCTGGAGTGTGGATGGTTACTACACCCCAGGTATTCTGTTTCTATCTAGCAGATCCTCTTTTTTTCCCCCCCTGTGCATGGTAGCGTCCTGTCAATTGACAGGGTCAATTTAAAGAACACAGACACCAATGGAAAGAATGGTCTTATTTTACTGCGAATATTAAGGCAACACAAAAGTCAAGTGATACATCCAATAGAACTATACATGTGGCTTTAGCAGCCAGCAAAAATAAGCAAGGTAATACACCTAATCATTACTATGCAAGAGAAAGGATAGTGATTGAGAAAGGTACATCACCAATTGCCTGAATACTTCACCATCATCCAGAGTCCACAGTTGCTGGGGAGCCCCGTTTTGCAGGAAGGATGTGGAGAAACCTCTCCAGCAATTGGGAAAATCCTGTGCAGTGCATCTACCCATAGCTGGGGACTCTGAATTCACCCTGAAAGTGGGTCCAGCTTTTACTGGCTCAAATCAGCAAGTTGAAGTGACTTGATTATGTTTTCAGCACAGGAACATCTGGATCTGATGGCACACTTCCCGACCAGCCAGGGCCAGAGCTTGGCCAGAGCCCAGGCCTTGACTGCGAGGGTTTGCTTCTAAAATACCTACAAACAAACCTCTATTCATGTCAGATGAGGAAGTTTCTTAAAGTGATACATTTCTTGCAGATAACTACAGAAGGTTGTAAAGAGCTAGCATAAGGGTTTTTGTCATCTATTTTTAGCTAGATAATACTGATGGTGTTAGTCACATAGTGCCCAGAATCCATCTTGTAAGTCTGCTCTGGCTGAGGTCTGCTGCTCAGGCCTCAGCACATCAGGTAGTAGGTGTTTTTGGCCAAATGATAAGTTTGAACATGCTGAAGACATTGTGGTGATCAGAATTACTCTCCAGAGAAAAATCTCTTTAGCCATCAAGTCAGTTGAGTCCTGCATGTTTAGACCAATGTAGAAATCAACACTATGGATGATTTATTTCTTTGAATTTTGAAAGCATAGATAGCAACTAGACATTTATGACCCTACGACTGCTTGCAAAGGATATGCCATGTGACTGCATGCTTCTGAAGCAACATTAGCATCACTTGGCAAGTTGCAGGCTATGACAACCCCATGCCCTTGACCTATAAAATTGTGAAATGACAAATCTGTGAAATCTTTTGCATCCTTCAAAAGACATCTGTACAAATACCCTAACTTTGTTTCCTTGGTGTGAGTTCGAAAATGTCCATTCTGTGGTATAACAGGCACAGCATCGCCAACTCAGGCAAGGGATGGGATTGTCCTGCTCTTCTCTGCGCTCGTACAGCCTCACCTGGAGTGCTGCGGGCAGTTTTGGGTGCCACAATGTAAGAAAGACATTAAACAGTTAAATAGAGAATGTCCAAATGAGGATGGTGAAGGGGCTTGAGGTGAAGCTGTATGAGGAATGCCTGATGTCACTTGGTCTGTTCAGCCTGCAGGAAGCTGAAGTGAGACCTCATTGCAGTTACAACTTCCTTGTGGGGGAAGAGGAGAGGCAGACATTGATCTCTTCACTCTCATGACCAGTGACAGGACCTGAGGGAATGGCCTGAAGTTGTGTCAGGGGAGGTTTAGGTTGGATATCAGGAAAAGGTTCTTCACCCAGAGGGTGACTGGTCACTGGAACAGGCTCCCCAGAGAAGTGATCACAGCACCAAGCCTGACAGAGCTCAAGAAGTGTTTTGACAGTACTCTAAGGGTCAGGCTGTGACTCTTGGGGATGTCCTTTGCAGGGCCAGGAGTTGTACTCAGTGATCCTTGTGGATCCAATCCAACTCAGATGATTCTGTCATAATCAACTGTAGTCACTTCCACTCTTTGTATTGCTATATTGAGTGCTTTGATCCAAACCATGGAAAGGTTTGGATATCAGGAAAAGGTTCTTCACCCAGAGGGTGACTGGTCACTGGAACAGGCTCCCCAGAGAAGTGATCACAGCACCAAGCCTGACAGAGCTTAAGAAGTCTTCTTTTATTTCCTACACTTAGCTTTTCTGATAACAATGCAGAGCTGTTTTTTTAAAGTTAATGGATTGGGTCCTACAGCTGCTGGAGGTCCATTTTGGGATAAGGTTTCAGATTTATGGTATAAATAATTGGGAGATATTAACAGTCAAATTATCACTTTTGAGTTATTTGCAGTCAATTTGAGGGGCTGCACTTACTCCCACGTGATTTTAGGTGAGTTTTTTTTCTTAGCAAGATTAAGGGTAATTTTTTTGTAACTGAAAATCATGTTCATGTTCAGATTTATCGATGTTTGTTAGAAAGGGTGCAGTGAGTGCACCAAGTAAGGGTGTTATAGCCTCCTTGCATATCTTTGCTCTGGAAAATACCTCTGCTATCATGAACTTCTTAGGATAGTTGCTGAGGCACTGTGTCACCAGTTGTGTATCTCTGCTGTTTGTCCTGCCACATTAACCTGAGCTTTGGTAGCAGAAGCCAGCCTAAGGCTAATGGGTTTGAATTGGTGTCAGCTGAACTTTTTACATCTTGTTTTCAGTGTGTGTGCTTGCAGAAAGGCCTGTTTTCACCATGGAGTGTTAGCTATTTGTCTCTGTCAGCACAGTGTTTGTAACTTGACTCTACCCTTGTATCCCTGTTTTTCTCCATGCTTTCCTTGGACAAGAAAATGAGTGGTTTTATTTGAAATGTCACTGAGATGGAACATATGATTTAGACTTTTTTCTTAAAGCAGAACACATACGTGGTTTCCTAAAGCTAACATTTAGACCAAAAATAAAACTGAGTTTGGCCAGTGAATGCAAAGTAGGGCACCTGAGGTTCTAGGGCATAAACTGCCGGCTTCTAGCAGATAGTTCATTTTATTACCTTGTATAGAAAGGCCATGATGTGAGGTCTCAGACCACACTTTTATGCATGCACATTTTTCTCTTCTCTGTTGTTCATGTGAACTGACTGGCATTTTTTTCAACAGAACTGAGTGGACTTGGTTTTGGGCCTTCATATGGGAATTGCGTGGATGATCTGACAGTGTCGGAGAGGGCAGGAAATAATATTTTAACTCTCTCAGTGTCTGCTCAGTAGTGCCAGTGCTTTTAAAAACCAGAATGCAGATTTATGATTTAAGCTGAAGAGAACAAAGAGATTTTTGACATTCAACCATAGTTTAAGAAGGACATCTTACTGTTTTGTAAAGGAGAGTTTTCAGAGTTTAACAGTAACATTTTAGCTCTGTTCTCTGAATTCATTATCACAGCTCCCACTGAATGCAGCTTAGTCAACATTTCATCTTCAGGAATGGCTTGGAATCAAATTTGGCAAGCTGGAGGAAACAAATCTATTTATCATAGAGAATCAAAATGTAATCTAATTTGTATGTCCTCTTCTTCTTCAAGGCCTTTAAAATTCTCTTACTCCTTTCAGCTGATCTTTGTGTATGATTTTTAAAGGAATGAATAATAACTGTTGTCTGTTGCAGCAAATGCTGCAATATGCATACTACAAAAGCTTAACAACCATCCACTGTTGTGGTGAGGTCTCCATCCACAAAAACAGAGAGATTTTGGCAGAAGCAGGGTGAGTGAGCTGGTTCTATTGGTGCTCATACCGCAGTTAGTAAGCTTACCCGCTCAGTCCACCAGTGTGGCCAGCTGTATAAGTGCAGTGATTGAAATAGTAGCTGGTGAAACAAGCCACATGCAGCCATAAAGGCATTGCTTTATCGGTGGTGGAAGGATATAACAGGTAACAGAGGCTTGGTAATGGAAAACAGAGGCTGTTTGTGTACTTAGAGAATGTGGTTTAGTGAGACAGGATAAGTGGCACACGATTCACTGTGCTTGCACACGTGCTACCAACAGCTCAGACCAGTAAAAGCCTGTGAACCAGTGAGAGAACTGGAAAAACCTGAGTATGTGATGAAAAAAACAGCATTCAAAGGGACTGTCAGAACTGCATGCTTCACTGTGACCTGTCACTCTGTCAGACTTCAGCCTCGGTAGTTGCCTGAGCTAAAGGGAGTTCCCAATCTGCTATAAAGGTTTGGGAGGTTTGAAATTATCATGGCAAACACTGTGATTCACTTAAGTAGCCATGGCTAAATAACCACTCCCATGTGGTCTGTCTCATCATCTGCCTTCTACACTCCTTCCTTTTCCCTGCTTTGTGTGGCCAAACAGGGGTTCAAAGAAGTTGATTTGGATGAAAGGTTGGTGGTTTGTTTAATTATTGCAGTTTACATGTGAGTCTCATACGGCTACCTGCAAAGGGTTGTATAAATGCCTGGGCCAGGTATCATAGAGGAGATGGCAAGAAGGTAGGAAAATGTAAGGAGAGGAGAGGAAGCAGAACTGAGTTTTCCGAAAAATAGTGTAGCCTGACACATTCCTGCATGACTGTCAGTCTGTAATGGGTCAAGACCTTACATTCCTGGGTCACAGGGGAATAGAAGCTGAACTTCAGTGTAATCAAAATCACGTATTTTTTGTAGTTTCTTTATTGTAGTTCTGACAGATACTTATTTCAGTTCACCTTAAACTATATGTTCAGGAATTCCACATTCCTAACTAGAATGCCATGAATGCTGTAACCAATACAAACTTACAGTGAAGAAGTGTCAGGGTACTTTCAGTATCTCCTTGGTGATCAGTGTTCTTTTACAGAACTTCAGGTGAGGTATAATTGATTTAAGACTTGTAAAAGGCATTAGAATGATACTTGTTGAAAGGCCAGTCCTCTGTTAAAACATAAATATTTATCCCTGTAGAGAAAAAACATGCTTTATTTGCATTAATAAACAGCACTTTTCATCTAAGATTTGAGCACTCATACCTGATTCTGCTGCTGTCAAACAGCTGATGAACTTCATCGTAGAAATTATTGATGTTTTAAATTATTGCTTCTAATTGTTTTGTACAACTAGTTTTCTTAAAAGGAAAAGAGGGGCTTCTCCATCTGTATAGAAGGGAACTTTGTTCAAAGAACTGGAATTAAATATTTGTAAATAAAGTATTGGGATATTTAAATGCAGCAGTTCTACCTAACATCACCTCACATACTCATGGAAAATATGATGCAATATTTAAGGGTATTTGTCTAAAAAGGACTACAAAGATCTTGTATTATCCCTTGATGTAAGCCCAAGCCATTCCTACTCAATCATGACAGAGAGATTGACTATATCCTGTAGCCAATTATTATTTTTCAATTTTATCCCTATGGAAACCTCAGTATTTTTGCAGAATCATAAATCATCACTTATTTCAGGTTGATCCAGTTTAGTAATTGATTGTCTTTTCTTACATAGCTGCATTCATTTTTAAAGCACACAGTTTTACAGACAGTGATCCATTGTATCTTGCTTTCCCTTTCCAGTCTTTTTCCTTAGAAAAGTATCAAAGGTTACTTACATTTACTCCATTAGGCCTTAACACTTTGATTATGAGAATGTGCTGATTTCTGTGATTGTTTACAATTGGGGGTTTTTGTTAGTCTTACAAAATCACTTGCTCTCTTTTTTTTTCCATGCCCAGACAAAACAAAAGCTACTTATTGCATGTGGAATGGATATTGTTCTATGTCAGAAGTGTTTCTGTCTGTGGAAAGGCTTCCTTGTAATCCACACTTTCCACCTGAGTATCTTGAGTGTTGTTATTGTGGTTACTAGCATAAAGTAATCCCAGCAGCTTTAGAGTAAAGGAAATTGCCACTGAACCAGTGTCATTCCCGAAAGAATGAGGAACCGAGACTTAGATTTTGGAAAGACAAATGTAAAAATGTAGAAGTCGGCTGATGTAGAGTTGGTTTTCATATTGTGTGTTGCTGGATAGACAGCTTGCTGTGTGTTTTTTGTTGGAGAAGTCATGTTTCCTCACTGTCTGAATTAATAAAACAGGATTTATAGCAGCTACTTTCCCAGCAGACTCCTGAAGCTTGTGTAGTTCTCCCTAGAATGCCATGATGACAGGTACGTATCTATAAAGAGTGTGTTATTTAACATTTTTGTTACCTGTGTTTTAATAGAAAATACATGAGGAAATTATATAATATGCTTTTAACTCAGCAGTGACTCAGATAGGATGCTGGTCACGGTGTGTGGTTTGTTGTGAGTGTTTTTTTAGTGGTATCTGCATGGGTAGAACTAGTTTATTATTTCCAGATGTTGGTATACCTGATAGTATGCTGAGTTGCTGTCTCAGTCTCTGCATAAGGCTGGGGGACAGCATTGGTCACTGTGGTGCTGATGCCATGGATGAAGCTTATGAGGTCTGGTTGTCCTGAGATCATCTTTAAATCTGTGGCATTCTCAGGCTTGGCTCTGCCAGCATGGGAATTCACCCAGTTGCATTATACATGCAGTGGAATAGTCCATCAGGAAGAGTTGTTGGTGACTGTCAGAGAAATACATTGCTCTGAGAAAAAGGATTGGAAACTGAATTGGGAGGAGTTGCCTGTCTGAGCTGCCCATACCAGGACGGTCATATATTAGGCATTTAGTTCAGAGGGATATGCAGGACACTGTCCCAGTATACCATTAAGTCAAACACCATGAGTGACAAAGTCATTCTTTATGCCTCATTTGTCCTGCTAGTTGATGGGGGCAATTGAAAGAACACAGACACCAATGGAAAGAATGGTGTTATTTTACTGTGAATATTAGGGCAACACAAAAGTCAAATGATACATCCAATAAAACTAAGCATGTGGCTTTAGCAGCAGGCAAAAATAAGCAAGGTAATACACCTAATCATTACTGTACGAGAGAAAGGATAGTGATTGAGAAGGTACAGAACCAATTGCCTGAATACTTCACCATCATTCAGAGTCCACAGTTGCTGGGGAGCCCCGTTTTGCAGGAAGGATGTGGAGAAACCTCTCCAGCAATTGGGAAAATCCTGTGCAGTGCACCCACCCGTAGGTGAGGTCTCCAAATTCACCCTGAAAGTGGGTCCAACTTTTATTGGTTCAAATCAGCAAGTTGAAGCGACTTGGTTATATGTTTAGCACAGAAACATCTGGATTTGGTGGCACACTTCCCGACCAGCCAGGGCCAGAGCTTGGCCAGAGTCCAGGCATTGACTGCAAGGGTTTGCTCCTAAAATACCTACAAACAAACCTCTATTCATGTCAGATGAGGAAGTTTCTTAAAGTGATACATTTCTTGCAGATAACTACAGATGGTAGTAAAGATGTGTAAGTGTCATTGTCATCTATTTTTAGGTAAATAATACTGATGGTGTTAGTCACATAGTGCCTAGGATCCATCTTGTAAGTCTGCTCTGGCTGAGGTCTGCTGCTCAGGCCTCAGCACATCATCATTGCATAGTTAGAACCTGTCTTAAAAGACCAGAAGCTAGTTCCTATCACTTTTGACACCTGTATAAGCCAGGAACAGTTCTGCTAGCATGACTATGATATAACAGTAACTTCAAAGTATCTCTTATCAAGAGACAGATTTAGTTTTGTGTGGAACATGGATGGGTGCTACTGTACCACAGGTTTCGAGGGGCTGTGATTCAGTCTGACCACGACATTGTTCACAGTGTTTCAGCTCTGAAGCATTCTCCCAAGACCAATTGAGATAATGAAACTGGAAGCATTTTTAACTCCTGTTAGGTGAAAACCATCATAGAAGTGAATATGGTGAATGGCAATCCAAGTTACACTCTCAGTGCTTTAAAAATTACGAGATTTTGCTCATCACTTGTTGTTGAATCTATCTGATGACTTTTCATTTTGTTGATGTTATGCAACTTCGAAGCAATGGCTTTGATTTGTGAGTTCCCCTCTGCAAAGTTTTAATTGACAGCATGTAATTTGGGATGAAATGACAAACTTCTTGTCATGATTGTTGATTCAAACATAGTACAGGAAGTGTTGGAAGTCTAAAGGCAATTGAGTTCCTGCAATGGATTAGTGATTCAGTCCTAAGCAAAGGAGTGGCCATCCTACCATTAACTCCTGCCACTTTATTGCCTAAGCAAAAAAGATGCTCTTGGAGCCCGCAGATTTTGGCTCGAGCTTTCCAAATAGCATCAGCCTCTGAAGGATCCAAACCTAAAATGTCTGTATTTAATCTCTGCTGAAAATAAGGTGAGTCTGTTCCTTTGTCTCCTCTGAGTAAAAGGAAAGCTTCTTTATTCCAAGAGGTAGTGGTGATGTTGTTTGCAAATGTTCAGAAAAGCCTAAATTCTTATTTCTTTTTTCATTTCTATTAGCTGTTGAGTAAAGACAATCATTAATTAGATAGCAAATACCATCAAGAACCAGGATGTAATAAAATAATTTCATGGGGTTGATTCACTGCAGTATTTTTGTGAAACTCGGGTCTTTCACTTTTCTGTTTTGCATTCTTGCATGTGATAATGCATGAGAAAGCAAGTCTGTTCATCCCCTGGCATTCCACACCCTTCAGTCACATTTTCAGACAGAGAAACAGGAAAAAAATAAGCTCTTAGCACAGCTGTATCTCTTAAGATAAGAAGTTCAGCAGTGAAATCTGCTTCTACAAGACAGCTTTGTATTTTTATATTGTGTAAAGTTACAGAAAGATGAAAGAGGAAGCTTTTATTTAGGAATTTATTTAGGAATTATTTTATATTTTATTTAGCTTTTATTGCAAGATATTGAACAGCAGATTCTCCAGACAGGAAATGTATGGGAAATTCTTGCTTTCTCTGTTTCTGCCCCAGTGAGTTAAAGAACAGTTTCGTCTGGTTGCACAGTAATCTTTTGGATTATACTTTGAGGCAAAATTTACCAGGATGTGTGTGTGCTTCCACAGACATCTTCAACATCAACATAAGACTTAAGATAATGCATTGTTTGCTGAATGTTTTGGTTGAGTTTTCTCTGCATTTATTGATTTTATGCAGACTTCCTGAATGTGGGGAGAGGAGTGGGAAACAGTATTTATTATGATTATGTTTGTGTATTCAGTAGAAAATAGCTTATAAAATACAGCGTGTTCTGTATTCCTTGAAGGAGATTTAATTGCAGTGACTGCTGTGCTTCAAAATGTCTCTTTTGAAGATGAGTTTTATTTGGTGCAACAACAAGCTTGTTGTTTTAAATAAAACTCCTTACATGTTTTGGTGAATATATGCAGGTGATGAAGTGAGTCAAAGTCACCACATAAGAGCATCAGGTGTATTACAGTGGGGAAAAAAGTAGTTACCTGAGCTGTAAAATTCTGGAGTTAACCTGCTTATTATTGCAAACTGGGACATTGGCTCCATGCCATCTCCAAGTGTGTCAGTTGCAGGCTCAGTCTATGCAGCAGTACTCACGTGTATTTTGAAAGGCTTTTAAATTAACAGCCAGCTGCCACAGAGTATCTGAGAGATGGAGGTTATGGGTCTTAGTAGAAAACAACAAACTGTAGGGCAAAGCTGACTATTTAAAAGTACCTTCATTTCCTGCCAATGACACGTAACTGTTACAAGGCTACTTTTGTTCAAAGTCTTCTTTCCCTGACCTTTGTGAGGTTTCAGAATCTCTGGACTGGAATATTCATGATCTTGGTCTTTTAATATTACTCAAAGGGCATGTAAAATATGACAATAATCTCCCTGGAGTTCATTCCCAAACTTCTTGGACTTTGCAGATATGGAAAAAATGACTGTTTATAAGGTCATGATTGGAGTATCCCTCCATCGTGCCATCAGGAAAAGTTAAAACAAACACTTCTCTGCTGATTCTGTGTAGCTGCTGCTTGCCAACAAATTAGCTTGCATGCTAATCTTTCACATATTTGGGAGAGGATTTTTTATGGCACTTACATTCTGTTGTGTGCACAGAGGGGCTAGCACACCACATTTAACTTTGCTAAGGTAGTGTTGCTTTCTTGTGGTTATTAAGAAAAAAGCAACACCTTTTTCTCTTCCTTTTTGCCTCTCAGCAAAGTCTCAGGCAACTGTCTTCAGAAGAATTTAGTGTTAGACACATACCGACACATAGTAGAATTTTCACGGACATGATTTCTGTTAAGGGAAACAGTGGAACATGGATAATCCCATAAGAATTGGCCATTGATGGGGGAGGATTTTTGTATTGCTGTGCAAGTTTAACACATATGATGTTATTAAGTATTGCACAGAATGAAATGTTTATTCTCTATCTTTATTCGTAAAATCTTCAGTACTAAAACAAAAGTCTAATTGAAACAGCACCTATCTATCCTATCACTCTTAATGATCTACATTGAGTGATGATATACTCTTTTTGATGAATATACAAGAGCAAGGAAAGCTGTACTGCAGTAATTTATTTGTTCAGTCAGGCTCACTCTTAAAACCATTCCATTGCCAGAGCAGGTTAGATGGAACAACACGAAGTCTATGCTCTTCCTTTTGTAAGAGCAATGTGAAGTATTCCCCAGTAAAGAAGATGAATAGAGTTATAAAAAGTGTCAACATCACAATTGCTTTCTAATAGTTCTACACAATCCAATTGAAAACTAAGTCCACTACTGATCTTCTGAAGGTAGGTCAATAAAAGTAACAATCTCCATACAGTTCTATGGGAAACAGAAATTATTTCTGTGCAGTACTGTAGTTATCCCTCTAACTAGGTTCTGTGAGGTTTGCAAAAGCAAACACCTCAATAATTTAAAATAGAGAACAAATACGGATAAGTTTTGCTTCCTGATTTCTTTTTCCCGCAGAGACGAGCACTGGAGCTATGGCAAATGCTTAGAGGCCATATTGGTAGCTCTAGGTGCAGTTGGGTAAAGCTTCTAAATTGTCACCTGGTATTTTTTTCTACTAAACTTATATGCACATTTTCTATATTATGCAGTGACTGTAAAAATGCAGCAAAGTGAAAAGGTTGGATTTAAACTTTGAAGATTATACAACATTTATTGAATCCCTTTATAACTTAAAGTTATCTTTATAGCTTAAGAGCCTCTATTTGGATAGTTTTTTAAAAATAACAGAGCAGTTAATTCTTTAATACTTCAAAAAATGAGGCACTTTAAAAAAAATTTAAATCTTCATCAAGTTAGGGGTTGGCCAGTTTTTAAGGTTAGCTTGTTAGATGTTCTTTTTCGTCTTATAATTGCTGGAAAATTCTGGTGAAACAGTAACAACCTGACAGGATCAGATTTGAGTTTGCCACTGATGCATATTGTTTCTATATCCTTAGGGACATGAAGCCTTTCAGGAAGGCTTGCAAGCGGAAGAGCTAATAAATTGCTCTGAAGTTGATACAAGCTTCTCTGGGAAAAAGAGCAGGGCCTGGAGAGCCTCTGATAGAGAGCAACTGTTTTCAGATACCTGCATTAAATCTCAGACGTGCTTTCTTGCCAGCTGCTGCAGCGCAGAAGATTAGCAGACATGTCCATAGCACTCAAGCAAGTCTTTAATAAAGATAAGACTTTCCGCCCAAAACGCAAGTTTGAACCTGGAACCCAGAGGTTTGAACTTCACAAACGAGCGCAGGCATCTCTCAACTCAGGCGTGGACTTGAAAGCCGCTGTGCAGTTGCCCAGTGGAGAAGACCAAAATGACTGGGTGGCTGTTCATGTTGTTGACTTCTTCAATAGGATCAACCTCATTTATGGAACTATCTGTGAGTTCTGCACAGAGAGGACCTGCCCAGTGATGTCTGGAGGGCCTAAGTATGAGTACCGGTGGCAGGATGACTTGAAGTACAAGAAGCCCACAGCATTGCCAGCACCGCAATATATGAATCTTCTCATGGACTGGATCGAAGTGCAAATCAACAATGAGGATATATTTCCTACAAGTGTAGGTAAGTGCATGGAAGAAGTCCTAAAGTGTAAACTGCCTTTCATTCTTGTACTAAGCATGTTCTCTTCCCACCTTCATTTTTATGGACATTCAAGCTGTCGAACAGCAGGTGGGGAGGAGGAAGGATCAGAAATAGTGTGCAGCGTATGAAATGTTCACTGTGGCTGCTAGGTATGGTGGAGTTTGTTAGCCTTAAACATTTGCCCCTGTTGAGCCTCTTCGGTTAATTACAGAGGGTGATCAGCATTGCATTAATACCTTCTTGAAAGCTAATCAAATTTATATGGCTTTGCACTTTGCCAGGCTACTTAGACAGAATGGATGGAAAGCAAAACTACTAAGAGTGCCCTTATAGTGTCTACATCTGTGTACAAGATAGTGGAGAGTCAGGAATGCAGTGAACTTCACACTCTCACACTCTCTTGATTTCTCATCCAAAACTTACAAGTTGTGAAGTGAATTACTCTCCAAAGTATTGTTTTCAGTACTATATATAACTAGTAAGCATTGCTATTATTTAAGCAGACAGCCCAGATGAGAGAGCTGTTAAGAACTTCACAAATTCCCTTTATAATATTCTCTCTGAAGAATGAAAGGAGTAGTTTAAGTATCCTTGCTGAAACAGTTCCCGCTGGATAAGGACAACTTAGCATAAGAGTTCATTGTATAGTATAGACAGCATAAATCTTTAGCTGTGGCTGCATGCAACAAATAAAAATGTTATACCTTACAAATGACAATGTATTTGCATGATTTTTAGCAATTTAGTTAATAGGTCCTGATTTACTTCTTTCAAATGGAAAAGCTGTGAGCTTGCTGTAAGAAATGTGAGTTGTTGTATATTAGTTGGCCCAGATGAGCAACAAACAAGAAGAATGCCATATGTTCATATTAGTTCAGCCCCATGTTTTGGAGTTTATATGCATCTAGGGCCTGCAGCTAACTTATAGATGATGCATCAAAGGCTGTGTCTATCAGTGTTTCCAGATCTTTGAAATACCTTACTCTTGGCCTTGATGCCTAGTTGTCTGGACAACCTGTGGTCTGTTTCTAGGTTTCTGTCACTTTTCTGTTTTACTCTTAACGGGTAGAAAGCATGCTTTAACTACATTTTTAATCTGGACTTCGACAACACAACAAGAAGAAGGAGGATTTCAGAGGAAGCAGTATCGTACATTTTGTGTAGTGAAAAATGGGTTTGATTTCTCAAGCATTTGTTGGTTTATGTTTCCTCAGGGCAAATGATTTTTGTAGTTGAAGGTTGGTTAAAGGTACAGAGAAATAGGTAACTTTGCTCCCAATGGTATTTCTGCAGGTTTTTGCTCTACCAAGTTTCTACCTTGGAGTATTCCAATGTTCTGTTTTCTTGTGGTTTGCAGATGTAGAAAGTGTTGCCCGTCAGCAAATATGGGGAGCGGGTAGCTCACTGGTGCACACCAACTGATAATCTCTAACACAGAAGCATTCAGCCCTAGATGCTCCCCCATTATATTTGTAGTAAGACACCTCTGAAGGTACTTTCATCTTCATGGCTTACCTATTGTAAACTAAGAATGAAATCAATAAACACTCTAAATCTACAGGTTTTATCCTCCCAGCAGCTTCTGCTCTTGTCGATTAAATCAAACATGAAGAAACTGAAGAAGGGGAGGAGGCATCTGGTCTCTAGTTTGGGGCTGGATTCTGTCAAAAGTCAAATCAGGAAAGCTCAGTATGCCTGAAAAGCTTTGTCTCACTCTGAATTGACCCAAAGGAAAGGGAAGGCTCTGTTTGTATTGGACTGCACTGTATTCATATTGCAGACTGAGATGACTAGACAGTCCCATAAAGAGATTTTATAGATTCCATTGGAGCATTATTCACTAGAGCAGCACTTGTACTCCTATTCTTTTCTCCCCTCCTCTTCAGCCTTTGTTGCAGATACTGTGCTGGCCCCCTCCGTACTTCTCATGATCTTTGGGATTTACCACTTTTTGTATGACACTGCTGATAAAATTGTTTGGAAGGCCTTAGATCTTTCAATTCAGAAACAGATATATGCTGTGTTGAATTTGGTGTTCTGGATATCTCTTATGTGAAAAAGTCATTACTTAGGCACTCAAAACAGTCAAAGTGAAGTTTGGATCTGTTCCTTGGGTAAGTTTAAAAAAATCTTTTTGATTGATTTGCACATCAGTCCCTTATTTGGTCATGATACTACCTGCCAGCCTATCTGAGTGCTGCTTATAAAGCTGTTGAATGAAACGCAGTCACTGGGCATGTCTATTGTTACCTGTTTTGTATTTCACAAGTGATCAGAGAGGGAACCTTTGTTGCTGTGTTGGGTACTGTTTGTTCCTACTTGCTCTGCAGCAGCCTTTGGTTAGATGCACCATAGGCATTAATTCATAGGCACTAATTAAAATCTCTATGTTCTTTCATGTAAATTAATGACAATGAATATGACAATTGTTCATTCTTCAAAGCAGCTGAAATAGATTTTGAAAGATGATATACTCAGAAAACTAAACAGGCTTACGTATGCCCTTACTAATAGGACAACAGCTTTAAAGTGTTGAGTGGCTGTAACTTTTTTTGCTTTGAATCTTTTTAGTCTGCAGATAATAGTTCTGAAAAAAAACGTATATCCAGTTGATGATATTTGGGCTGACTTTTCCATTAACAAGTAAGTTTGCTGAAGAGATCCAGAGTGAGATTTATAAGAGCTATTCACAGAAACCCTGAACTCACTTTTCTCAGCTTAATCCTATTTTAACGTTTCTTCTTTCAACTGTCATGTCTCATGCAAACTATCTAAGAAAATATTTCAAGTACTGTGATTAAGTGCAGCTTTCACTGAGGAGCTAGTTTGAGGCAAAATAGTTTCAGAGTACAGATAGCCAGGTTTGGTGGGATCTTTCATTTTGTGGTGGTGGTGGTCCTCTGTGGTTATAAAAAAAAGACTGTGAATGCAGTTGAGTTATAAATTGTTATAAATTGTTGTAAAAGAAAAGAAAAACGAGGGGCACACAGCAGCGCTGGCCGACCCGGCAGGGAGACTGAAGGCAAGGAGGCGCGGGCGGCGGAAGGACGCACAGCAAGCAGTCTGCGGTTCTCCAGAGGTTTATTATCAGGCGCAGTCGGGGAACGTCCGGGGATGGAGAGACGGGACGGGCGCGGGGTCTGGAGATCTGGAGGCTGCATGCTGTCTGCAGCGATGAGGTAGAGACAAGGCACAAGGCAGAAGTCCCCATCAGCGAGGCAGGAATCCCCTGAACAACCAGTGGCATAGGGTTATATGGGGAAGGAGAGAGGGAGTGGTTTGGCACGCAGGCCAACTGGGAAAGCCGTAGGGAAGAGGGACAGGGGTATCAACCAATAGTTACATGAAAGGGGAGGATACAGAATTCAAAGGGACCAATAAGGCACAACTCAAGAGGAGAACAAAGGAGAACAATCCAGAAACAACCTCTATGTGGAGAAGGGGCGGGGGAGGACTCTGGGCCAATGATCTTCTTTGCTGCTGCATAATTTGCCACAGGGGCTCATGGGCTGATCTTCCTGTCACCATGACCGAGACAGCACAGGCTGTCTCTGCCCCCACGGCCAGCCCCCCGACAGGCAACCTGCAGAGGTTCAACCTCCACAATAAATGTTGTATTTAACCTTCTCAGTGTTTATACTGGCACAATGGCCTCTGGCCTCTTACCAGTCAACCTGTGGTTTGGTATTCCTTCTCTGCTTTTTCCAGTTCCTCTGATTTATTAATTTTTTTGGTAATGAGCCTCTTTCCTCAACTGGTCTTCCACTAATACTGAGGTTGTATGGAAGTGGAAGAACTTTCAAGAATTGTGTGCAGGTGATAAAAGCAGGTGTTGAATATCAGGACCATTTCTTTGTATAGCAAAACTTTAAGGACTGTCTTCGTAAAATGACCTCACAATCCATCTTAGTGCAGAAATGATTATGTTCTTCTTCTTTACAACATTATTAATTTCTTTATCCATTTAAGTGGGTTTAAGGCATGTAAGGGGCTGAAAGCTCTGGAAACAAGTTCTGTAGGTAACCACATACAGACCTTTCTCAGTCCTCAGGGAGTGACAATGCAGTAATAGAAGAGAGGAGAGTCTGTATGCCTACTCAGGCATTGCAGTGAAGCTGCCCATCCCCAGCATGAATTTTTCTAATGTGCTTATGATTTATTTAGCTTTATGGTAAATTCTTTTTCTTTGGTAAATACTAGTTGCTCTTTAGGACACCTAGTAGTCTCACTATTCAACACTTTTCAACTATTTTGGTAAATAGTCTGAAGAAATAATTTGGAATGGGAAGCAGTAGGTCCTTGGAACAGATGCAGTTTTTGTTGAACTGTAGCTGTCAGCTTTCACCATATGAATTTTGGCAGTGTCAATAAGGGAGCTAAGAAAGAAAGCTGCTCTATTCTTCTGTGCTCCCTTTAAATCCAGATTCCCAAATATGATAAATTCAGTTGCTTTAGGTTCTTTCCCCTACTCATTGCAACCTTAAATTGGGAGTAATTCTGTCTTGTTTGGATCTTCAGTAAATGGAATGCTGAGGTTTTTTGTTGTTGTTGTAGGAGTCACTTGAAAAGATATACAGAAATTTAAGGCCACAGGGTATTTTGTCGTTTATTCTAATCTGACCTCCTGCATAACACGGAACAAAGAACATTACCACATGATTCCTTCATCAGGTCCACAGATTGAAATTAGAAGATGGTCAAAAGACAGAATATTTTGCTAAAATTAACAGAAAATTAACTTATTTTTTGGCTTAACATAATGAAAATTTTTACCCAAGGAAGAAAATAAAGCAGTTGAGAGAGAGCTGAGAGAGTCTGAGCCATCTCCATCCTTCAGGGTTTTCAAGACCAGGCAGAATAAAGCCCTGAGCAATCTGATCTGATGGGATGCAGACTTAACAAAATCCTGTGAGTCTTAATTCTAATTTCAGCGCTGTCAGGATGCCTAAAACACTAAAAGAGCTAAATTGATTAAAAACTGATTAAGCAGTTTAAGAAACCACAGTTTGACATTTAGAGGAAGTATAAAATCACTTTTAAGCTATGAGAGGTTTTGTATAGGAGGATTTTAAAAAGTAAAGTCAATGTATTGAATAGCCTAGTTATGAATAAAATGAAAAAAATACTTAAAAAATATTTAAAGCATAGGACTTCAGGTGAAAAATTAAGGTACCTTTATAAATATGCTGGCTGTTCCATGTTTGTCTAGTAAATTTTGGTAGCTAGTAGCTTTATAGTTTTTGCGCAGAGCATGTGTGTGATGCTGTTCCAAAAGAGGAACCCAGTATGTCACCGCAAGGCACCTACAAAAGTAGACCAAGGCTCTGCAGGAACTTGTGGATATGATTCAAATTTTATTTCCTACTAATGTTGTGGTAGAATTTTCTGGATCTCTATCCAGTATTAACGGTTACTGGTTGGAGCACTTTCTGCAGCAGCAGGAGAGCAGATGACTGGAGGATATGAATAGGCTCTGCTCAAGTACTTTTACTGACCAAAGACCTCTTCACAATATAGCCCATAGAAATGTGGGGAGAGTGTTTGACATCACTGATGTTTTTTAGTTATCTCTGTCATATTCCTGTTTCAAAGTATGAGGAGGTGTCCATAGTAGGGGCATATACATTTTTCTTTTTCTTCATTTGTTTGCAGCCGTTGCAGTTACACTGTCTAGGTACTCCCATTGTTTCATGCACACCCACACTGCAGTAAAAAATATACAATCTCTATAGCTGGTATTTTTCCTTCTTTTTAAGACAAAGCTTTGCCGGCTTTGCCTTTTTGCCAGGGACCAAAGGGAGGGGTCAGGTTGCTGGCCCTTAGCTGGTAATTCAGTCACCCAGTCCTGGATGCTATTAGCTGTAGTCTACCACCTGAAGACTAATGTAAAATCCAAACAATCCTTTCTGCTTGATCTTTACACCTGTCACACTATTGATGAATTTTGTCTATAGAAGGGTTTTTTTAGTACAGCTTAACTGCTTGCTCTTGTTGCTGCCCTTTCTTGGGCACTCCTTCAACATGGATGTGCTTGCCAAGAGCTTTGAATTAATCTTTGTGTCAATGAAATAAAGAAAATTCACAAGACATAGACTGTTCTATGGCTATAGCTTTTTCTCTATTCATTAAACTTTATGAATTCTGTGTGTATATGTATGTTACAGCAACAGCACAGCTATCCTCTTAGAGAGTTTGGTGTCTTGAAATATATGTGCCTGGAAAATATCAGATAGATATTTTACTACTAGATTATATGTCTCATGTTCAGATGACATGTCTGAACTTGCTTCTCCTCTCCTCTTTTTCCTGTTCCTGTGGTTCAGGATCTAACAGGTGATTCTAAGTAAACTAAGCTGGCAGATGAAGCAGCCCACAAACCTAGCATGCTTCAAGAGTATCATCACAGAAGATTAATGAAAATTGCATTAAGACCATCTGGATGGTTAGCGATGCAGTTTACTAGAAGCTAGCTATCTGGTCTTTTTAGTATTGCATTACTTTCTTGCTGACTGATTATATCTTGGAGTAATTTGATTCCCTATTTGTGTCTTGATATCTAAAATGCCTTGATTAGTTTAGGTATCCTACTTATACAAGAATAGGGTCTGAAGCTTGGGAGTAGTCTAGACAGTTCTCAAGCCCTGTCGTTGTTATCCTTCCTACTTCCTCAGTGTACCCCTTGATCTGTTGCTAAGTGTACCATTCGAGGTACATAAATGTCCATGCCAGCTCAGACATACGAATTAACCCATTCTTCAATCTAGTTCTGATGATAGTAGAAAATATATGTGCTAGAAAGTAAGTGCAAATCTATTTGCATATTCTCTGCTTTTCCACTAGAAGGATTTGGCTCTGCTGGTGTGAAGGAATGCTGTCTTACCTGGAGAATGTATATTGGGAGTCTGATGCCTTGTGTGATGCTTTTTCAGTATTATGGAAGTCATTAAGGGCTAAAAAGCCCTTTTGCTGACAGACTAAAAAGCAGTTCTCTGTGCCTTTCTTCTTCCATTCTCCATTTCTCAGATTTGGTGGGAAAAAGAGATCAGTTTAAGTGGTGGCATGAATGGTGGTGGAGAGAAAATTTGTGGGCAGAGGGGTATGTTAGCTGGCTCTGCAAACGTTTCAGGATCTCTTCCACTCATATACTGTTTTTAGAAGATGAAAGAAGTGCAGAACATCTGCAAGAAGTGGCACTCCATGTGGGAGCAGGATTGATCTGCCCAAGTAGTTGCCATCTCCCTTGCTCTTGAGGAATTTAGCTTTCAACACATTGTGATTGCATACGCTGTGTGACACTACTCAAATTAGTCTCTCAGAGAATCAACAACGCCACAACCACAAATTCTACCTTAAGTGAACTTGTGACCTCTTCTCTTTACCTACCTTCACAGCACAGATGCTGTCTACACTGTTGAAGATTGGCGTGCTGGGGTTGAGTTTATGCCCTACTCAAAAAGTATGGGAAATGTGATACCTTGAACATGCTTTGCCTTGGAAAGTGGGTTTTTGTGAACCCTGTGCTCTGCATTCTTCAGTGGTGTGTGCATTCCTTCCCCTGATGAACAAGGAGAATAGCTCCTTATGTGAAACGTTATAAAACAGACTTTGTGTCATAGGCTGCAAAGCAGAATGTGTGTAGGTGAAGAACTTACATATCATAATGAATTTGCTGATTCATTGCTTGGAACACAAAATAAGATTCACAAGAATCAATTTTCTTAGTGACTGCTTTTTGCTTATGTTTATTTTGACAAATTGAAATTGTTATTTAAGCTCAAATGTTGTAGAAAATTCATAGCAGTCCCTACTTTGAGAAATGTATTTCCCTCCTTAAGGTCAATCTTTTGAGCACAACACTGGTTCTTTGGGGCATGTTTCATGCAGAATCTGGCCAGTGGAAGAGGTGTATGTCAGGGGGTCATCAGCTGCCCCAGACATGCGGTAACAATCATCAGAATGAAATGTGGTCATAGAGGTGTGAAAATAAAATAATTTAATTTGTTTAAAGTACGGTCTCAATTTAACTTCACTGTTGAGTGGCTGGAGTGCCACTTAGCCTGACTCTAAGGGAACTTCTGGAAAGCTTAAATCCAGGACAAATCTTTGCTTCAGCCAGAAACATCAATACTACCTTCAAGTTTGGCCATCTTCTTTCAAATAGAATTTTGGCTTTCTAAATTCAGAGAGTATGTAAATGGAGTAAAATCAGAAACCTTAGGAGGGGGAAAACTTAGTAGTTGTTTTTAAATTAGGTTCTCATGTCTTTTATAGAGGTTTTTTTGTGAGGAAAGCCAAATATGTATTTGGAAAATCATGGTTAAAAAAACTATTGTGTGGATAAAAGTCACTGACACAAGATGCTCTCTAGCAGATGGTTTACCATGGCAGTTGGTTCCTCCATGTGCAAATGAATATAGGAATTTCCTAGAAACACAGATCTCTCTAGTGTTTCATGTGTCTCCCTTTCCGGAAGTTTGCTTCACTTGGAAAATCCTCTGAGTCATGCTTAGAATCCTTGGAATCGGGGGTATGTGTGATACATGTTCAGTGACTGTTTTGCATGACTGAGCAGAAAAAGCCTGTTTCAGGAAAGTCGAAGATTAGAAAAGACCTGACAAATGCTCAGAGCATCTCAGCAACAGTACGGAGTGAAACAGCCTTTATCAACAATGCTGACACTGGGGATTTTTTATTTCTTTCCATCTCACAGTGAATCATGTCTAGGAATTTCATGAGGCAATGCTGTTCCAAATGCTTGAAAATATGCAGTGGAAACTTGTATTTCCTTCTCCTAATTTAAATCAGGGGCACTTTGACTCATTTAGAAACAAAAGGGTGGTTCCTGAGGCATCAGCAGTAATCAGAGATAATCAAGAAGGGAAAAATAAAAGTCAGTTAATAGTTGGAAGGAAAAAGGTTGGACAATAAACAGGGTGTCTTTGTCATCTGGATATGGAAAGAAGTATATTTTCTTTTAAAAAGCTGATGTTCAGATGAACTGAGAAGCATTATAGTTTACCAATAAATGTATACTGTCAACATTAGCACGATGAAATAATGGTGATTGTTGTTTGAACAGCATTGACTCTAACCAGCCTTAACAGAAGAAATTCAGTCCTCTCATAAACAAATCCCTAAAGCTGACTATAGCACTCAGCAGCAGAAACATGTCCAAACCACATGCTGGATGGCATCATCTCTTTTAGAAAAGTGCCAATGAATATTTGGGCATCATAACATTACATCTGTTTAGAATTTATATATTTTAAAATTAGTTGCATACCATGACTGCCTTTTCTTTGGATTTTTAGGGCTTTTGGTTTTTTTCTTTGGTTTTGTTTGGTTTTTTTTAATGATATGTAGTTCTTCAAGAGCCCTATAAGGCAAGGTAAATGTTACTATTTCACTTGTCAAATTGAAGACCAAATCTCAGGTACTCAAAATAAAGTAGATAGTGTGTAAGTAGCTGTTCAGGTAGGAAATTTTGAGTAAAAATTATTTCTTGAATTGCACAGTGGGTGGTTTGTGGATCCAGAAAAAAGTCACAAACACATGTTAATTCAGTGATTCCAAGGGTACTCTTGATCTGTTCCTAAACTCCTAGCTTTGTATATGCATGTAAAGTAAAGGGAATGAAAATGGATAGGCTTTAGAAAGACTCCAAATCCCATGCATTTTTAGCCCTCCAGGAGAATGCTTGATGGAGTTTCTGGGGGAATTAAAATTGTAGAACAGAAAAATTTTGCCTTGCTGTTTGTTTACTCAGGACCTACAAGACTACAGTTCTTTGAATGTTTGGTTCCAGATCCTTGGCTTTTAAACACAAAATTTGCAGAAACAAGGCTCTAAAGGTCAAAGCAAGGGTCCATTCAGCCAAACAGGGGATATTCCTTGGAGAAGAATATAAGAAAAGGGAAAGATGCTATTTCCCAGTTTCCAGCAATCCATGTGATAGAGATTGTCTCAGGAGAGTCAGAGTGTTCTTTGGTCTGGGAGATTCTGGTAAGAATGGAGATCTCACAAATGGCAATCTTACTGTTTTGTTTTCATGATAAATTCCTGTTCTGTGCCTTTCAGTTTTCTACTGGTTTGGGCTACATTGAGAATTTCTGCCCATAAATTTTCCTGACAAAGAAAAGAGCAGTTGGAAGTTTGGTCTGAAGATGAATCCTTCTCCTTTAAAGTGAAAGCAAGAGATTCAAGATTTTATGCTCCCTTTCTTTGTCTTTTTCATTTACACTTGCAGTTTCTTTAAATGCTTTATAAATTGTCTTTGGGCAGGCATATGTTGAAAATTTTTTATGCCTCAGTAGCAATCACATCCAGACCCAAAAATTTTAAGTAAAAAAAAGTGCTCATTTCAGTATTCAGGTTGTGTTGTAACTGGAGCTGGCTGAATATCAGTTAACTAACAGTATGTGTTTTTGCCACAGAGATCACAGACATTTGTAAATGTTCCAAGGCATGGCAAAAGGTGTCAGGAAACTAAAAAAAAAAAAAAGAAAATAAAGGTACAATAGTATAACATCTTCTGAGAAACCAACAACAGAAAAAAAAACCAAAACAAAACAAAGCTTATTAACTCAAAGAAACTGGGATTATTCACTGGGATTATTCATGTGGACATTTGCCACCAGCATTGTGATAAAGTTTTAGGTTTGCATAGTTCATGTTTCCTGCAGATAATTGTGTTGCAGAGCACTGAGGACGTCTTTTTGCAGATTCAGCTGCTTGCATGTGAGCTGGAAGTTTTACAGTAAAGCAAGCAATGATGTATATATTCAAGATGAAAAAATTATCACATTGAATGTAGCCTTAGCTAAAATGAAGGTTTTCCTTGTTAATCTCTTGTCATCTGCCCAAGCTTACCCTAGCATTTCTCCTATTATAAGGCATCAGCTGTTAAAGCACACAAAACCTCGTTTCATTCCATTTACATTATGTCTTAACAGTTCCTCTTTAATCAACTTTAAAAATCTTTTCATTCTCAAAGTGAATGCTAGTGACAATGGGACCTTCCTTGATTTTTTGAGCAGGCTTTTCTTTATGTTAGTTTTTCTAGGGCTAATTAACAAAAATTATGTTTGTTATATCAGGATCCTGTTTTGTAGGTAGTGCAATTTCCTCTGACCTTTTTTTGTCATCAGGCTAGGTTTCATAAACATAAGGGAAACAGAGTCAGGCTCTAAATGTCATTGAATTTCAGTGAGATTTCTGAATCTAAAAGCTGAATCTTTTATAAAACCTTTCTAAGACAGGCTGATTCTATATGGCATAACTGGGAGCATTAAACTGTCATTGGAAGTATTTGAGTGTGTAGGCCAAAACAAAGAAATAGATTACAAAAAAACCAAAACAGTTCTTTTTACCAGTTGCATTTTGTGTTCACTGCTTGGCCAAAACCATCCTAAAGGTCACAGAAAATTTCTGGAACAGGTGGAATCCTCAGACATACACCAGTAGTATTGTAGTGCACCAAATGCTGTTTATGGGATGTGTAGCATGGGACAACAAAAATGGATTTCTTCTTCGACAAAAAGTTCTGTGCCAGGCAGCTGCAGAGATCATGGGGAAAAAAAATTACAGCCACCTCTGAAAGCTATTTTGACACTTGCTTTATCCTGCAGTTAAACCCATAACAGCTCACTGGAAATAGCAACAACTAATGAACTGTACCTTCTTTCAGCATCATGGGGATATATAGCTATGGAGGCCACAAATGGATTTAAAGGTCTTATTAAAATACTATTCCTTTAGAGAATTCAGAGTCCCCATTTCTTTTAATAGTTTGACTTTCAGAATATTACATTTTTGAACTAAACAACTCCTTTCCACTCTTAGTGCATGTTACATATTGTGATAACATAAACTGTCACCTGCTAAATTTCTCACCCCCAGACTACAGGATAGATATTCACAAATGTTTCCAGTGGTAACTAGCTTTCACTCTTCCAGCAATGAGTAAACAAACAGTCCAGTGTCAAAGTCATATTCTGCCTTCACCAAGGTACCTGGCTGAACACTTACCTAAGTTATCTGCATCCCTGAATCTGTTTCAAGTTTCCAGGCTGTACTATTGGACAGAACAAGTGTGCGTGCATTCCTCTCTCACCGTTGGAGAAGGAATTGCTCCGTGAACCTGTGAAAATACCTGTAATCAGTAACATTTGGTCTAGATCTGGTAAGTTACTCTATCAAAGTACTCACATAGCTGTTGAAATACAACTCCAAATGGAAGTTGTACAATACAGCCTCCCAGGTTGATGGGAACAGGCCTCCTCACCTCCTAAAGTGATCGTATTTAAATCACCCCCTAGTAGCTCTGGCGTAAAGGTGCTCCTTAAAATCCATGAGTGCAGCATGGTAAGACACTGAGCTCTCTGGCACTGATCCTTGCATTTGGAGCGGTACTGGACAAAATTAGAGAGTCACAGCATAATTTAGGCTTGAAAAGACCTCTTGAGATGATCTGGTCTAACCTGCCTGCTCCAATCAGGGCCATGTATAGCAGGTTGTCCAGTCCACAGAGGGAGACTCCATAAGCTTTCTGGGCAGCCTGTTGCAGTCCTTGACCACCTTCACAGCAAAAAAGCGTTTTGTTGTCAGGTTATCATGTCCTCTAATTTGTGCTGGTTGCCTCTTGTCCTGCCAGTGGGTCTACAGAGAAGAATCTGCCCAGCATCCCAGGTCATTAGTGAAAAGCTTAAACTGTACTGGCCCCAGTACTGAGCCTTGAGATACACAGGTACTGACTTGCCTCCAACTGGATTTCATGCCACTGGTAGTAACTCTTTGGGCTCAGCAGGTCAGCCCGTTTTCAGTCCAAGTCATTATCCACTTTTCTAACCTGCACTTTGTCAGCTTGTCTGCGATGGCAGGGGTACAGTGTCTTCACTGGAGTCAAGATAAAGAACATCAGCTGCTCTTCCAATTTTATCTCCCTAGCTAGTGACCTCCTTGTAAAAGCCATCAGGATGGACAAGGGTGTTTTCCCCTCATAAATACATGCTGTCTACTCTGAATAAACTTCTTGTCCTTCAGGAAGATTTTCTCCCAACAGCTTCCCAGAGACTGAGGTGAGGCTGTGTGTCCTGGAGTTCCCCACATTCCCACTTCCCCAACTTGAAGATAGAAGTAATAGATACTTGCTTTCTCCTTGTTTCCAGGAACATCCTTCAATCATCATGACCTTTCAAAGATAGTCAAGAGTGGCCTTGCAATAACAGGCAGTTCCCTCAGCACTTTTGGGCACATCCTTTCACGCCTCATGGATTCATGCATGTCAAGTATGCTTAGCCTTCCTCTAAGTCTCTTATCCTCCACTGAGGGTAATTACTCTTTTTTCCATACTTTCCTTCTGGTCTTAGAGGCCTTGGATTTCTAAAGGCCAGTCTTATTAGTAAAAACTGAGCCTAGGAAGACATTGACTTCTCTGTGTCATTTGTCACCAATTACTGTGCTCCATTCAGCATCAGACCCATATTTTCCTTTGTTTTTCTTTTTGCTGTTTGTATACTTGTAAAATCCTTTATTGTTGCTGTTCACACACCTTCCAAGATTCAGCTCCTGTTAGGAGCAATATGCTCATGGCACATCCATGCATGCCTGCTGGGAGGTTTTCCTGTTCGATTTCATACTTGTCTGGACAGACCTTTCTTGAGCTCCAGGAGGTGATCCTTGCATATCAGCCAGCCCTACTGGAACTTTCTCCACAGGATTTTATCCCATGGGATTCTTCCAAGCTTGCCCTTGAAGAAGTGGTAATGGCTTTTTGTAATTCAAGGATGTGGTCTTGTTTTTTGCCTTCCTATCTTCTTCTAGGATCTGACTTTCACCGCTTTACAGTCACTGCAGCCAGGGCAGCCTCTAACTTTCACCAACAGTTCTTTAAGTATCAGACGTGGGTGAGCACCTTTCCTTCTTGGCTCCTCTGCTCTGTGTTCCAGGAGGCTGCAATGCACTCAAGATTACTGATTACTCAGTCCTAGATTACTTGAGTTCTGCTGGAATGTCCATCTGATAGATCTTAAGGGAGGTTAAAACTCCCCTTGAGGACCAGAGGTTGTGACTTTTAAACTTCTGTTTGCTTGCTGAAGGCATTATCTACTTTTTCCTGAGCAGGCAAGCTACAGCAGGTTCCCACCCCACCAGCACCCATGTTGATCTGCCCACCAGTCTTGATGCAGAACCTCTATAGACTGATGCAGACTGACTCCTGTCCTGTCCCAAGGCAGAGCTGTTTGCATTTCAAATGCTCTCATGCAGCAAGTCACTCTGCGCGTCACTATCCCTGCTTCTCCTTCCTTAAAAGCTTTCATCCCTTCATTGCACTCCTCTAACCATTCTGCCAATGTTTATAGTGTGGTTACTTAGAACAAGTGTTACAATTTCTGATATGCATGTAACTACATTTTAAATGGCATTTTGTGATATAACCATAGATCACAAACCAGCCTGAATCTGACCCTGCCAAAATGTTTTCTGCTGTATCTGGTGGATGACAACCCGTCTTCCAAAATCCCTTGAGGCTGTATAGCTGACAGCTGCTGGGGGACACAGGTGGGTGACTCTGGGGAGGGATAACAGAAGGTGTGGCAAGCAAAATCCTTTTCTGTAAAACCTCTCAGAGTATAGCTGCTTACACACACTTACTAGTTCAGAAAATACATCTTGGATTATATGTCTTGTAAGCAAAGAGAAAAAGATAGGAGGGAAACACAGATAATGAATCAACTGACAAATAAATCCTAAATTATTTTAAACTGAAAATTGCCTTCACAGTAATGCAGCTGACTACAAACATTACAATATTGAAGGCCAGTCTTACTAGTTACAGATTATTTTTACTGTTTCTTCATGGTATTTTCTTCTTGTATAAAAAAAATTGTATCTTTCTCTTGTCTATATTTTCTCTCTTATTGTCTGCTATATGTTCCCAGAATTCTTCCTATAATGTATATATTCATCTGGTTTGCATTTATTCACCCAGATAGAAATATCTTCCACCACCAGTTTTGTTACCTAATGACTAAAGTTTTGACTAATAACCTATTTGTCAGAATGATTCCAAAAAGGCAAGTAATTTGTCTTCCTGGGGAAACTTCCAACACTCTTTGCAGTGCAAGATGGACACTGCTTTCTATTTAAAAATTCCTACTGTTAGTTCCTGTTTACTGAGATAGACAAAGAAATGAGTACCAGACCTCTTAGCTGCAGACCCCAGCCACTAATTCAACCAGCCAGCCTCTGCTGGCTTTGGCAGATGGTTCTTTCTGAGTACTGCATCTTTAATGGCCCATTTCCCCCTGTTGGCTAGGGACAAGCTGTAAAATTACCTAGTGGTACTTAAAGATATCTATTAGACTTATCATCTGCATACCACGTTTGAACTCCACACAGTGCTTTTTTTCTAACTTGATTATTCCAAGAGAGATAGTCACAAAGCTTCCAATTTATATTTCACTTGTTTTTTAACATTTTGAATTGGGTTTTCCCTTCTTTTATTTTTTGAGCTGAAGCAGAAAACTCTCTTAATGTTTACTTTTAGCTATGGTGGTCTCAAAGGAAAAGGAAAAGCTCAGAGTAGCTTTTAAATTCTCAGAAATTATTAATGATTTGATGATGTCACTATGTAAATGACAGAAACAAGGCTTATCTTTGGATAAGCCTTACACAGGATGCTGGCATTGTGTAAGAGGCAGCACATGATTCAGGGCAATGGACAATCTCAGTCTAAGGTCATACACAGCATTAACTTCCAGGAGTGTGGTGAAACTACTGCCTGAAGGAATAAAATAAAGGGCAGTAGGAGAGTTTTAAGAGTTTACTGTGATCTTGAAAGTGGGAGGAGATGTTTACAAAAGTCTTATACATCGAGGGCACCAGATAATTCTTGGTGATTCAACAAACCCAAGCACTAAGTTGAAATAGCAGAAAATGGTTAAACTGCCATGGTTGACTGACTGTGAATAACTGACAAAGAAAGTCAAGCAGGCCAGGGTGTTCTGAGTGGGTGAGCTAACAGAGTAAAGAGCAAGAACCCAGAGAATGCTGAAGTATATTTTACTCCAGCTTCAGTGGTCACTGAAATTGGTCATCCAAGAAAAATCTAAGCACTCATGTTAATGAGGTGCTACTGCAGGGAATGGAACAATTAACTTTCTTACTGTTGCCTTACTTTAGGATTGGATGATGGATGCCAGCTTAGGGAAGGATTCAGTTTGTACTAACCCTGTAATAAATGTGTTTAAGAGAAAATTTTAATCCAGTGAAATCAGGGGGCCTCCCTTTCTCAGCTGCATTTGATGATAGAGCAAATCAATTTATTTTTGGTTAGTTATGTCTTAAAATAAGACTTTTATTTGTTCTCTTTGAAAACAAATATCCATTAGTGGATTTATATCCATTAGTGTATTTGAAGTTTATTGACTTATTTTTGTTCAAAATTTTACTTAGCCCATTAATCTTGCAAAAGTCACTGGTTTAGATTCATTCATTGCAACTTTTGAAATTGTTTCTGTAATTGTCCTTTGCTAATGACATTAAAATATTTTTATTCTGCTTAGGTTCTTTCTTTAAAAGAGATAGGATACGCTTATTGATTTTTCCAGATTCATTTTCAATGAAATTAGTGGCAAAGCTTTCTTTGATTTCCAGGTACCAGATGGACACCATGGCATCTGAGTCAGATCTTACCTATTAATGGCATATGGGAATAATCTGTTTAAATGCTAGTATCTCCTTTTGCACAGTCAATAGTAGGTTTTGAGTGCCTTGTAAATCCAAGCATCTTTGGCCTATACTTTAACAGTAAACATAGGTCTTATGGGACATATGCAATCAAAATATTCAAATTCTCTAGATAGGATTTTTGTTCCTAGTTTGGAATTATGATTAATCCGAAACCTGTCAGCCAATGATAGCTTTTCTTCAGCCTTCCCTACATGCCTGCGTGTGGATTTGTGTGTGTATGTGTGTGTGTGGGTGTGCGTGCACGTATGCCTGCTGACATAACCTGAAATTTCTTGGAAAGTGCTGTCATCTGTGAGTATACAGGCCTATGTACTCTCATTCCTTTTCCAGAGTGGTTTGAAATGCCTTTCCTTTTATGAGATGAGCATTTACTTCAGGTGAATATTTACTGCAAAATGCAGGAGCACTTCCATGAGCAGGACTTGACCCACGGGGCTACAAAGTCAATGTCTTCTGCTGCCTTCTCCCATTGCAAGTACTTTCTTCCTTTAAGCACCTTAAGAACCCAGAGAATGCTGAAGTATATTTTACTCCAGCTTCAGTGGTCACTGAAATTGGTCATCCAAGAAAAATCTAAGCACTCATGTTAATGTAGTGCAGTGTTAATGAAACATGGTGTCTTCAAGATGGCATGAAGAGTTCTATCCTGTTTCATCAGTTTTCCATTGATAAGCAAATTAAAAAACAATAGGAAAATATTTGGGTGTCCATAGCTCTGGAAATACTGCCAAAGAATGAGTGATATATAAAAGATAACATTACCGTCTCTGACTTTGCTCTGAAATGGAAACAGTCACCATGGCCTTTGGAACTGAACCTGATGCAACCAGTGCATACTAGGCATGTATTTGAGTGCTACTCAGTGGAAAGCTGGTTATCTTGTTTCCTGTTTGAACATCCATCAGTGTTTTCATGAGAGGGAGGGAGTGACCTTTTCCAGTAAGGCAGTTCTGAGGACACAAAGGAAGGAAAATTTTGAGTGCCTGGGGAGGTCCTTGGTTGGGAGGGATTGGCAGTTACTGAAGACAGAGTAGCTCAGGTTGCAGTTACAGTCTTCTGAAGGGTGTATCGGGCTTAACATTCTGATATTTGTGAGTGCATAAGAGTGCTGTGAGTGGAATCTTTTTTCCTTCAGCTGATGGGTTCCTTCAGTTTTAAGACCCTTTAACAGTTCTAAAGACAGAGTAGTGAAAAGCATCTGTTGTGCTACCCCCAGATGCAATGTTATAAAAGGAAAAATAGTTAAACATGTAAAAACAGATTTAAAAGCCCCCAATGGTTCTTGCTTGTCAGCCTGCAGAATTTTCTCTTAGGACATCAGACTTTATTCTAAGGACATCAGACTTTATTCTAGGCTGTGCTGTTGAAAATCAGGATCAACTCAAGCAGTCAGGAACCAGGATGCTGTTTTGGTGGGTTTTTTATTCTTAGTTTTCTGTATCACAACTTCTGATCTTCCACTAATCTTCCTTTGCATACTGCTATATAATTTTCTTTTCCTATCTCATGCCATAGATGTATTTTAATTTAAAATTTCTGAGTCACCTCATATGCACTCGTGATATGCACTGAGAATACATAAACCAGCAGGCTGTTAGCTTATTGGTAATCACTGCACACGATGGTCAGCATATATTTCTGTGGCATTATGACCAGCTTTTTGAGGAGATAGCAGTTGTAATTTTGCCTTTGGGAGTGAGTATTATGACAGGAAGACCATGACAATCTATGCAGTTATGTATGTGAAATATGCAAAGAAATAAGTCAAGAGATCAGTGTCATGATTCACTGTGCTGTATGTCTGTGTGATGATAGATACATTAGATCTGGATCCCCACTCTAGCACAGGAGCAATCATCTGATAGCACCTCAGTTGCTCTTTATGTGGGAGAGTAACTGGAATGCATCAAGCTCTGTCCATCTGAGAATTTATGGCTAAGAGTTAAGGTACAGGCACAATTTGGGTGACAGTGTTGTGGGTGTTCACAATAAGCCATGTGATCTGGAGGAGGAAGTTGATGAGGCTTTCTATGAACTGCTGGAAATAGCCTTGTGGTCACAGGCTTTGGTTCTTCTGGGGCACTTTCTGGTATTTGCTGGAGGGACAACACATCCCAGCATACACAGTCCAGGAAGTTCCTGCAGTTTATTGAAGGTAACTATTTGATGCAAGTGGTGGAGGAGCTAGCGAGGAAGGGTGTGTTGCTGGACCTTGTATTAACAAAGGAGGAGGTACTGGTTGAAGACATAAAGGTTGGGGGCAGCCAACCCTAACAATTCTGTGATTCTGTGATCTTTTACTGGGGTATACAGGTGCAGCTTTTCTGCAGGAGGTGATCATATCTCAGTACTTCAGTGGTATGTACAGCCCACACTCCTGAGAGGTATGGGTACAGTCATACTCACTGTGTTTGTTACTGATTATACCATGCCTATCTAAGACCCACTGTATTATTTCCCAATTGCATACATCGTTCTGAGTTAAAGGAGCTTCTGCTGTCTGACTGAAATATTTGAAAGCTGCTTGCACTTTCTTGAAACACATTGAGGAACTCTAGGGTTTCGAACCAAAGGGATCCTTTTGCTACTTTCTTCCATTATGGCATCACTGAGGCTCAGCCTGCATGTGAATCAAGGCTGCCATTTCACTCATTCAGAAATACTTTCTTCAGAAAGTATCAACTAGCTCAAGAATTTCGGTAACATCTTTGTTTTCTTTTGTCTTTTAATAACCATAACTAAGCAATCTAGTGTGGTGAGTTTACATTCTGCCCCTTTATTGCAGCTGGTAAGACAGTAATTCTTTAAACTACATCAGGAAGGGGAAGGGCATAAGGCCAGGCTCTCTATAGATGAGAGGCTGAAGTGTCAGAGTTGGTGCAATGGACAGCCCAGCCAAAGGGCACCTACACCTCTGCATGCAAATGGAGGACAAACAGGAGGAGCTGGAAACCATGGAGCAGCAGGGAAGCTACGACGTGTTTTCCATCACAGAAACGTGGTGGGGTGACTCCCATGACTAGAGGGCTGCAATAGATTACTACAAGCTCTTCAGAAGGGACAGGCGAAGCAGCAGAGGGGGTGGGGTAGCACTGTACATTAGGGAGTGTTTTGATTGTATTGAAAGTGATGATGATGAAGATGACAAGGTTGAGTGCCTATGGGTAAAGATCTGGGGAAAGATCAGCAGGGCAGGTTTCTTGGTGGGAATCTGTTAAACCACCCAACTAGGATGAACAGGCTGATGAGGCATTCTACGAGCACTGTCAGAAGTTTTATGGTCCCCAGCCCTAATACTTGTGGGCAGCTTTAGCTGGCCAGGTGTCTGCTGTAATTATAGCACAGCACAGAGAAAGCAGTCTAAGAGGTTCCTGAAGTGTGTGGAAGACAAATTCCTTACACAACTGGTAAATGAGCCTACTAGAGGAGGTGCCCTGCTAGACCAGTTGATTGTGAATATCACTTCTGGGTGATGTAGTGGTCGGTGATTGTCTTGGGCATAGTGACCATGAAATACTACTTTTCAATACTGGGTGAAGTAAGGAGGGGCACCAGCAGAACTTCCACTTCGGTCTTCTGGCAGGCAGATTTTGGCATGTCCAGGAGATTGATTGGACAAGAGTCTCTTGGGACTCAGTCCTGAAGCGCAAAGGGAGTCCAGGAAGGCTGGGTGTGCTTTAGAAAGGAATTGTTAAATATTCAGAAGCAGGCTGTCCCCACACATAGAAAGACAAGTTGTCAGGATTAAGACTGACTTGGTTAAACAGAGATCTTCAGCTGGAATTTAGGGGGAAAAAGTGAAGCTATTGTCTGTGGAAGAAGGGTCATACAACTTCAGAGGATAATCAGGATGCAGCAAGGCCATGGAGGGAGAAGATTAGAAGGGCCACAGCCCAGCTAGAACTTGATTTGGCCTTCAGTTAAGGATAACAAAAAAACTTTCTGTAAATACATTGGCAGCAAAAGGAGGTTCAAGGAGAGTCTCCATCACATGTTGAATAAAGAGGGTAGTGTAGTGACAGGGAATGAGGAAAAAGCTGAAGTACTTAATGCCTTTTTTGTCTTAGTCTTTAATATCAAGACCATATGTCCTTGGGATATGCAGGCCCCAGAGCTGGAACTTAGGGATGGGGAGCTGAGCGAAGCCCATATAATCCAGGAGGAGCTGGTTAGTGACCTGCTTTGCCAATTCAACACAAGTCTATGGGGCCTGATGGAATCTACCCCATAATAATGAGGGAACTCGCAAGAGAACTTGCCAAACCAGTCTCAATCATCTATCAGCCGTCCTGGTTAACTGGAGAAGTTCCAGCTGACTGGAGGTGGGGATTGGTCTCTCCTACTGTGCCTGCAGTGACAGCAGAAGAGGAAATGGCCTTAAACTAAGACAGGGGAGACCCAGATTAGTAATTTGAAAAATATTTTCACTATCAGGTTGTCAAGTATTGGAATAGGTTGCCTAGGGGGAAGTGGTGGAGTTGCCAACCCTGGAAGTGTTCAAGAGGCATCTGGGTCTGATGCTGGTTATGTGGTTTAGTATTTTAGGGACTACAGTTATAGTTCTGGGTAGACAGTTAGACTGGATGATCTTTTAGGTCTCTTCCAGCTTTGAAGATTACGTGATTCTAAGTTTGCTGTGGCGGAGCTGGAGGACAGAGAACAGGCTTCTTAAATCAAGTTGTCTAAATCTAAGTCTATTCCCAAAAGCCACTTGTAATTACTCTGTTCTGTGGCTGATTTATTTATAACTATAGAGTTGCAATGGGAACAAAACATTAGGCCAAGTTATGACCTCGGAATATAAATCTAGAATAATTTTGCTCTGATTTTTTCAATTTTGATGGCATTATTTTGAGCTCATTCTACTATAATTGAGGTCAGAATCTGTTCTCTTTTATCTTATTCTGAGCACAAAGAGCAACAGAGCGTATGTTCAAAATAGGGCTGCAGCCACCTCAATAGGCTTGTTAGTACCTAGAGGCTGACTGGTTTTTGAGCCTCATCTGAATGTCAGGGACAGACAGACAGACTGACACACTTTGCAGGGCTGAGGAGTCTAGGCGGCTCACTACACAGTTATCAGTTGCTTTCAGTGATTCTAGGAGATGGTTTTTAACTCTTTAGGACATTGTGTCCATTTGTAAATCAGTTTTGCCAGAATGGGAGAGAAGTCGGAGAGCCATTACCAATTCTGCTGTGCCCAAATGATATATGGGTAATACCAGCAATGTTTCGCTGTTTCTTTAAGAGCAAATGAATCAGATACAGCTTCACTAAATTGGAGAAATTCTGCAACACCAAATGAAGCTACACAATTCATCTGAAATCTTGATTCCTGTGAGGAGCAGGGGGAAACTGCAAGTTTGTCATGAATCCTAGGCTGTTCTATACCAGCTATTTTTTAATGTATTGTTTACATGTTCTCAAATTGACTATGTAATGCATCTAAAAAGCTGTCAAATGAAAGTCCTCGCTCGCAGCAGAAACAGTGCTCTGTGGCTTTTGCACTTACTGCCTATAACTGTGAAGTGGGAACATGGCCTGAAGAGAAAGGATTTGTCAGCTTGGTTTATTCAGATTGTTTTAGTCAGTTAACACAGAAGTAGGAATGTCTTCATTACAGCAACATTCTTCAGTAACAATCATATGTCAGCCCTTGGAAGATGAAACTAATTATTCTCCATTTTGGAACATATCTGTTCTGGATTAGAGTATATAGTGCTTTCAAGAATTCATCTCTCAGTTCAGCAGACCAGCTTGCAGTGAAAAGTGCCAGTTATTCCCCTTCTCCTTTTTTTCCGACTAAACATTTTCTTGGGTATGATTTTAAATTTCTGGCTTGGGTTGATTTTACAAAAATGTAAAGCAGGTTGCTGCTTTAATCATTACTGAATTTAGCCATGCTCTGATGGCTGGAATATGAAGGTGATCCCCCTGGTTAATAAGCAACTACCTAGGGTTTCTGTTATATTTTTGATAGGTTATGTTTATTTTGCCCTTGGAAATAACAATTGTAATAATCCAGGTGCTTGGCTAATCATGTGGAGTTGTGATTTAAACATTGCCAAGACATCTGCACATATTGTCATTTCTGTAATTTAACCATGCCTCAGTTCACGTCTTGAGCATTCAAGCCTTCTCTTCTATGACCTTCCGTAATAGCTTTAGCATTTAAGTGAATGGATGTGACAACAAAAAGCAAACATTTCTTTAGAAGATAAAGTGGTTGTGCTTTGATAGATGGAGCTATTTTTCTGATCCCTGGTTTGTATAGCAGGAATAAGAAGGGCTGCACTGGAACTCTAAAGCTGCTTAAAATTATTTCGAAAAGATTAAGCTCTAGTGAACCCAGTACAGTGAACCCAAAAAAACCCAAGACATTTCCCAACATTATGTTCCCAACATTGCACCTCAGCAATGGCAAATGTAGAAGCAGTTCAGGGATACATTGAACTTCCGCAGACTGATTTGCTTCCCTATTCACATCGTGGTAGACGCACCACTGTTCATAGCCATAGTGGATATATCCTAGTACCTCCTTGGCCAGGGAGCCCAAAATAAGGTGCATGTTTATGTTGATCAGATCCAGACTGGTTACAGCCACAACTGATAATTTTTGATCTGTAATCAAAAATCTGGTTTTGATTGGAAATTCTCACTGTATACCCTCACATCACCCTCAGAGAGGTGGGCAATTTGTCCATTAACTCACCACTCTTATGAGTGCTAGGCAATATTTAATAGGAGACTGGAACTTTAAAACTAGAAAGCTTGTGACGGTGTTAATTTATATCTCCTTCATTCTGACAATAATAATTTTTTTCTTGTTCAGATCATGAATTAGATTTTTAGGGAGTATGGTACTCGTTGGCTGTGAGGTTTTTTTCATTTTTTAAGAAGCAATAGCTGCATTTATGTGGTTCAAATTCCACTATAACATGAATTATAACTAAAAAATCAGGAGACTGCAACAAAGCAAAGTAACAGTAAAGTTCTGCACATGGCACTAAAGTCATTATGTCTGAGAGGCAATCATAGAAGGAGATGAAACTTTTAAGATTTTTGGGACAGTTCAGTGGCACATAATTCCACGCAAGATCAGTCTTTAATAGAGAGCAGTTTTGAAGAAATTGTTGTTGCCCCATTGATGCCTGACAGTTTATTTGCAAATGGTGCTTTTGCAGCTACTTTGGATTGTCCAGCTACAAAGGAGTGTAACTTAGAAGTGTTTTAGAAGAGCTAGCTGTTTCCTCTGTCTCTTCAAGAGATTTTGTATTCAAGGAGCAATCAGATTGGTACATGTAACTGGGAGGAAGTTGAAAGCAAATGGGTCCATCTGTCAGTTATTTCAAATTTGTTATTAAATTTGATGCTGTGAAATGCCACTGTTGAATAACATGAGCAGGAAGTTCCTATTAGTCCTAACAAGAGCTCTGTACGTATCACTTTGGAGGACAGTCATTGCATGATGTGAATACATTGATATTAATGGGTCACCATGCACTGCAGTAGAAATCACCTTTCTGAACGTTACAATACAGGATGTTCCTTCATTAAATTATACAGGGTAAAAGAAATTACTTCTTCCTGTCAGTCTTGATCCATTAAAGTTGTTTAAGTATTTGGCTATCTTTGGTGCTAGCTGTCAAATAAATATATGCATGAAGTGATCTTCTAGTTTGGAAAGGAGGCCTAGGAAGTCATAACCTAGTCTGCAGTTAAAATCTCACACTTTGCTGTAAAGCTTTTGTCTTGGGAGGATGATAGGATGGTTATGACAACTTACCTTCTCTATTCACAGGTGTTCCCTTTCCAAAGAACTTTCTCCAGATCTGCAAGAAGATACTCTGTCGACTTTTCCGGGTGTTTGTTCATGTCTACATCCATCACTTCGACCGTATCATCCTTATGGGGGCGGAGGCCCACGTCAACACCTGTTACAAGCATTTTTATTACTTTGTGACAGAGCTCAACCTCATAGACCGCAAAGAACTAGAGCCTTTGGTAAGTGTGGGGTCTGGGGGAAAGCTCTAGGAAATTTTCCTCCTCCCTTCACCAAGTCTTTGTCATACTTGTTGCAGTGAGTTTCCTTTAGGAACAAGGTCTGCCATTCAACATAGACAGTTTAAAGGGATGAACTCTGCCTCCCTGCATAGGCCCATTCCATCTGCTGCAGTATTTGTAAAATGCTCAGTAGGCTCTGTAGAAAGAAAAAAGTGCAGTGTATTTTGTATGGAAAAATACAAGGTGGAAAATCTTGGTATTTATTTAAAATAAAAGTTCATTTGTCTTCTGCTTCTTCCTGTACTATATATGTAGTATATAATTTTATTCTGTCTGTTTTCATAGGTCAGTAACAGCGTGGCGGTAACTCATGGCAGTAACTTAAATGCATATGAAGGGAACCATTATCTATATAAAGGTAGAATTGTGAGGTTTTTTAAGTCTTTAAGTAGGTGTTTGTGAGGGTATTGAGTGTGTTAGATCCAGAGCACACTCTGAATCTAAGTGAGATAGATGAGGTGAGACAGAGGTTCAGATAATTAGCAGTGTAACAAAACCAGACACTTCCTTGTGGACTGAAATAGATTAAAATTAAATTCATTGTTTCCAGAAGCAAGGGCCCGGAAATGGAAATGCTTTTGCTGTTGCTTGCAGATGCAAATAAAAAAAGTATAAGCCAAAAAGAAAGGTAGGGGACAATTCAGAAAGCAGTTCAAGTCCTCTCTATGGATGTTTAGCCATCTTTAAAACAAATCAGAGGGACATATCTCTGTGGGTCAGAGTTTGGAATTTACTGTGTCATGCAGCCTATTAGAAAGTTCTGGAATCACTGGGATTTATTGTTTTTTGGGGTTTTTTTTACACAGAAGCACAGGACAGCTGAGGTATGGGCTGGCACCTGTGGATATCATGTAGTCCAAATCCCTGTGTCACCTAGAAAGGGTGCCCAGGACCATATCATGTTTTAGTTGTTTCACATAAAAGTACATTGCAGTGATGACTATAGCATAGTTGATATGAAAAGATTCTGAAAGTATGGCGAAGTGATGTTTCCCTGCATTTCTGCAGAAATTGGAGCTGTTGCTGGTGTGGTTCTTGCACATACTTACACTGATTGGAGGAGAGTCTGTGAAATAAGACAAAATGTATCATCTTGTTTTCAACAGTTTGCAAGGCCCACTGAAAGGCACTTCATTTGGCATGTATTGATAAATTGAAATGTATCTATGTTTTTTTTCTGTATAAGAGTTTTAATATGCTATATAAATATGTCCTAAGGGATAGAAAGCAGCCCTGCAAAAGAGGAATTTTCTGCCGAAGTAGTGATGCTAGGTTAGCTGTAGCTGTTAAAGGATGAAGTTGAATCATAAGCAAGATGCAAATGAGAATATCTCAGAGATAGGAATAGAGGTGATCTTAGGGCTGTTACAAGAGCTTTAGAATACAGAGGGCACAAAAATGATTTAAGGCTGTGGCTAGTGGGTATCAACAGCCCTGCACAAAGCTGACTCATGAAGATTTGGGGCCAGAGTGGTGCAGGAGGTTACTCAAGTCCAGCAGCAGAGCAAGATAGGAATGTGCTCCAGTTGGTGTGTGCTTTCCTTTTGTATTCCTCCCTTCACAAAATTATTTTTGGAAACATCATATGATTATTAACTTTGCTGGGATGCACCATCTCCCAAATAAATGTTTCACCTGCTTCCTTCTTCTTGTCCTTGACTTGGGTGGGTGTTAGCAGTGTGAAAATGCAGGAAAAAAAAGCCTGTATTTTTCTCTTCAGCTGAGCAAGGAGAGGGGAAGGAGTTGCCAAACAAAGCAGGCATTACAAATAATTTTGAATTTGAATATGGTAGTTGAGGACAACCAGTGGACTGCCAGGTTCACCATGACAGGAAATGTGCCTGCATTATCTCCCTTAATTAGAAAATGGGCCAAGAGATGATTAAATAAACAGACTGCCACATGCTTTAGTAGATGGGAAGACAACTGATTTATCAACATAACTTTAAGAAGGGAGAATAATTGGGGAAGTTGGCAGTAGATGAATCCTAATATTAGTCTTCAGGACTTATGCTCTGTGTTTAAAATAGATTTTACCAGCCTCTTGCAACCCAGCTCAGGAGTTATAAAATCAAATTAAGCAAATAAGTCAAACAAGGATCTGGGAGTTGCATAACTTGTCCTTTTTGCAGTCAAAGAGGGGGTTATAGTTTAAAATGCTACGTGTCATTTTCCCATACTCATCAGTGGGTTAATTTGACAGATTCCTGAGTCTTTCATAGAGTTGTTTTCTATGAGGACAAAAAAGGAAACTGACATGGTCGCTGACCCCACAGGGGGTCCTGAGGAAAAAACACACGTCCAATTGGTTAATTTAGCAAAAAAGGGGTCCAAAAGCATATTAATTCTTTTCTGCAGCCAACAAACAGACAAGGCAGCACCATGAGAGCTCTCAGAAGACCTTTAAAGTATGCCTCCATGGGGAGGCTGTGGGGAAACATACTGAGCTTTAAGATGTATTATTTGCTTTGTGCTGTTTCCCTGTGTGACCAGCTTTATTTCCCACTGCCAGCAGTTCACCTTAATTCACTTATGAGCCTCTTCCCCTGGCCAAAACACCAAAGGCATAGGACTGGTTATTACCCCCATCCCACCCTTAGCCTTTGTAGGGGACAGCTTGTCAAACTTCAAACACAGCATCTGAACATGTTTTTAAGTGAGGATCTTTATGCAGCTGCCTCAGCATATAAATGTGTTGTTCAAACATTAGCACAGATACAGAAAGTATAGCCCCTCTCCTTCCCGTGACCGCTTTTCTCTAAAAATATATTTTATAGTATGTAGGACTTAAAAAATATACCATATAACTTTATAAGCACATCATGAGCAAAACAATACCGGTTCATGGAATTTACATAATTTATTGCCAGTTAACAATTCTTTTGATTAATGTGTATTGAGGAGAAAAAAGACAATTAAACAAAACAGTTGGCAAAGAAACACCTTTGTTTTCTGGGCTCCAATTCAGTAAAATACTTCTCTCTGCTTCTGGATCTCCACTCACCTTGAATTTGGGGCATGTTATGCTCAGGTAGTCCTAATCCCTTTGGTGAGGTGAGGTGAGGTGAGGTGAGGTGAGGTGAGGTGAGGGGCAACGTAGGAGACTGGGGAGAAGTCAGTTGCTTCTTGCTTCTTACTTGTATTCCTCCACCCCATTGTCCATTTTCTGTGGGACACAGTCCCTCCATGGTGTCCCTGCTCTGGTGTGCATCCCATGATCCACAGTCCCTTCAGGGCTGTGCCTGCTCTACCACACAGCCCTTCCAAGCAAGACTATGTCTCCAGCCACATCCCAACAGTGCCGCCATTTGTCCTCTCCTTTTAACAGCTGGTGCTTTCTTAAATATCTGTGAGCAGAAGCACCATGGGCTTCCCTAGTTGAAATTTTGTCACACAGTGGGTTTATTGCAGTGGTGTTAGGGGCAGATGGGAGTAGCTGACTGGAACAGTACATGACCTCCTGCCATAACAACCCACCCTGCTAGCCCCCTTCCACCAAACCCCTTCCAGTTAAGCCCAGTACAAAGCATCCTCTTCTAAGTTGCATGTGATCTGTTGGTTAAATTCTAACTTTCTGTTTCTAATTTTGTTATAGGTTTTTTGCCTATCTCTAGGTAATAGCTCTCTTCATTGCTTTTCTTATGTGAAATATAAACATACTTAGCATTTGAAAGAAGTCTTGTGAGCCTGAATTTAACAGTGTTTGCAGAGTAGTCTGGTACCACAAAATGAGAGTTGTACTAAGAGAAGAGTTTGCTCATAGTTCCACTTCTTACCTTCAGCAGCAAACTGGATCCTTTCCACACACAAAAGAAATGGGAAGACCAAAACTTCTTGTGTTCCTTGACTTGGTGTTTACTGATTTGTTTTGCTTTTGCTGTAGGAGTTGGTTGCACTGGTGGAAACAGGAAGTGAGCAAGCTTTGAGAAAGCTCCTTTGGTGGAGTGCATCTGTCAGAAGAGGGGAAGAACATCTTTGGCCATAGGCTTGCCAAACTCTTGAGAAGGCCTTTAAACTAAAGGTGCCAGTGGGACGGGAACCTCAGCCCATCCCACTCCTACCAGTTTGATGGCAGTGCAAATCAGTTAGTTTCCCAGTAGATTCCTAAATAATTCCAAACTGTTGATGGTAGTGAAACTTTCTTCCGAGGTCAGGGATAGTAGACAGCAGAATATAGTCATCAGCTTTGCTTATTCTTCTCAAGTTGTTTTCTTTTATAAATCACATGAAAACATTGAGCTTTTTCTCAGAAGTAATTTTTATGAACATTTTTTCATAAGAACAGGAAGTAATAATTACACTTGAATAACAAAAAGTAGAGAAGAATATTGCTTACGTGCATTGTTCTGCTTGCTGTTGAAATATTGATTTCATTCAGATGCAGAGACTATCAACCACTGTAGCAACTGGCTGAATTGGGCCTGGAAGTGGTGACCATCAGTGGAGCTGAATTTTCAAAAATGGTGAAGCTGGTACTTGCCTCCATGAGCATGGAGTTAATCTCTAGGATAAACAAGGACATTAGGATATTCTTGCCTCGTTATTCTCAGTGTAAAAGCTTCCATTGGCTATGATTGGTTTCTGAAAACGTCTTCATCTAATATTTGGAGCTGCTGAAAAGTAATTATAACACAGAAGTCAGGATACCAAATCAAGAAGTCTATTCTCACTTGAGTTCCTCCAAGTCCCCTGTTTCAGGATGGGCAGATTAACAGTTCTGTAGTCATGTAGTGCTCAGGTGAACACTTCGGAATTTCTCTTTTATGCCTTCTGTTTTTCCAGAGTTACAGAAAAGCATAAATATCCCTCCCCCAGCTCCGTAACTCTGTCACTCTGCCTCTACTCTGCAGTAGATAAGTAGCTACTGCTACATATCTAATTTGTGTCTTTTCACTAAATAATTAGTAGCTTTGCTGCATCTTTGTCTATAGAACAAAAACCTGTTTGCTCATCAGGCAATTTGTTGCCAGAAATGCCATAAATGTAGTAAAAATACTATAAATATAGCACGTGTGGCACTAGCTCCATTCAGTACTAACAGTGGAAAACTCAGCTGTGGCACGTTTAGCAAAACATGGCAAAATACTGGTATTTTGACACAGGTACGCTCAGATGAAGCATAGTTGAGTGAAAGAGGATGATTAAATGAGGCTTTTTATGCAGGCAAAATTTTCAAGCATGTATTTTAAAATAAAAGTATACCTTTTTTAATTCACTGGAGATTACTCCAAAATACTGCTTTGCCTACTTAGTTATTTTATTATGTTTATGGTGAAAATTGGAATTTGCACTTTTTCAGTCTGTATTCTTTATATGTCCGCTTATAATCTTCATGAAAGTAGTGAAGGTACCTACCCACAGAAGTATTTTGCAGGGTACTTTCCTAATCCTGTTCCTGCTTGGAGTCAGTTGATAAAATACCTTTGTCATCAGTGACAGGGGTTACATTTGCAGACAGGAGTATTATCTGTGTCCTGCAAACATCACCATACAAATTCAGGAGGAACCAAATAGGATTACTGTCAGCCTGTCCTTAGTTTCAGGATAACTACCCTGAAGCCAAAGAGATTGTCTGAGGGATTGATTTAATCCTATGCATCATGATAATTGAGACTCATTCAAGAGGAAGACATCATGAAACCTAACAAAGGAAATGACCAAATGATTAATATACCCACTGGATAGCAACTACCAGTCTGTTGGTTTTTTTTTTTGCAGTCAGGATACAGAGACAGGGGCAACTAAAGAAATAGCGGAAATCTTTTTTGCTACTTTGGAGAGTAGAATTTCTAAATTAATATCTGGGACATGTTTCTAGCTAAACATTCCAGGAAAAAAAAAAAAAGGAGTGTTGTAGATTACATTACTACTGCAATTCTTGTGTCAACCTTCCTATCCCGATCAATGAGCTGTCTGATTATAGATCAGTTGTGCAGCACAGGACCGTATATCTCATGATCCATGCTATTCTGTAGTAAACAGCCTGTTTCGTCATTAGGATACAAAGAGCTTTGGCCACATGTTATTTCACAACTTTTGAAAGGTTTGTGAAGAAAGCGGCAAGAAAAAGCTGCAGATGTCATGGTCATTTGTGCTTTGAAGAACAGGTCTTCTTCTTCATCATCTGCTTATTCTGCAGTTCTGATCTGAACTATGCAAAGACTGCAAACTGGCTGCATTGGTGCTTCCCTGGGCCTCTCCATGCACATATGGCACTCCCTGTGGCTGTGGGATGCTTTTCTATCTGCGAGGGTAGGGAGGAGAAAGCTGTGCCCCAGTAAAGCCCGTGTCTGTTCAGCAGAGCCTTCTAGTCATGAACCTCAGATCAGAAGGGCTGTTTGTGTATTGCCTTTCTGCCCCACACCGTGCATTGCTTCACAGGATGGTTGCACAGATACTAAGTTCCTTACCTTAAGAATGTGGTTAATGCTGGGCATGGTTTTTTTTGGTTGCCGTGTTTGGAGACATGAGTGGCTCCCTGTGAAAGGTTGTTTTCTCCAAGTCAGTAAGCTGGGCAATGGTGACATGGTGTCCTTGCTATTGGCTACTCGGTCACGTCTTCTGATGGCTGCCTCCAGGCAAGGTATCTCTGCCTGTCAGGAGGTCATACTTCTTCTCTATCTACTTGCCTACTGACACACTTGTATATACATCTTAAAACCTCACTGTGTTTAAAACAATTGTCAAAGGATTAAAACGAGATGTTTACACATCATCCTTAGTCTTACTGACTGGCAGCAGGAGGAGCTGGAGAGGGGAAATACCTAGCCATGCTTTGCTTCAGTTGGGGAACTGGAAGTGAGGATGGGACTCAGGCACTGAAGGAAGATTTGAGTCTTTAAAGCAGCCCTGGTTTTAGTGAAGGTCATTATTGCATTTTTTCTGGTTTTCTTATAGAATACTGTTATTTATACTATTTACTCAATTCATCCACTTATCAGCTTTTGCTCAGGACAGACTGCTGGCTTCTGTTAAATACTGGTACAAAGGTGATGTTTATTTGGAGAGATTTTGCCTTATGTTTTGCCAGCTCTATATTTTACTCACATAAGCATAGAAACACAATTTTCTCAGAAGAACATCATTCTCTATGGAGAACTCATTCTTCTTGGAGCCTGTTTAGATCCTATCAACATCTTCCCACAGGCAGGTTTGTCATGTTAGAAAGAGGTTTCTTCAACTACTAATGGCTGTGAGATGTTGTATTTTTTCCATTCCTTTCCTGCTGCGTTTAAAGTTGAACTGAGAAGTAAAAATTATAAAATAATTAGGTATCAATTTATGTGCTTAATGTACCTGAAATGCATGTTGAAGCATTACAGAGCAGAGAGGACCAGACATTCTTCGGATAGAAATACTGATTACCTTTTTAAGACTGCTTTTTTCCCTTCATCTGTGAAATCAAGTTGGTACTCTCTGAAAAATATTCAGGAATGCATCCTTCCATGGAATCACAATTTCTAACAAAACAGATAGATTTCTGATTTTTACAGAGTGGCTTGTTAGCATTATCCCCAGCAAGTAAGTAAATGCTTAAGGACTTGACAAAGAATAGCAAATGTATCTCTTTATGTTCCTTAGAAGTGAGTTCTGTGTTAAATTCTCCCCAGTTGCTAGTGTGAGGCATATTCAACAGATATAATGGTCCAGTTTTCTGGTTTGGATTTTGTATTTGAAAAACAGCATTTACTTCTGCCTTCATTTTTTGAGTTAACTGTGTAATCCAAAATTGAGAGCAGGAACAAGTCTAAAGGTGGCAAAACAGAATAATGCTTTGGAGTGTCTTGTAATTAATTTTCAAGAAATACATCTGCTATCAAACACTCTGGTATGGGGAGATTCTATTAATGAGGTTTTGGGTGTTGAGTCAACACAGAAAAACTCCAAAAGTTTTAAATATCTTTTCAAATGCTCATGTGTGCCTGTCTGTGTCTCTGTGTTTGATTTTCTGATTCCCTTGTCTGTCTAGTCTTTATATTTCATATAATATCCATCTGGGACTAGGTATCACAGTATCTTAAGCCAAAGAGTCAGCATTTCCAGTCTTCCTGCCTTCTCAGAAAAATCAGTCAATAACTAGTTGTCATTTCCCATGTTTAGGAAATACCTTTCCTTATGTGTCCTTAATTAAATTTTAGTCAAGAACATACCTCTACACCTTTCCCAATTTAAAAAGAACAGTGAAGTTTCAGAGAAGCACAAACCCAAAAAGACTCAGGAAGCGCTGAAGAAGATTCACCTTTGAGTTTTTGTTAAAGACAGTCATCACCTAAGGCTCTGCAGCAGGAGAATAATTAAGGAGTCAGATCTTTGGGGAGGTTTGGGGCAGGGGGGAGTGCTCTTCTGCAGGTTTTAGTGGAGAGGGGATTATGTGCAAAATTCTCTGGTGCCCATCAGAATCAGTGAGATTCATTCCAGCAGACTGTGTGAAGAGTGGGTGGTTAATTTTTAAAGGTAAGAATCTGAGAGGGGGCAGAGTTTGGCAAGTAGGAGTAGCTTGCTCAGCAGCAGGTTCTGCAGCACACAGCATGTTTCGTGCTGCCACTCAGCGAGGGCTGGACACTGGGGGCATGACCCTCCCTCTCCTCACCAGCATTTTGAGTAAAGCTAACTTTTTCTTTGACAGTGTCATAATTTTATCAGTCTCTTTTAGAAGATACAATTATTCCTGGTGGTTTTTCCTCTCTATTGTAAATTCCTCTAAGAAAATAACAAGCAGAAGTGGGTCACTCCCACAAAGCTTGTACTGATTCACAGCAATCATGAGCTTTTTCTTTTTTTAAAGCACATCTAATTCACTGTCATTGGCTGAAATCAGTGAAGGCTTAAGCACATATATGCTGGAATGCAATGTGACTGTACTTCTGTGTCCTTCATTTGCCAGTAACAATATAGACCAATACAGAGAATGTTTCTGTGCATCAGAGATGTTGATTTTTTTGTAAGGTTAGGCATATTTCTGACATTACAACTTAAGTGAGCATTTCCAAAGCTGTAGCCAAGCAGCTTTTGGGACAGAAGGCCTTTTAAGCAGAAGCAAGGAGAAAGTTGCAGAGCCATTTGCAGCAATGTTCTCCTGGCAGGGTGGGAAAATAGGATCTAGGGAGAAGACTTTGGATGTAACTGTATAACCAAAAAAAATTCAGAAATTAAGAGAAAGAAAGGCTTGGGGAGAATTAGTATTACTATAAAAAATAAATTCTACCTCTACAGAGAAATTAGAAATGAATAGAGAAGTTAGAAACGATAGGTTCATGCTTCATGACTGTCATGGCAAAGTGGTTTAAAGCCCTCTAGTTTACATCTTTTGCATATATAATCCAAGTTGTCATAGTCATCTTTCCTTTTCCTGGACACATTTACCCATATCTAGATTCCTGCCTCTGATGCTATTGCAGTTTGCCTCTCACTGTGTCTAGAGGAGGGTGGCCCAGTTTACAATGGCTCTGATATGGTCAACATTACCATGTGGACTACTTTTATAACAGGATAAGTTGCTACAGTCTGACTGAAAATTGCTGTTCAGAAGCAGTTGCAAAAGGAAGTTGTAGTGTTTTACCTCACAATTCTATCAGCCTTGGTTATAGGGAGTACACTGCGAGCATGCAGACACTGAGTATGTTCAAAATTAGGGGCCAGCAAGGTTAAGAACTGCCTTGAAATGCATTAGCACCTAATTAATCTTCAGTAGGAAGTTGTCCAACACTGCGCTGAATTATATAAAGGTCTGCATTTGGTTTTGTTGCTGTGATGAAATAAACCTAATTGCAGCTGTTTAAGAGACAAACAAAACAACCCCACAAAAAACCCCACAAAATATATAGGGAGAAAAGGAGACAGATTTTTCCATGCACAGTCACCTTTGTAATCTTTTACAAATTAGAGGAGAACCACTACTATTTCAGCCTAATGTATGGGTCACTGTAAAGATCACATGTCACTGTAAAAATTCTGTATAATTACCATTGTCTTTATGACCAATGACAATATTCCATTCTGTTATATGCGTGGCAACAAAATAATAGGCAATGCAAGATGAATATACAAGAAAGAAAAACTAGTTAAAGGTCTGTAAGGGGAGGAAAAAGTCCTACAATTATGCATAAGATTCTAGGTGGAGAAGTAATCTGTTAAATACAGAGAAAGATATAATTACAAAATTATCATGAAGCTGTTTGCATTAGATCTTAATGACCTTATAAATTATAACAAATTACTCAAGCAAGCTAAGAGGTTTTTCAGAGACTTCTGATAACTTGGTAAATCTGAATTGATTTTCCAAGATAAATGCTGTGTGGTCTGGCGTATGTGGATGGCTGTTGGTCAGATAATGCCTTTCCAGAAAATCTGCTGACTATTCAGTTCAAAAATTCAAATATGAAGTTTTATAGAATGGGGCACCCAGTTGCCAGAAAGTTTGTATCAGAGTGCTTGTAAATCAGATCAAATAAAATCCCTATGTGGATCCCAAACCCCAGTTCCTAATGGAGTCTGAGAATGGTCCAGAACCCCATCCTAGCGATGAATGCCACAGCTCTGGGCAAGTCCTCAAGAAAGTTTGTGTTCTTGTGCCCTTTGTGCCTGTGTGTAGGCAGAAATAACTAGGCAAAAAAGGCATATCTAGGATTCCTGTTGGCTTCAGGTTCAATGAGAATGATTTGAATCCTTTTTCTTACATTAAATTAAAAGGTTTCTGGCATTTGCGGGTGATTTATTTCTTTACATGGGGGGATGCAACACAATTTACCTGATATGGCTAGGGATTTATTAGGTTATTAAAGCTGTCAAAAGTGACAAAATGCTATATTTGAATTGCCAGTTATGTTCATTGTCCTTGAAAGTGACAGAGGGGTCAGAAGCGTGGTGCCACATAAAACCACATGGGATTTGCAGAGGTGCAGAAATATTAACAGTGAAGAGGTCTGTGCACACTTTATCACAAATGCCATTTGCTTTTTCATTTCCCCTTCTTGTTTTACAGAAAGAGATGACAACCAGGATGTGTCGCTAAAAACTACCCACTGAAGAAAAGCAAAGTCCGGTTTCCTTCCTACTGCAGAGTTCAAGAACATGACAGCTCTCATGGACTGAGCCTGCTTGTTAAGCCCTGAAATCAGGAAAGCTGGGAACCACAATTGCTGTCACAAATGCTTCTCTCCAGTGTCAGTGTTCTTAACCCTGAATGTACTGCTAGGAACCTCATCTAATCAACATGGATTATTGAGAAAAAGAAGAAACATATTAGTTCTAGCTCCTTTGTTAGGGATAAGAACCTCTTCAGCCACAAACAATGACAGACAGTGCTCCTGCTGCTAAAGCTATACTGAAATTCAGGCCCCTGTGCTAACCTCCAGACTAGCTGTTTTGAAATGAGATCTGCAACCTTGTTTTCTTTTTCTTTTGTTTCTTGGTATGTACTTTCTTTCCTTACTGCAACAGACTATTGGAGAGGTTCTGGAATCAAAGGCATCTTCACCTTTAATGCCCCCTACCCTGCACCAGGCTACCCAAGGCTTGGCCACCATTCCCGAATGCCAGCAAGCCTTGTGTTTCCGGGAAGACAGCCATGTCCTTCAGCTGAACAGGCAGTTTGTGCTTCATCGTGACTCATAATTTAATGACAGTGGGAAGGTTTCTGATCTCAACTACATGAACAGGGATCCAGATATAACTCTGCAGTGCTGAGGTATTTTCCTTGAATTCATGCTGTGACTGACAGCAAATGTGCTCAGTATCTCTATATTACATTTAAAAAACAGCTAAAGTCATCATTTTCCTGAAGTACCCTATGGAATACACCAATCATGTAATTTCATATCCTTCTATCCCCTTAGAAAAATGATCCCTCTCAATCACCCTAAAGATTTATCTTTTCAGAGAAAAAGAAATCTAATTTTAATAACTTGCAGGAAGATACAATACAGATGAGTACTAAAAAGGTTAGGTAAGGAGGGACTAATTGAAGATCTCTGTTGCAGCTATACAGTGCCCAGCAATGTGTCTTGCTTTATACACTGGACTAACACAACATTTTTTTGCCAGAACTTAATCCAACTTAATTAACATATTAATTTCCATACATTTATGGACAGCCTGGAAGGATGCATTGCAGGAAGTCAAGCCTTCTATGCCAAATATGCCCTAAAGAGGCTTTCTTCTAAAAAATAAAAAATTAAAAAACTAATGTGATACTAAACAGAGATATCACAAGAGAAATACTGCTGAATACATGAGAATCAAGCAGAACGCATCTATGTATTCTGTGCCTTGTAATGAATTTTGCACACTTGTGTTATTGTGAAAAATTGCTTTTTCCTGAGTAAGTGCTGAACCCTGTTGCTGCCTTCTCCCTGAGTAAGTTAGGTATGTTTACATGTTCTGAGACAGCATCGGAAGAAAATCTCATGGAGTATCTTGTGATTGGATCATTTGAAGCAGAGAGGTAGCAGACTAGAGAATAACAGCAAGCCCTTTCTAGCTCAGTGTTATAGCACGTACTGATTTACTTGCCTGTTTGCTTAAATCAGGACTTGTAAATGTCAGCGATCACGTTCTTGCTGGGAAAAAGTGGTATTGTCTGTGAACATTTGGTGTACCCATGGTGGAAGCTTTCCTGCATTTCAAGAACTACACAAGCAGCATTATCCTTTACTTTAAAGGGGATGGACCTAAATGTTCCTACCTCTGTTGGTGATCTTTGCAATCAGGTTAATTCTTTGGGGATTGGAACACACGCACAGATGATTTCTGTCCTGCTGTCTCTTCTTCAGGATATAACTAGCTTCTGGAATTCATTGCCACAGCTACTCCTGAGCTTGCTTCATTTTAAAGAAAATGAAAAACGTAACATCTTTGGGGTGGTTCATGTAGCTGGCAACTGCCTGGAATTGCAACTTTAATTGCTTTTGAAAGCGTTTTTTGAACTCCTCCAAAGTGCCTGAGCTGTGGCAGTGTTTGAGATGGAGCTGTAGGTGATGCAGTGCTCTTGAATTCCACTGCCACTGTGGACAGTTGCCATGTGGTGTTCTGTATTTGAACATGGGCAGCACTGTATTTGAAAGATTAACATGAAGATGCAAATATGTGGGATTCTGTGCATAAAGATCAAAGTCACTACACAAATTGAAAAACGTGGTATTTTATGCATAATTTATTCCGCGTTTTATTACACTACTTACCATATGCTGGTTGGAGTCTATTCACGCAGCTCAGTCTGAAGATTAAGCAGAATATTTTCTCAGTTAGCTTTTTATGATTGCATTGATTTTGTGAATGCAAAACTTGATTGTTGGAGTGTTTTTCTTTTCTTTTAAATTGTTTTTTTTTCCCCTAAAACCCTCATGTTTCTTTTTCTGGCATGGCACTCTGTATGAGGCAGAAGAGTGAAATGCAGAGTTGAACCTTAGAGGATTTGCTTTTGACCTGGCCAAAATCCCTGTAATGGGAAAAGCCCATTATAATTAAGGAGCTGAACCAGCTGGAAAGGAGAGCAAAGTGTACTTGTTTTCGTTACTTATTCTGCTAGGAAGAACATGGAGTTTCCTTCCTCCAAATGGTAGGATGCGACCTTCCGCTGAGTATCTCCCTTCAGGTACTCCTGCTTCCACAGCACAGGTATTCAGCTACCACCTGGCCACCTCAGGCCATGGGCTGTTTCTCCTGTTCCTCTGCCTGGTAGCTGATAAGCCAATAAGAATAATGTTTGGAATGTGGCATCTCTACATAAAAGCATCATTTTACCACTTTCCATAGAAGTGCAGACTCTTTGTCATCAAGGATTCCAGCTTCATCAGTAATTTGCTCAGGGCCACAAACAGATAGAATCGTGTTTTGGTTGTTAATTCTTTTTCTATCTGATCTTACTATTATGTATGTTCCTAATAATGCCAGCATTCCATATTGTCCTACGACTGGGAAGAGTGGGGGGAGGAGAGGGAGAAAAGAGGTTATTGTTTGGATTTTTTGGTTTTTTGTAGTTTTTAATCAACTTTCTAGTCCTTCAGTCAGGTTTAGTTTTTTTTGCCTATGTTTTTTCGTGGTACTTACCTTTAGAGATGCTGTTCTGTTAAGCTTCAAGGCACTTTATAGTGCCTTCGTAGAGAAATCATTTCAACTGACCGAAACTCAGCGTTACTTCAGAGTGTGAAAGGTTCCCATGACACCAAACTTCTCTTCAGTGGTTAAAGACTTAAGAGCTTTCATTGATTGTCTCTGTAATAAGAGATTTTGTAATGAACTTCTGCTTTGTGGGAACATAGATTAGTGACAACTGTAATAAGAAACAAATCTTAACATAACCTCCCTTAGGTTTTATGAACGATTTAGTCCCAGGGTTTATTAACGGACAAGGCTTTTTACTGATCCACAACAGTGAAATTGATGATTTCTGTCAGATTTGTGAGAAGTTGGGGACTTACGAAACTTACAAGTTTTCTCCAAGAACTCAAGCTCCAAGTATCAAAACCTACACTGGGCAAGTTATTTTATTCTCTTGATGAATGGATTCATTAAGAGCAAGGCAGGGAAAGACAATGAAAACAGATAACGTGTAACTCTACAGGGACCTACAGACAACTCAAGATGTGCAGAAACCTAGTGGGTGAACACTGACCTCAGCAATCAGAAATTCCTGTTCTGTGGAGAGGATACAGAGAATGATTCTCTTTGTAGTCGGGAAGCCACTATTGCCAAGTCTCTATTAATAACAGACTAAAAGGATCTTTTAGCACCTTTGGGCTGAATAACTTGCACGTTTTGGAGCTCTTTCACACAAAGCTACTTACTCCTTCCTATCACTTTCTACCTTTTCTGCATGTTCTTGATGTTTTTCATTCTCCGGGTGTGAGGTCTCAGAGCCAGCCTTCAGCCTGTCAGTGTTCCTTGTGCTTCCCCAAGGACAGTGTTGTTATAAAAAGTAGGTTTCTCACCTCCCTCTGTGCCTCCAGAAGGCAAATGTAGGTTTCTCACCTGTGCCCTCTGAGGAGCGATCACTGAGGGCTGGCTGTGCATCATCTCTTCAGAAGAACAGAAGCAAGAGACCAGGAGGTACCTGCAAGAGCAGCAAAACAGGAGTCACTTATGTGTAAAACAGGAATATGATTGCTGTGGTGTAGCATGCTCCACGGGCTTTAGAAAGGGGATAACACTGGGGGACCCAGTATACACAAGTGGTCAGTGTTTAAACATTTTTTCTTATGTATTTGAAGAAGTTTTTAGTAAAAGACATTTTTAATAATTATGGAGGCTATTCCAAGGGCAAAGCAAGCCAAATCAGCACCAAGAACCTGGTGGTGGTGTACATATAAATAAAAAACGATCAAAGCTAATTTTTTCATGTATTTTATGTTAAATAGGCAGTGATTTCCAAGGTTTAGCCAAATATGCTAGAGCTCTTAAAGTAGTTTCTGTTCTATGTTTTAATAAGTTTTACTGTTTTAAAGACAGATGTAATTAATATAATTAAAAGTTATAAGAATTTTCTCCCAGGGAAAAAATAAGTTACTTGTCCAGTCTAATACATGTGTGTCTTTGTATGTGCATGAGTGCATATATATACATATATATATATGTGTGTGTGTGTTTGGGGATATGGATGTGGAAGCATCAGCATATGCATGTGTACACTCCCTGCTGTTTCCCATAAAATACATTCTTTAATTTTAATAATTTTTAAGGGGAATGCATCTTTCTAATAAATAAGTGGTTGATTTTTTTCTTCCTTCATGCATCAGCACTATTTTGTGTGTTAATTTTTTTTATGATATCATGTTTGTCTCAGACTTTTTTAGTTCTGTTTGTTATTAAATAATGGTTCAACTGTATGGGAAGAGAGACCGACATTAACTGTTGTAGTCATTAAAAGAAAATGAAAGTTTACTTTACAAACCAATCATAATGGGTGAAGAAATGGAATACAAATATAAATAAAATTAACATAACAATGTGGAAGTGTTGTGAAGTTATTTGGGATCTAACTCTTCAGCAAGAAAAATGCATATGGTTTTCATACCACAGAGTAGAAGTCCCTGGCAGGCTTGCAGGACTCAGAGGTAAGTGATATCCATCAATGCCAATGCACCAGCTTCACAGTCCTCCTGTCACCAGTGTGACACCGAAAAAAATTGACCAAATGTCATACTAATGTGAACTGGCCAGCCTCTCACCAACACCATGGGGTCCGGTGAGTCCAGTGAGTAGCCATTCCTTAGCTAAGCTGGCCTGCTCATCTTTGCCTGTCAAATCTTTGAGCTTGGGTAACTCATGGGCTTCATGATGTCCTTCAGCTGACTCCTGATGGGACACTCCAAGGAGTGTTCAGGAGTGACGTGTAAGTAGCGCCAAGCCAGTTAAAGGCAAAGTTTTGTCTCCTGAAAACAGACCTGAAGAGCCTTAGTTAGAATTTGGCTGCCACAGAGGGAAATGGAGGCCTAATAGGGCAATAGAAATTTTCCAGCATATGGACTTGGAGCTCACTGTATTGCATTCTTTGTCCTGATTCCTAAAGCACAGATGACCACATATATGTGCAAAATTACATATAAAGGTGCTGTACCTAATACAAGTCAGGTACAGAGCTTGAGGGGAGCAGGAGTATTCGGGTTAAGAATGGCTTTGTAGAGACAGCACCCAGTAGGAGAGCTGATGCTGGACTTAGGGTGTCTCTCTGGCACGGGGAGGATCTGAAGATTAGAGATGCTGGAGCTAATGGAGTAACTGGAAAACAGCTGCTGAGGGAAGCTGAGGAACTTGACAAGCTAAAAGAAGCCCAGTGGCAAGAGTAGCAGGAGGTTTTCCAGGGTAGCATGTGCAAATCTATACATCAGAGGGCTGTGCAACCGTTCAGAGGGCCATCAATGGTTTGTAGAAAAATGCCAAGAGAAAGCTCATGAAGTTGAATGAAGGGAAATGGAAAGTCTTGCAATTGAGAGTCCTGCAATTGCGAATACAGACTCAGCCTGTACAAGCAGGGGCCACCCGGCTGGAAGACACTTTGGCAGGGAAGGACCTGGGGCCCCAGTGGACACCAAGCTGACCATCACCCAGTAATCTGCCCTCATGACAAATAAATCCAATGGCCTCCTGGACTGCATTAAGAGGAGTGTCACCAGCACTTCAAGGGCTGATCTTTCCTCTGTCATCAGCCATCGTGAGACATGCCTGGAGTGCTTGGTCCAGTCCTGGCCTCATCGATACAAGAGACAGTACAGACTGGAGAAATGCAGAAAAAGGCCACAAGGATGACAAATTGACCAGGACATCTCTCACACAAGGAGAAGCTGAAAGATACAGGACTCTTTATCCTGTAGAAGGTCAATGGAGGATGTTATCCCTTTAATGAGGTGAGTGAAGAAGACAACCAGACTCTTCTCAGTGGTATCCAATGACAGAAGGAATTGGACACAAAATACAGAAAACTCCTATTAAACCCATGAAGAACCTGTTCAAGGTGACCCTGCTCTGAGTGTGGCGTTGAACTAGGAACTGCCAGTAGTGCCTCCAGTCCAGCGGTGTGGTGGGTCTGTGACCACAGCAGCCTATACAGGCTGTCCAGCAGTGACGAGGATCTTCAGTCTGCTGTTGACAGTTTCTCTCTTGAGGCCAGAAGAGACCTGTTCTGTCAAAAGCACTGTAGGAAACCTTTGCCCATATGACATTGTTGCATGCCTGCCTCATGTTCCTTCTCCTGAAGCCGTACAGCAGTGAAAGCTGAGCAGCAAGTGGAAAGCACCTCCCTGCATTAGCTGAGAAGCGAAGGAGCAGGGCAGAAGTGAGACTGGCTATTGCAGCCTGCACACCTTGCTGTACTGCACAAGTTGTCTCAGCTGTGTCATTGCCACTGTAACTGGGATGATTTTTTCCTGCTGCTGCTCCATATGATGGCAAAGCAGGACTCAGCCTTCCTTTTCTATCCAAACTGCTCTTCAAAGTCCTTGGAGAAAGCAAAAAATAAAAGTGAGGCAAACCCAGCAGGCAGCAGGGTGAAAAACAAGCAGATCTTTCTGATTAAAAAAAATAGACGTGACGCAGAACAGATGGCACTGGTGGTTTGAAACCTTAGATTGTATTTAATATGTCATGGCAATTAGAGCAGTTCCAGTAAATGGACAGGTCATCTGCAGGTGTCGCCCACCTGGTGCATGCATTTTGGGAAGTGGAGCCATTCTGGCAGAGTAAAAGCCACACATTAATCACATCCCTAAAAGCCATACTGTAGGTAATTACTAACCATTCACTAATAAATATGGCACAAAGGGTAGCAGTAGTTAGGAGGGGAGGTGCATAAACAGTTGTGCTCTCCTCATGTAATCACATTCTATCCATCAAACAGTAAGAAACGCCCACAACAACACAAAACCAAAACCAGACCAGTTATGAAGTTTGGCATTTATATCAGCAGGAACTGTGTCACAGAGTACTCCTAAAGCACCACAAAGTCTTGTCAGGCTTGTCAGCTCTGCAAATCAGGACACTTTTTTTTTGTTCAGTGTTAAGCACTTGTCATGTTACTTTCTGACTTACAATGGGCAACTGCTACGAGGTCACGTACTTAAGGCATCATTGCTGTTCATAGCAAGAGACTAGCGTCTAAAAAGCGACATCACTGACCAAATGAAGAAAAGAGCTTGCTGAGCACACCTAGCTTTATGTTGATGGAGAAGCAAAACAGCGAAGTGTCTGGGAACACACTGAACAAAGCTGCATCCTCTATTGCTCGTAGTCTCTGGCTCAGTGGTGCTGTCATTTTAGACAAATCGTCAAGCAATTTGTTTTCTACACAGTGACATAAATGTTCATGAGGAAAAAAAGAATCAGTGAATGCAGTAACAGAATTCTGGCACAGGTTTGGAAGGCCTCCTGTGTCTGAAGATAGGTCTAAAGTCAGCTGCGAGTGATTTTTCAAGCCTTGTGCCACCATGCTGTGCTGGAGTGCACTTCACTCATGGTCTCTGAGTCTTTCAGGCTCCACTGGTCACAAGCTGTAAAAATCAGATGTTTCCACAAACTGCTCCCCTGTGCTCCCAGCAGACAAGTGTTTAGTAAACTTAATTTAATATGTGCACTTTATACTCTGTTAACAAAACTATTCCACCACCTGCTTCAACTTTCTGAGGCATTATCTTAGAAAATTATCAGAGAAATAAGCTAACAGTGCAGTCTAAAAACTCTCACATTTACCAGTAGCTTCAGTGACACACACACAGGTATGACCTTCAGAGTTAAGTCCAAGCGTTAAGTCACCTATCTCCCAGTTGCTACCAAAACAGCCATCCCAATACTAGCGCCAATTAATCTACCTACTTGATTGTCTAATTTTTAGGGAGCTATGACATGATCAAGTATGAAGAGACAAATGATATTTACTGGTGGAAAAACTCTTTAAACCCTGATAACCTAAACCACTGCATTTATCCTTCTCAAACAGGGTGTTATGTAGTACCTAAATGGGACCTACAGGAAAACTTTAGGCTGGGGCTTGCAGTGATAGGATGAGGAATAATAACTTTAAACTGAAAGAGGGCAGGTTCTATGAGCTCGCTGAGGCACTGGAACAAGTTGCCATGGGGTGCTGTTCAAGGAGAGATGGGATGGAGCTCTTAACAGCCTGCTCTAGAGGGAGGTGTCCCTGCCCATGGCAGGGGGTTGGAACTACGTGACATTAAAGGTTGCTTCCAACCCAAACTGTTATATGGTTCTATGATTTTGTCAATAAATTTCTGAGGAAGGGCAATTTCTGGGAAGCAGAGCTGATTTGCTTAAATAAGCAAGGTTCACTAGCAGGACATGCTTCATTAAGCATTCCTGTGCTAGATTTTCCTAGCACAAAAAAAAAATCAGTATTAAAAAAAAGCAAATTGCACAAAGAGTTCTTTTTTTGGTTTTTTTTTTTTTTTTTTGTAATGGTGTTTGGAGCCTATTGATTAGCTAATCTGATGATAATTTGCTTCTCAGATGATCATCCATGGCAGTGAAATCAGACTTGCCTAGTCTGTGTTTCTGCCTCAGAGTTACTTGGACATGACATACAGTTAAAAAATGGGAGGAAGGTTGAAATAAAGGAAGACTCTGAGTTGACTCAAAAAAATCAACTTTTAGTGTCACCAGTGCATGATCCTGAGCTTTGTGATGTATGTCTGACCCTCAAAATGTCTGTCTGTTCCAAATAACACACAGAAAATTGAATTTTACTGGTAGATGAATGCCCAAGTGTCAGCCAGGGTTTCTATGTCAAATAACCTGGATGCTCCTGGAGATGAGCAGGCGCTGTGATAAATTGCTGCCTTAGTTTGACATAGCATTTTGTTGCTATTAACCAGCATTTCACAAACTGATTTCATTCAGTGGGCCTACATGAACCATTCCTTATGCCAGCCCATTGGAAAAAAACAATTCCAAAATACAAAGTACAGCAGAGGAAAAAAGAGAGCAAAGCAACTGAACAAGCTGATGGATTTACTCTGCAGGCCTTGAGTGTGATGTGGAAGGCCAGCCTGTACTGCTGTTTTTTCTGACACTGCCACTTCAGGTGCTGGGAAACACAAGCCTTTAGTGTTTTACTTCTGATTTGTGTGCTCTTGCATTTCCACAAGTTGCCATTATCCAAACTGGTCTCTGAAAAGTGATCAAACTACTGGAATGGGAATATAAAAAACTCAAAACTCACACATTAGATCAAACTAATGGCTGAAAAATTGACCTCCATAAAGTAAATGGTATAAAAGCCTTCCTAGAGCCATTCACTCATTCACTGATTGGAGTAACAAATGGGACTCAACTTTACTGCCATTTCCTGTTCTTAGTTTGGAGGTTTTGCAGGACTGAAAATGGATTTAATGCATTCAGTCAAAACAGTTGCTTTAACAGGTTGGCTATTTTCTGGGACTGTAGCCCAGCCAAAGGCTCATTATTAGATCCAGCTAGGATTTGTTATGGGACATGTTCAGAAGGATGAAAGAAACTTCTCCTTTCCTCAAAAGGAAAGAGATGTACTGAGCAAGAAACCTACAGCACAAGAAATCTAGAGCACAAGACAGTGAATGAGAAAGGTCTTTGTTTGAACCAATAAAGGAAAAAAAGACTATAAACAGAGCTATGGTATTTAACTTTTCTAGTGAAACAGCTGGAAAGAGTTACTGATTAAATGTTTTCAAGTGCAAACTCTAAAACAATATTTTTTTTTACTCTTATAGTTCTTATGTGAAAGTAAAAATACCAGCTGTTGCCTATGTTCTTTTATATAAATACAGAAAAACAAGACAGTCTCTTCTATAGTGGTTTTTACTGTGCAGACTTTAAGCTCTTCAGGTTGGGGTTCTTTTTCTTGTTTTGGTTGATTGGTTGGTTGGGTTGTTTGGTTTGGTTTTCTTTTGATTTTTTAAGTGTCTCTGCTTCTCTGCCTTTGGCCTTCTGTTCTAAGTCTAGGATGAGACAAAAAAAATCTGGAAATGTACAAATCCTTTTGTCTTTTTGTCTCTGTAGGCTAAAGTCACTAAGATTTTTTCTTGGATGTCAAACCAAAGTCCATACTAGTGAATTACTGAAATTCTGCTCAGAGTAAACCTGTGGCAAGGAATCATCATGTTAGAAAAGGCACCAGAACTCCCACTCCTTAAGGTTGCTGTGTAATTACTATATATGTATATATATAAATTTAGTTATGAGATGGAAAAATCTGTATTTTCTTCCCAAGTGAAATGCAACCTATGCCCTTTCCTGGCTTTAATTAAAACTGTAGTTCTGTAATTGATGGACAGAATGAAATTCATGAGGAGAAATTAGTTCCTAGACTACTACGAAGTGCCTCATATTTTATTCTATCCTGGGGTTTAATTCTTTGGTTTTTGGGCCTGTGTTTGAGGATTTTGTGTGCGTGTTTGTGGGGATTTTTTGTTGGTTACAGCCTCCTCTGGTACTTGTTTTAGGAAAAATCAAGTAAAGAAATCATAGAAAATGATGTAATTTTGCCCAAGAAAATCCTCCTCAGGCAGGAGATACCAGCTGTAGCAAACACTCCACTGGTTCCCTTCTAGAGCACTCAATGAGGGCAAAAAAAGGATGAGATAATCCTAAGTAAAATATATGTGTTGAACATAAAGCATTTTCAAACACCATGACAGGAAATTAGCAAGATAGATCTCATTTACTTTGTTCCTCTAGCAATACTTATTCATTAAGATGTCAGACAGTATAATTATTCATTGAAAAATGAAAATGGAAGAACATCTGTGATCTATGGTAAAAGGAGAAAAGCAAGTAATAAGACAATTAGGTTCTTGTAGATCATTTGCAAGACAGCTAAGAACTAGTATCCTGAAATGAAAACTTTTATTATCTGTATAATACAGATGCACCCATATATCTTGATTTGCTCTGTATAGAAGCAAAACGTATACATAACCAATCTGAATAATTTCAGTGCCATGTTGTGAGGTTTTTTTTTCCACAGCCTCTCGCTTACCATGTGCCCAGTTGTGCTAACTCAGCCTCTCAGCTCGAAATCACATTTGCTCGTGACTTGTAGTAGAAACATCCTGGCAGCTCTTAATGTTGGGTTATACCCCCTGTACTCAATCAGTCACTCACAGACCGCTTTGGATATGAACCCAAGTCTTCAGTGCCACCCACACCATGCTTAATCTTAGCTTGAATTCCTTGTGGACAGGCCTGTTCACTGCCTGGAATGACTGCATAGGGAATGATTCCATGCCAGTCACTTCTGTGTTGTTCCTCCCCTCTGGAGTGAGGAATTTTATCACCTGAATACAGACTGCCTCAGAGATTTAACCTTCCCTTTCCTCCAGAGAGAGATGCATTCATCTCTGATGATAAATAAGGTGTTAGATTTTACACCAAAAAGGGTTCAAGTACTCATGCCCTTGTGGGAGTTTGGAAAAGTAGTGACTGCTCCAACCAAAAGTCAATATGTCTGGGAACACAGATGGCTGTAGGATCATAGTCCATTTCACTGAGTCAAAGCCATTTTAGTAAACCGCCGAGGGTTGCAGACTGGGTCCAAATGTGCCAAACCAAAAATGTTCTTCCTTTTCATCTTTGCATTATTCTGTCAATTTTAAAAACCTTGTTCATGTGTGTAATGTGAGTCAACAGTAACTCAGCTAATGAAAGTGCTGATTAAATAAATATTTACAAACTATGGACTTCTGTTCTCCTAAAACAATTATGTTGTTTCTCAGCTGCTGGATTTTATTCATATTTTTGTTCTGCAACTCTGTCTATTTTTTTCTTAGTTTACCTTTTAAAAATCTGACTTGTCTTTCTGTGGTCGGCAGAGGGAGCCATATCATTTACTTATGCGAGACCTTGGCACTTCGGATTTTTATTTGCTCTTTTTTCAGTTCAGCTAAGCGAGAAAGATTCTCTAGCCTTTAAATTCCTCTAAAAGACTCTAGTACAGGGGCAGTCACACAATTAGTCTGACAAACTGTTTCAGACTAGGAATAGGATATCTTTCCCAGATATTTCATTTAACGTTAACCATGCCAAAAATTACTAAAAGTCTACACTCTGCATTATCTTAACAAAATATATCATGTTGTGAAACAATTATGTCTTTAAACAAAAAAACCTTGTAATCACAAGCATGTTTTAAAGAGTTGTAACATGTAGTCAAGCAAGAATAATAGGTGAAAACACAAAGTTGCAGGTGACTCCTGTCTGCCCAGTTATGCATTTTCATCTCATTATATTTTTGCATGAAACTGAGTGTGTCTGTGTTGAACATGAGGTTCCAGGTGTCTCTGTTTTTTTACCCAAGGAACAAGTGAAAGGATTTCCCTTTTTCATCCGGTTAATATTTTTATGAGGAAGAAAGCAAAAAACTTGTTGAGCTTTGTGTTAAAATATAGGGGCTGTACCTCAGGGGCCAGTGAGCACTGCAGAGATGTGTTTTAAATATCAGTCCTTGGAAATAACATAGTTAGACCAAACTCATTCTTTAAAATAGCTGTAAAGCTGGTGTCAATCCTCAAAGAAGAATAATGTGCTTTTGATGATGTAGTTGCTACTAACTAGGTCAGCCAATAAAAACAGACAAGATCCTTTGAACGTTGAATAGCTGTGGCTGCATTAGGGTCATATTTTTTCTGTAGAAAAAATCCCTGCTAAGCCTCTGCAAGGAAAGAAACTGACACTGGAGACTGGAGCTTAAAAGTGGGGTCTAGGTGAGCAAATATGGATATTAAAAAAAAACAGATATAGTCTCAGGTTTCTTTTTTCTCTAGGCACTGAGTATCAAAGTTAGGGAAGAAACAGCAAAGCTGCACAAGTGACTGTTCCCTATGTTGCATGACTTTCTGTACTGTTGTTTGGACAAGGACAAGCGAGGGTCTGCCAAGAAACATCTGAAGGTAAAATGCAAGTGGCTGCAACTGAAGCAGCTGTCCTGTGTAACAGGTTTCTCATCTGCTAAACTTCACAGCATCAGATAGCCCCCACTCATATTAATCTCCAATCTCAGAGCTTTTCAAATGAAAACTAAGTAGAATCACAGAATGGTTTAGGTTGGAAGGCATCTTTAGAGGTCACCTACTCCAACCCTCCCTGCAGTGACAGGGACATCTTCAAATAAATCAGGCTTCTCAGAGCCCCATTGAACCTGACCTTGAATGTTTCCAGGGATAGGGCACCTACCAGCTCTCTGGGAAACCTGTGCCACTGTTTCACCACTCACCTCATAAACAATTTCTTTCTCAGACCCAATCTGAATCTATCCTCTATTTAAACCATTTTTAAACCATTTCTCCTCATCATTTTGCAACTAGTCCTGCTAAAAACATGTGTACTCTTTTTTCTTATAAGCCCCCTTTGAAGTATTTAAAGCTGGCAATAGGATCTCCCTGAGACCTTCTGTTCTCCAGGTTGAACAATGCCAACTCTCTCAGCTGTTCCTCAAAGGAGAAGCATTCCACCCTCTGATCATTCCTGTGTCCCTGTTTTGTATTTTGGTATTTCACTCATCTTTACCTGGCGGCAAAAGAACGGCAGTAGAATGCCACAGAGCGGGGAGCCCTGAAATGGTGTTGGTGGTGGAGGAACCCCGTGAAACCATATCCAGCCAAGCAGTCCAAGACTGGTCTGTGGGAAGGAGGATGCTGTGGGCACTGACTGTGAGCATCCAAGGGGACCCAGCTGGTCCCTCCTGCCCCACTGCTAGAGCTCTCTGCCAGCCAAAGAGGGACAGATGAGCAGGATTTGTGCCCCATTTGCTGACTTGCCTGGTCAAGTGGATGAGAAGCGCTGCAGGTTTGCTGCCAGCTTTTGTGGTACACAGGGAGTTGCTGACTGGGCCACTTCCTTGGCTGTCCGTGCCGACAAGGAAGATGCCAGCCAGCACAGGAAGGGCAGGGGATGCCAAGGTAGACACTGCTGTCCCTGCAAGACACAGCTGAGTCCATCTGCGCTCTGCCGCTTGTGTTCCTGCTCCTGGCTTGCTGCTGAAATCCTGTGTGTCCAGTGGTCCCAGGAACAACACATGAGCCTAAATCCTACTGGATCAACATCTTTTAGCAGTTTTCTGACAAGCAGCTTACTGCTCGTCATCCTTTTTGACAACTAAAATAGCCCATGTCTAAAAGAGGATCCTAAGGAAGTATTTTGAGTTTCCTGAAAGCTACAACATCCTGGAACAGCAAGTGGCATTCCTGCCAGCAAGCTGGCAACACCCTGACAAATGGATTATTGAGATTATGTGCCATGTTTACCTGTGATAACAAGATCCTGGACATGCAGACAGAGGTGCAAATGGTCCCCTCAGTTCTACCTCTGAAAATTCCTGGTGACCAGACAAATACTGCTTGAATCTGTGAGGAACTGAGTTTCAAAAGTAATTGTTCTTTTTTTATTTTCTCGTCATTTGGACAGCAGCAGATTTTATCAGTTGAGCCTCTGTCCAGCCTGATGCCTTTTCTCAGTACAGCAAAGCAAAGGAGGGAGGACAGGAGACATGACTGCTTCAGGACAGCTTTCTCCAATGCCAGCAGTGGGTGAAATTAGGAATAAAATCTCTATACAACCTCAGCTCTGTTAAAAGATCACCTTCTTACCCTAGGAATAAACTGTATATTCACATCTAAATTGTCAACTGTTTCTTTCAGATGGCAAGTCTCATGTATGGGGTTTTTGCTATTGTTTGGAATTGGAGGAGGGTATCCTTCATTCATCAGCTTCACACTCCACTGCATTTGGAATATGGCCCACTGGGTAGGTTTTATCTTGCCATGGTACTTCTAGATGAGGAAGAAATCCCAACTGTATTTCCATCCAAGACCCAGTGAAGAGCAGGACAGCTAAAACATCCTCTTGAGCTACAGGCTTTCAGCTGTGAATGGAGTGTCTCTGTTCTTGACCATTGGATTTGCATCGCTAATTGAAGTCTCTTTGCCTGTGTGAGAGTCTTACTCAAATGAAAAAATCAGAAAGGTCAGTGACCGCACTCTGGAAGATCTCAGCTGATGCAGAGCTGTGAGGGCAGCGTGAGGCGAGAGCAGCCCAACCTTGCCTTGTGCTGAGCCCCAGCAGAGCCCTTGCAGAGGGCAGAGCAGCCTCAGCCTCTGCAGAGCCAGGCTGGAAGAAGGCAATCTTAGCAACAAGCAGCGCTACACCAGCACTGAGAGCTTGGCTCTTGCTGTGGTTGGTCTGAGTATCCTGCATCAGAGCCAAGCTGGCAGAGCGCTGCTCCTGAGCGGATTGTAGCTGTGCTGTGCAATGCACATGCTGTGGGGTTTGGCCTGCACAGGGGTGGAGAAGGGCAAAACAGAGCAGAGCAGTGGTGTCATTGCTGGGGACACCACTGTGGCCCTGGTTGTGTTGCAGCCCCTGGGAAAGGCTGGGCATGTCCGCATTGCTCTGGGCAGAGGGGAAGGGAGCTCAGCTGCCCCGCAGGCTCAGGCGAGTGTCCAGCAGGCACACGACTTCTGCCTCGGGAACTGAGGCCAAAGTGACAGAGCAACAACTCGAGCAGTTTGGACCTGCGTGAGCCACAGCCTCTCTCAGCTCAGCACCCACCATGAGTGACACAGCTGCCCAGACAGAGCTCAGTGGGGTCACGCTGTCCCCAGGCTGTGCTCTGCTTTCAGGCCAGTCCCGGTTTGCTTCAGGAAACTCAGGTAAGATATCCTACGCTCGGCTCCAGAGCTGAGAGCCAGCTGAGTGAGCTGAGCAGTATCTGGGAGAGCAAGGGACCCAGAGACTAGTGGAATTTCAACTTACCTTAGCTTTGGAACAGCTGTGATTTTCTGTTTTCCTAAGCCTACCTTCCTGTAGCCTCTCCACCATCTGCTCTATTTGGTCTCTGCCTTGTAGCTCCCAATTTTGATGGAACTTGCCCGCTTTGGATGAATGGTTTCCTCCCATCATCTACTAAGTTTTAAGTTCCGCATTCTGTATAATCTGTTTTTTCTTGCTTTGTTTACGTCAATTACAGCCAGTTCCCTACAGCTCACAGATATGTCCGGGGAAGAACTGTAGAAAGTTATTGTGGCACACAGTAACTTAAATGAATATAAGAAGAATATTTATAAGGAGACTTAATTGTTCTTCAGGTAATTTACAGTGAGACTTAAGCACTTAAAATGCAGACAGTATTAAGAGCTATTTAGTTGATGAATTACACTCTGATGCTTTACTTATGTGACTTAATGGTCCATGTAAAAATTTGCCACAGAAGGAGAGGTTCACATCAAGTAGCAGAATAGTCAGTTGTGTCTGCTTGTTAGAAATGTATGAGAGTATGAGACAAGAAGCTCTTTGGGCCTGCGAAAAATTATGTTCAGATAGCGGGGCAGTTCTAGCAGATGTTGATAGCCAGCTTTGCCTGGAGGTCTAGAAAACACCCATGGAGATACATTCTTATTCACCTCACTGACCTGGAGGAATGTAGTTTGTTTCTTTTTTTTTTTTTTTTGTTTGTTTGTTTGTTTTTTGGGGAGTTGTCCCTTGGTCCAGTGGTTTCTGTGCTCTTTGCAAATGTAAAAGAAGAGTCCGGATCCTGGGTTCTAAGGCAGACTCGGTTTATTTCTGTTTGAGCTGGGTGCCACCAGAGAGAGACCCTGACCAAAGAAATCCCTGGGCTGTTTTACCCTTACAGTCTGTGCACCAACCTTCACGCACTCGTCACGTGCCCTGCACGTCCCTCTTCGTCCTGTGGTGATTTATGGTCTGGGGTCTTCTAACACCTCATTGGGCTCTTTCTCCATGTTCATGTGCCATTAACTACTCTTAGCTTCCAGCCTGGGGTGACCTTGGGACCCTCCGGGGTCTCAGCCCTTATCTGAAGATAACCAGTCTTTCTCTGTTTCCCTGCTTAGCCATTATGCTAACTGAGTTCATTTAAAGTTCACCTACACTAAGTTTTGAGCAGGGCCCTCTTATGCTAAGCTGTAAGCAAGTTACAATTAAACTTAAATCTACACAATTAATTTCTAATATTCTGTAAGTAAACTTTTTTAATCCCCAACAATAAACTCCTAGTTTACATCTAGCACCTGGTTTACAGTGCAAGTTCTGCCTATCTCAAGGCCACACGAGTCATCTCAGCACCCTTGTTTGTTGGCTTATTCCCTTTTAACAGGGCTCTTGGTGCTTTTATTTGAATCTTATTGAGTGTGGTGTATGTCATTAGTGCTACTCTATAATCCACTGTTATACCCCCACCTTGTAACCAATCGAATACCCATCCACAAAATAAGTATCAGCAGGGATAATCTTGTACTCTCTCAAGCACCTTTCTCCAAGTCTTAGGGAATGACTTGATGCACCCAGCTTGGAAGTCACTGTGGTCTGATGGACAGTTATGAGCTGGTAAATCAAGGGGAAGAAGGGAACATGTGTGCAAAACATGAAGTTGGCTGATATGTGAAATCTGGATAGGGTAAGTCCACCAAATCCCTCCTGGTTGACTTGACACCAGAAGCTCAAGCCAATCCTGCCTCCATTTGTCTTACATAAGGACTAGGGACCTTTTTGGCAGGTCAAATATCACGGTTTTGAAGCCTTTCAGTACAATATTTTTATGAGGCCATACCACAATACAGGCTGTATGAGGGGGTAAATAAACAAAAGTAGGTAAGCCCTGTGTATAACAGGTAGTAATTTATAATGATGCAGTGACATTAAATGACATACGAACTGAATAAATCTCATGTATATGCAGGCTAGTTGTAAAAATGTGGTTTACAATATGTAGTACACTCCTCAACCCTATGCTTCATGAAAATTTCTCTATGGCTGCCTCTGATAGCATTAAACACTTCAAAATATATGTATATTTTGCATATGGGCAAAACCTGACTTATGCTAGGCAATGAAAGAGCAATTGCATGCGTTATATCTTACAAGTCAACAGTATTTTTCAACAGCTTATTTCTACTGCCTGACTTTTGCATTCAAATAGGAGTTAATCATCCCTGTTGAGCACACACTTCCATTGTTGCACTGAAACTGCCTAGCCTTTTTGTTTGGAACACAGTGAAACGTATATGGAATGCTGCAATAAGTTACCACTCTGCTATGAGTAGCTCTTGGAAAATACCAAAAAAAAAAATAAAATGGCAACACCTAATGCATTACAATATGTATGTAGACATTCTATCTACATGACTAGGAAAAAAGAAAACCCTGCATATGAAACAACAGATTTCATTACTTCAGCCTATACCTGCTCTGAACAGTATATACACTTCTACAGCCTGTGAAGGCAGAGGTTACTGTGTGATATACACACACATAACTGTGGTAAAACAGTATTGCTGTTTTATATATAGTTAGAGCTATACACAGTTCTACACAGCACATCACATTTTGGGCTCCAGCAGACTGAATTTTGGTTTCCTGTAATACATCATTGATGAATGAAGATTTGTCCCCTCTTAAGCAGCTTCTTCAGCGGAGCAATCAATGCCTGCATAAGTAAACTTCTCATACAGGGTAGTATTCACATAGGTCTGAAAAGGAAATAAACAAAAAAAGTGTGACGCAAGGTGCATTACCTCAAGAATCCTAAACAATATTTAAATTATTCATAGCCCAATTATTTATATAATTATAAATATGTGTATATTATAGACATTTATTCTTACCTTCCTTTCTTCTAACATCCTGTTCAGTGACACCAGTATCTGAGCAAAGGATGGCCTTTCATATGGTTTCTCTTTCCAGCACTGTCTCATTAGGTCATACCTTTAAAAATGAAACACCAGACCTTGGTAATTTAGACTCAGAGGTTAAAGCTACAAATCCATGATAATTTAAAGACTTTGCACATTCTATTTTTCCGAGGAAAACGGATTTATATATAGCTGAAATTACACTTTCTATAGCTGTTTGCTGTCTGAAAAGAGCTTCCTTTTACACTGGAATAATCAAAAAGCTCTCTTTGAGCTAAAACCCAGGCATGTTGTGTAAAAAACAGGATAACTGGCAGGATCAGAGAGACTGGGAAAGTGTTCATGGCAAATTAACAGTGCATGCTGTTTACTAAAGGACTTAAGTAATTATTTCCACTTGTGCACTTTTAAATTTTTTAAATGTAGTTTTTTATATTTTCCACTTTAAAAAAAGTTTATTAATTTCTTGTGGAAATAATATATTTTCTGCAGGAGATGTTGTGTTATGCTGTTTCTTTTTGGTTTTTATCTGAGGGGATACTCACACTTCATCATCACAGTTGAGCGGCTTTTCCAGCCGGTACCCTTGAGGGAGTTTTTCATATAGTTCTGCACATGTCATTCCACAATATGGTGTTCCACCTAAAGCAAAGTTTAACCATTGTCATGAACAGAAGTGGGTTTTAATAAAAAAATTTTTATTAAAAAAATTTTACTACATCCCTATCTAGTGCGAACCCATTTAGTAAGGAAAGCCAGAAAAAAATCAGAAATTCAGAGCTCATGATCAGTCCAGTAGGCAATGTGCACCTCAGTGAGCAGCATCTCTTGACCAGCAGATCATGGGCACATCTCCTGGGAAAATCACAAGGGAAGTGTAACACAATGATTTTGAGTGCTGCAGGGCTGTATCTCAATCATGATGAATAGAGGTGTCTGCAGAAATGAACTCTAAATTTTATTTGAATGTTATTCAAAAATTTTCTTCATGAATATTTGGAATAGGAGATGATTACTGTCCCACCTTGCAATATCATTAAAATATGTCTGTATTTAAAATGAAAAAAGACTGAAGAAAAGCCAAACTCAAAACATGTTGGATTAAGGCTATATATTATATGATATCCTGGAGTTTATATTTAGGTGTGGCCTGGGTTTTACAGTGTAACACAAACGTGATCATTATAGTTCTTTATCATTTAAAATGGTACCTGAATTGAAAAAGTGACAATTGAATTTCCAAGCATACTGAAGCTAAATAAAATGTAGTAGAATAAAACGGAGAAAAATATTGAAATACATTGTGAAGTGATGTTTTTTAAAAGACTGAGTGAATAGAGCTGCCTTAGCTCATATTGTTTATTTGTGCAGTATAAAATTCAGATACTTACCTAAACTAACAATTTCCCATAAGAGGACACCGTATGACCATCTGCAACAGAGGGATATTATCATGTGCAACAAGAATACAAGAAGATTTAATATTTTAAAATGGCAGATAGTTTTGCTGGCATTCAGGAAACACAGAGAAGTGTGATATGATTGTATTTTTATGAAGATTTATATAATGATGGGGTATGTAGAATCAGAAAGGAGGAAAATTAGCAAAATTAATTCACTCTGAGTCAACTAGAGACTTTTATCAGATTGCGAGCTCTCAGCAAACACTGTAATTACAGAATTGCTTTGCCAAATACAATTTCTAGTTTCCCAAATAAAATACCAATTTACTCTGGATTTCCCAAAGATTCATCAGGTCTCTGATTTTGAATGAGAAATATAGCTAAAGTAGTGGTGCAAAACTAGTCAGGCTGTGAATACATAACTTGATCAGACACTGATGAAGATATAAAGCAACTTTTTTTCATGAGTTTTATTTTTTGTTTCCATTTCTCACTCATGATGACATGACTCCTGAGTATTTTAAATAAAGAGTAGATATCTCATCCTAGCTCTCAAACTTTCCTTACTATTGAAAAATACTTTTTTCTTTAAAAAATGCCACTTGAACACATACTTACACATCACTATTTGTGGTGTAAACACTGTAATTCAAAGACTCAATTGCCATCCATCGCACTGGAAGCCGTCCCTGGAAATTATTTCACAGAAGTTTATTTGTCAGTGCTTGGAATACCAATATTGCAATTTGTATGCCAAGAGTTCCTCTGTGTTGCCTTCATGAAAGCTGACTTTATGCAAGTAAACTTTATCAAGTAAATAAACTCATTGAACTTGTGCATTTTTACAGAAGAAATTCTTTGCTGTGAGAGTGGTGAGGCATTGGAACAGGCTGCCCAGAGAAGTTGTGGATGTGGGAGTGCTCAAGGCCATGTTGGATGGGGCTCTGAGTAACCTGGTGTAGTGAAAGGTGGGGCTGGAACTAGATGCTATTTAAGGTCTCTTTCAAAACAAGTAATTCCATTATCCTATGATTATATGATTTCTTTCCCAAAGTTCACACTAAAGCTAATAAAAAAAAATTATCCAATCAGCATCAAGGTGAAATGAAAATAATTCCTAAGATGTTGCCTCAGACCATCCTGTTGCCTTGACAACACAGTGCTATTTCTGGTCCATAGCTAAATAATGTTTATTACATGTCTTCCTCTTTCAGATCTTCCAAAGCATTAGCTCTGGGCAGATCCTGATGTACCTCTGCTTACCATGGTGCTAACTTTGGCCTTGTTCAATGGAATTAGACCAGCTTGACTCATCTATTTTACTGTCATCCATATTCACATAAATAATTTTAAATTACATTGTATATTATAAACATGGGATGGAATTTATTTACAAGAATATGTATTTATGTGAATATTAATAAACATACGCATGTTTTACATGCTAATAAATAACATTTAAATAATTAGTTCTGTAATACTCATAAGCTAGCATTTTTGTTCATATGAAAACACAAATTAAGAAATAAGAAAAAAAAAAAGAAGAAAACAGAATGGATCAATTTAGTTTGATCTTTACCATAGTCTTCTTAACATAAACTTCTTGACCTCTTGATAAGCCGAAGTCAGCTATTTTTGCAACATAATTTTCTCCAACCAAGATGTTTCTTGCGGCCAAATCTCGATGAATAAACTAAAATAATAATAATAATAATAATAATAATAATAATAACAATTTAAATAATGTTTCTGTTTCTTGCGGCCAAATCTCGATGAATAAACTAAAATAATAATAATAATAATAATAATAACAATAATAATTTAAAATAAGGAAACAAGTATCAGTGAGTTTTACATGTATTACTTTACTGCTATATTGAAAAATGGCAAACATCTGGAGTAAGAATACAAAACAAAGAAATTGGCTTGGTATGTCACTACCAAGAACATTTCAAACTTTATCTGAAAAAGACAGCAGATAATGACCATGTTGTTTTAAGTTTTAATGCCTCTTCCATGATCCTCCATGACAGTATTTGATAGGGTTAAATGAAGACAACAAAATAAACCTCATCCAGGGTGTGCTACAGAAGCTAAAATTAAACTTTATTTTGATTTCATTAAAGGCCCTATTCCCTGGAAAATTATTTGCCATGATTTCAGTGAGTAGAGAGTTGAAGACTGACCTGTTTTTGGCTCAAGTAGTCCATCCCTCTGGCAACATCTGCTGCAAAATGCAGAAGCTGTTGAGAGGAAAGTGTAGATGCAGTACTGTTGGCAATAGCAAATGCTGGGTCTGTCTCTAGTACTCTGCTTTTCCGAAGGAAGTCCAGTAAATTTCCATGGGGGGCATATTCAATAGCAAGGTAAAGATATCCTAATGAAACATCAGAGTGTGAGCATATCACAAAGTAAGAGATGGTCAGTAATAGTCTTCGGAAATTTACACTGCATTGAGTGAAAAAAGAAAATAAACACAAAACAGCCTGGAGGGAAATGTCAGGCTCATTTCTAGGAGTAGACAGGAATTTAGAGCTATTGTTGAATATAATGTCTGGAGCATTAATGTGGGTTTGTAGATCCAAACACAAGTTTATCTGACCTTTTAACAAATGTTGCACACAGACCTGTCACTGTTTCTCTGGACTGTATGGGCTATATTGTGAGAGGGGTTTTTTAAACTAATTTTTAAACTACATGTATTCGAGAGTAACTTACCTCTGTGTTCACATGCTCCCAAAAGGTTTATGATATTGGGATGATGACCAAGTTTACAAAGAACTTCAAGTTCTCCGGCAAAATCTCTGTGATCATCTTTTGAGGCATACTCTGAAAATCAAAGTGTACTTTTATGTTTTCCTTTGAACTGAATTTATGACAATGCTTTTTTTAATTATGAGAACTCTTGACTTGCTTGGGCCACTACTGTTTCAAACCCAGTAGAAAGGGAAAAACTCTAAGGTACAATAGCATTTACTGAAAAATGTAGAATTTTTCAATCAAAGAAAAAAAATGTGATAAACTAATGTCTGTAGAAGTTATCTGCAGAGAAAAGAAGCATCTCAACACAGACTGTCACTCTCCATTTTATATGAGAGTGTAAAATGTTGTAGTAGATCTTACAAAATCTAGCTGCTTAAAAATCATTCTATATGTGTGCTGTTGATTATTTCTGCCTGTATGCAGACCTTGGATATTTTTAAATTAATTATCACACGTAAAAGTGTTTCTCAATTTGCCTAGATAATGATCTAATGAATTACAATAAAACATGCATATTCTGTCAGTATTGCATGTATTGAAGCTCCCTCTGGAACGTAGCTGTCATGCCCAATGAAGAAAAGAAAACTAGTGATCCTCATGCTATGTGTATATATAGATGCAGAGATGCAGTTTTCTCTGAATGGCTAAGGTAAAGCAAGATGAACAAATGCTGTGCCCCAAGACTAGCTCTCTGTTCCTCTCTATTAAATGCATTCTGCCTTGCAGATGAACTCACATAAAGTTCAAACTGATCTATGAATTGAAAAATACACAATGGTTAATTATATCAACCACGGAGGAGTAAAAGAAGCCAACTTTACCAAGCAGAGATGGTCTTTGACAAATTTGGCCTAGTGACAGCTGAAACAATTTAACTACCATCTTTGGATATTTATTTTAGCTTTAGAGGAGGGTTACTAAGCATTTCATATGACAGAGAAATATTTGAATTAAACAACCAAGAAAATCCTGTAGTCACAGAATCCTTGGTGTTTGCTACCTTTCATCCTTTTTATTGCAGCATCCATGCGTAAGCCATCTTTCTTGATGCGTGCTTTCAGGACTTGCCCGAAGTTACCTTCCCCAATCACATCTTGAAATTTTATGTCATTCCATTCAAGAACTGGATAAATAGTAGGATCTGGACTGTTTTTGGCTTTCCTACTCAGGGTGAGAGTACCTGAGTTAAACTGCAGAGCCGGTTCTTCCCTCTGAAACAGGGTTAAGCAAATGACATTAACTATGATTTCTACTTCATTGAGCAATGCTCTAATTACATTTCCCAAATGCCCTTGTGCTCACTCATCTACACACACACATACAGAGCCTAATCCATCTCTTACCTACACAAGAGAGAGGGAGTGCATTGGACATTTACACCTACTTTAGACACTAACTGCAACAAGCAGTTCTGCCCAGACCCACAAAATCAATCAGGGCTCTAATTTCTGTGTAAGTACGTTGTGGACCTGAGCCTCCTGAACAGTTTTCTAATAATTTTGAAGATCAAGGACACGGGCAAAAATAAGGTGATAAAACTGATCTCAAAACCAATTATAAGTCTTGGGTTATCTCATATTAGGCTTAATTAAGTCCTGTGCTGGTCAGGCTCAGTAGGAAAGGTGAGGCGAGAAGAATCAGTAAGGAAATAAAAAGAGAGAAGAAATTATCTTCCTCCGTACTTGAGGAGAGACCTCCTCTTCAGTTATACATTCTCACGAAATACTGATGTGGGAGAAGTTTCAGTTCGGGGAGCCAAATCTACTCTGTGTGGTCTGCAGACTGATCATATCACTGGGTAAGCCCCCTGCCCCTGTTTATGAAACAAACTATTCAGATACAAATGAAGGAGGTCTTTGGCCCAGCTTCATTCTGCTTCACATATTCCCCTCTGAAGGGAGAGAAAAGCACCAGAAAGCAGAGTGATTAAGAGAGTACAGCAGGATACAAATATATACATGTGCATAAAGAGAGAGACATCTCCCTGTGATGTTAAAACCTCCAGCAGTTCCCTCACAGCCAAAACGTGATGTTGCCATTGACTGATCCCTGGCGTGCTGTCACCAAGTTGAAAATGGATGAGCATGCATCAGCAGTTGCTGATGCTCAAAAGCAACATTAAATATTTGGTAGTTTTCAAAATCAGGCATGACTTCATAGAGGAAGAACAGGCTCCTCTATTGTCTGTTTTCATACTTGTGATACACAAGTGTGACAAGGCAGAAGAGGGAGCACAGCAAAAGGCCTGTAAACTTTCTTTTAAGTCAAGTTTTCTACCTCCTAGTCTGTAACTGTGATTGCTTTAGCTTGAGGCCACTAGCAGAGAAACTTTATAACAGTACTAATTGCATACATAAAGAGAAGACAGTGTTTGGGAAACTCAGGAAAAAGAAATTGGAAAAAAAAAAAGCAGGAAAATATGACCTAAAGTTAGTAACCAAACTGACACAGGAAAGCTGGAAACCCACCACCACATTTTGGAAAGCCTGAGCCATTCGACGCTGGAAGTTGGCTCGCTTTAACTGCAGCATGATGAGAAAGGCCAGGAGAATTGTTACACAAGTCATCCCTGCAGAGCCAAGGATAGCAATAAGCAGCATTTTGCCTCCTTTTGATTCGTAGGGAGCTGTTGAGGAAGGGCATAAGAATTCATCATTATTTTCAGCTTATTCTGAATTTAGCAATACATTAGCGATGTGTAACTAAATACTCCTGTCTTGTAAACTGTTCAGACATAAGGATACATCCCTTTGTTTTCCAGTATGTCAGAGACGTTGGGTGCTCTGAGTTTCAGATGTATGAGCACCTGCATAGTCTGTTGAATTCAGTCAGTGCAGAGATGAGGTCATACTCACTGATCTAATAATCTAACTATATGGAGCTCCTTTAATTTTTGAGTTGCTGGGCCCTTTCTAGTGGATATACACAAATGGTACATGTTGTCGCTTCATCATGCATGAATACCATTCACATACCATGCAGTGAACTAAGAATTAAATATTGGTTGTGCTGTGTTGTGTGTCAAAATTAAGAGCCAAAGAACACTAAGATTAAAAAATTAGTATTATGACTGTGTCTTAGCTAAATAGTTTATACTACCAGTCCTGGTTTGCGCAAATCCAGCATGGTGAATTAACTAACCTTTGGTTTCTGGAAGAGTCTTCAGTTCAAACGATGTGTTTGGGTTGCTCAAGCCAATGTTGTTCTGAGCATTAATCTGAACCTGGTACACAGTGTTTGGTTCAAGGCCCTTGAGCTGATATTGAGTAACGCTGGTGTTCTTTATGATAATATCGATCTGGTTGTACTCAGCCTTGCCATAAACTTTGTAGCTGATGATGATGGAGGAGATGGAATGACCCTCAGCAGCTGTCCAAGAGACGACTGAGGATGTGTCTGTGGTGTTAGAAAACCTGATGTTGTTTGGTGCAGGAGGGATTCCTGAGAACAAACATAAACACACAGAGCATTGGAATGTACATCCACCTCTTTCTCCTTCCCAAAGATAACAAAACATTTTCCTCATTGCTTTTGCTGTGCTAAACAGAATTCGTTGATGACCTATGGTAAGTGAATGCAATAATTTTATGATCCTGATGTGCTGTCATCCTTGTTGCAGTATTCCATACTTCCAGCAGAGGTTGGAGTGGCATTAAGTACACTGTCTTTGGATGAAGATACACATTCTCTGAGCTGTATTCAAGCACACCATAATTGCTTTCAGGTACATGCAGAAAGAATTCCCTTCTATACTGAATCATCATTTCCTTGTAATTCCTATGTCCCATACTCTCATTGCTTCAGGAAGAAATTACCTGTCAGGATGCAGGCTGTTAGGAATAAGGGAAATTGACACCAACACTTCCAAAAATCTAATCAGAAAACCACCAGCAGGGGTGAGTGCTTGTGGACAGAGCCATGAATACTAAGCTAAGTACCTTCTCCTGGAAAACAGGAACCTTATGTGTTTCTCAGTGCAGCTTGGTGTCAGAGCTCAGGAAAGCAGAGAGTCCCATGACAGCCATTGATACTTCTGCTAATACATGGTTTAGGATTTCAATGTGGGCCTCCTTACATGACCAGTAAGGAGGAAGAAGCCCACCTTTCCAGTGTGCAGTAAGGGCAGTGGCACCCATCAGCCATTCAGATGGACAGCTGTTCAGATGGTACTTCATTCATTTAGGGCATTTGTTGTGGCATTATGGAAGCACACTGCTCACACTCAGTGAATTCAAGAGCAGTCTTCAGTGTAGTACACTTAACTACTCTTTGCTCACAGAGATTTTACCTTGCATTGTATCTTCTCTTCTTTAAGTGCTGACTATTTCTGTATTGTCATAGTTGAACTGAGTAACAAAAGAGGTTGGAGTAGTGAACTCTGATGGCTCATCATTCTGAGGAGGAAAAAATGCTACTTGTGTCAGAAGCATGAATGGCACTGAAATGAAGATGTGGATTCTCAAGCTTGTTTTTCTCCATTTAAAAAAAAAAATCAATAATAGTTGCTGACAATTTCCAGCAGAAAAATTCCTTTGGATACTGAGCTTTCAAAATAATGGTAGTAACAACCACAAGTGATCATCAGGAACTAAATGTTACCAAAATAAAGGATTACATTTAATGTAGTCATCAAGTGACAATTAGTCTGATCACTGGGGGTAAGATGAAGAATTAAACAGAAGGATGTGAATCAGCACTTACTGTCACTGAAAGTCCATGCATACAGATAGTTGCTCCATTCTCCTTGGGACCTGGTGTTCACCCGTACCCTGCACATGTATTGCTGTCTAGGCTCAAGATCTTTAATGATTAAGGTGGAAATATTTCCTGGCACTTGAGTAATAACACTGCTCTCGTCACGGTTGTCATTCACGCTCTTCCTTTCCACTTCAACACGAATATCATCCTCTGTCCTCAGTGTTAAAGGATGCCATGATAAATTCAGTGATGTCATACTTTTTGGAAAGAGAGTGATACCTTCTGGTGGAGGAAGACCTTGGAAAAGCCACAGTGAAACAGGGAACAACATTTCATGTCTGCTATCTAAGCTAAAATAGGGGTACCAGTTATTCCCAACCACTTGCCCCAGGTTGGGGTGACATAGGGTAATTGTCTCAGTCATCCCACATAATTTGGCAGAAGTTACATCTAAGAGGTGTTGATAATCCCACAGTATCTTGTCAACAACTGATGTGTCAACAAAAGGGTGTCTTCAATGAGATGGTGTAGCAGATGCACTTTTTAGATGTGAGAAGCCAACTGTTGTTGTGTCGCTAGATAACTCCTGGTGCAATCCTCATTTATTCTGTATGACTGTATTCAGTTTGGGATCTATCCTCAGTGGACTAAAAACTGTCTTGATTGTTCAAACATCTTCATTTTTAAAGCATATTTATCTAACACTAAGAGGAAAGACTGCAAAAGAAGTTTTTTTTTCTCCACCTCTGCTGTATAGCCAGCCAAATTGTATAAATTACCCTTTCCCAGATCACTCATCTCTAAATCAGGGAAAGTAATAGCTCTGCCTTTTTCTGGTTTTCTTCACCTCTGTTTTCTGGATTTTTTCTCCCTTTTTTTTTTTTTTTCCAATGTCTCTTTGCCGGACATTATACTGAAAGAATCTACAAAGTTTTCAGGTCCAGCCTTCTTTGCTCAAGTGAAAGTGTTCTGGCAGAGATCAGGGAAGAGACCACAGAGAAAAAACAGCTGAAACACCCTATTTATGAAAAGCCACAGTGGTGACTTACCAAGTGCAGCTGTTGTGAAGCTGGCCTGTGGTCCAGGATGGCCTTCCCCACCTTCCCCTTGCCGACTCAGCTGAACACAGAACTGATACTCGGTTTTGGGTTCCAGATTGTCTAGTCTTTTAGTAGTGCCTTTTACTGACAACAGAAGTCAAAAGAAAGTAAAGCTGTGGCCCATGTTGAAATGTGTTATGGAAGAAAATCTTTGGAAAATATAAGGTAAGTTACTCGGGCTCCATTTTTTGTTGCTCTTGACTCACTAAGATAAACTAATTAGAAGTATTAAATACTTATATTTAAGTTGAGCTCCAACCCAGCTCAAAGGTTGCTTCATCTGCCCTTCTTTCAAGACAAAATAATAGTGGGTGCCTAGACAGTGTGCTTTATGTAGGCAGATTTTGGGCAATACTGATTTAGTAACAGCTGTTGTTAAAATTCCTGTAATGTTTCCTATAGTATTTTAGGCCATGCTTAAAATGTGAAACCATGGGTCATCTAATTCATAAGCAGATTTCATTTTGCCCATACCATTACTGAAACATATTTTGGTAAGTTATTTGTCTCACCAGGAGCACAATGGACATGACACAAAATGGTAGATGCCCCAGGATGTCTCCATACTGCTCACTGCTTTTGAAAACCTGCTTTTTACATGGGAATTTTCAACTGCTGGGCCCAATACTGAGTATACTTAATCCTAGGAAGGAAGGGAAAACCTTTTTTTCCTGAGCTGAATATACACTTTTTACTAGTGTTGGTGTAACACATCCATATGAACATTACGTGTAGTGATAAACAGTCACAATCCAGTCATAAAAGGTTTAACTTCTATGCATTGTAGAGTCTTTTGGGCCTAATCAAGAGCACACAGACATGACATTTAAATTGGTAGTTGAAGTTTCCTTTTAAGGGAAATAAAGAATGTCCTCTTACCTTCCACAGACATCCAGGACTCATAACGTTTTGTTTTTGCTGGCTTGTACAGAAGTTTTGTTGACACAACAGGTCCATCTCCATTGTGTAACTCAGCATTGATATCAATTATGAGAAAATTATGTCCTCTGTCTGTCAGCCTTGGGGCATACTGTGGCACAGGAGGAACTGAACAAGAACGCAAGTATTAAACTAACCTTTTACCTCCCTATGTCAGTAAGACTGTGGTATTTCCTAGATCTGTAGGAAAACGAAAGATGTTCTTCAAAACTTTCACAAAATAGATGGGGCTTTACACACTAAAGCTGATGTTTAAGATATTAAAAAAAACCAAACCTGGGTGTTCTTCTAAGCCTTATCATCACACTTTTTCAATATACAGAATTAGTATGTTACTTATAATGGGTTTCTATATTCCAACTATAAATATTTATTCAGGCTTTTTCTGGCAGAGAACAGTGCAGAGAACAGAAAGCTCAGCCATGCTGGAGTGTGAAGCTGTGCTTAAAATTAGAGAGACAAAAACACTTGAAGAGATTCATGCGTTTACCTTTGACCATAACTTGAAATGGTTTCTCTGCCATTCCCGCTACTGTCTGCACACTGCAAACCCAAGTTCCTGTATCACCAGGCAGGATTCGATTAATTCTAAACATGGCTTCAGAACGATTACCAGTAGAAATTTCATCAGGCTGAAATGACAAAAAATGTACAGGGCCTGAAAAAATGTGGGCATTTTGGAATATTCCAATGATACTTTCTCACAGTTTAGAAATCATCCAGAGTTTAGTGATATCTATAAAAACATCTATAATGGTCAATTCCATACTTTCATATGTGCTGAGAAGTTCTTGGGGTATCCCAGAAAATCATATATCGTACTATGCTTGAAAACCATGGAGTGTATTAACTACAGATAAAGTCAGTATAAACATTAGAAATAGCAGAAAGCAATTGATCAGGAACCTACCCTTAGGACAGTTCCATCTTTCTTCAAAAGTTTGAATTCTTCAGATTTAGGAAGTGGCCTCCCAGTTGCTATACAAAACGGTTTGAACTCTACACCAGAATTGACTTCTACAGGATCTAGTAAGTTTATTATCTGAGGTGAAAGATCTGCTGAACCTGCAGGAGATACATAGTGTTATGTCACCCTTCAAACAGACCTTTAAAAAGAAAACTTTAGGTGTGCAGGCAGTGTGGCTGTCTGGTTCTGCCTTCCATCATGTAGGCATATGCAAGAATCATGCTTTAAAAAGTCAGCATTGTTACATCATTTTATATAGCATGGGAGAAGGAACAAGCCCTGTGTTCACTCTTCTTTTTTTTCCTGACCCCTCTCCTCTCTTTCTTGCTGACATGCTCAGCACAGTCAGTCTAGCCATGGCAAAATCATGCACATGTTTTGTTTTGAATGTACAGTAACTTCTTGCTCTCTGTTTTTTCCTTTTATAAGGACCAGCCAGATCACAACAGAATAGTTTGGCTGGTTGGATAACAGTCTTATTTATCTCTTTTTTTTTTTTTTTTTTCTTGAAAAGTTTCACAGATTAGCAGTGGATTTGTCACTTTATTATCCAGCTGAAATAATAGATGCTGGCTGCATCTTCCAGAATACCTTGCCTGAATCCAGAGAGACAAGGTAAATTCAGCTTTGTAAGCTTAACATTCTCTCAGAGAGACAGAGTAGTCTTAAATTCTGATGTTGTCTTGGTGTCCCAGTCAGAACTTTCAGGTCATGAAGCTCATGATATAGGAATATATGCAGACAAATAAGAGGTAGATGATGGTAAAATGCCATGAGATTATCCAAAAGCTGCATGTGAAGCTTCTGTCAGGGATTGATGCTAGGATCCGAGTCAAATGCTATGGAGTAAAGCTTGAAAATCTACCTCTAATGAAAGCAAAATCAGATTAAACGTTAGCATATCATAAATGCAACATGTAGGTCAGAGGCTTGAAAACTATTGCGATGAGGTACAGAAGTGTCTGGGCCCTTGGAAAGTAGTGGGCAGAGCAAGAATGTCAGCCTGGAGTGGTAATCCTTTACCAGCATTAAGATCTATTTCAGTTGCACTGGAAAAAAACATTTACTACCATATTACCTTGCTTACCTTTTTTTTCACATTGCAGACCATGCCATCCAAAGGAGCAGATGCAGCCCTTAAACCTGTCACATGTTCCTCGATTGTGACAATTACATTTGAGTTTGCAATCTGGCCCATAAAACCCAGGTTTGCATTCTGCAAGTACATATTTGCAGTTAGTGCAAAGGTACTAGAAAATGTCTTCCATTAGTTTTCAATCTCATTACTGAAAAAAGCATTTTTTACATGACTGTAAAAAATACAGTCTGTTACTCTTCTCTGTTGGCTTCCTTCTGTATTTCCTATGTGCAGAACATTAAGGACTTTTTTTTTTTAATGGTACCTTCATCACATTCCAGTCCCATCCATCCTGTGGCACAAGAGCAACCATATGGATCTGGCAGACAGAACATATAGTTTCTGCAGCCATAATTTTCTTTACAGGTCTCTTCACATGTTTTGCCAAATGTGTTGGCTCCACAAGCTGTTGAAGGGAGAAAGGGAAAGAATAACCCAACAGCATTATCCACAAAAGAGCTAGTGCTTCTAATGATACAGCTTTAGACAAGAGACAACATAAATTTAAATTTAAAATAGCAATTTGATCGTTCAGATACCAGATATATTAACAATCATAGCAACTTAAGTCATAGCTCTTCTAATAGTTGAGTACAGTCAGCAGAACCAATTTTTTCGCTGTGAGGAGCTGTCAGCCAAGCACTCCTTGCTTTAGATACGTGGGGACAGAGCTTCAGCAATAAATCCTCCTCATAAGCCTTTTAAATATAAAATGGACAAACAGTGCCATGAAACCCAAGTATTCTTCTTAGCAATGAATGCTCGTGAAACTGCTGATGTTACGGTTTTGCTTTTGTGATGAGAGCAGTGCTGTGTTAGAGTGGTTTGGGTGTCAACTGTTCCAACAGCTTAACTCTAGTATTTGCAGCATGGCAATTCCATCAAATAAAACAATACATATTTATCAATGAACCCAATAATCTCTCGGGGAGGTAAAAGCAATATGATGCCAGCTCTAATTCTTCCAGAATCCAAACTAATTGTCACAGACAAAGAATTGCACAGACAGACATACACTCAATATATAATTGCCTCTGTAGGGACATACAGTCAATATGTCCCTACGGAAGCAAAGCACCCTGTGAGCACATCAGCATCTTCTTCAGAAGCAGCCAGAGAATCTCTAACATATTTCCTAGTGCCAGTGTATCCTTAAGACGTCCTGTTCTAGCGTGCATTTAACAGTTAGTAGCATTGAGCATACTCATTTCAAGGGAGTCATAGCACAGCCCAGGTTGGAAATGACCTCAAAAGATCATCTGGCCCAGCCTCTTGTGAGAAAAGGAGCCTAGAAGATACTACTGAGCACACTGTCCAAGTGCATATTGATCCAGAAGTGTTGGAAACATTCATCTTCCTTAGCAACATAATCTCCACTAGGAGGAGAGAGAGAGAGAGAGGGAGAGAGAAATTGTATCACAAGTACATGAACAGCCTTACTAATTCAGGGTTCATCTCACCCAACACTGTTCTGTGACCAGCACCACCTGTAAATGCTGTAGCTTTAAAGAGTAAAACAAGGCTGCTCCATATGATGCTTCCCTCAATAATATGTCAACTTTATTCCTGAGAACAAATCAATAAGCAATCTCTGAAAATATTATTTACTTACCTTTCTCACACGTTTTTCCCATAAAACCTGGAGGGCAGATGCATTCCCCAGTATCTTCATGACAAATGCCATTGTTCATGCAGGGAGGGCAGTGGAAGCTACAGGAAGGGCCCCATTTCTCAGCTTCACATCCTTTTATGGAAAAATATGATGACATATTTGTTGTCTTCTTATTCAGTAACCCATCAAGTTCTAATAGTCTTTTTAGGGCAAAAATACAGTAAAATACATAAAATTACAAACTATATGGACCCTTTTACTCCAGCCAACTGGACCAGTGTAGTTATTAAGGTAGCAGTACCTTCAAAATCCAAACTGGGGGTATTACATTTATTCATTCACAACTCCAGGAAGTATCCTGTGGATATTCATGAGTGAAATGTGTGTTGCCATCATTAATATTTTCTCTATAATGTGAGATATTTGAAAAGCTGTCTACTTTTTCACATCAATTTTATGTTTCTATCCAAGTAAAGATTATAATTTTCTTCATATCTGATGAAAATGAACACAGCAGCATGAGCATAAAAACATGTAGATTACTTAATGGAAAATATCCAAACTCATTTTTTCATCCACTAGGAAGTGAACCTTAAGAGCTAACTGAAGCTAAGTAGTTTGTGAAGTTACAATAATGTGTACTAAAGATGATGAACCTTAAAATAAATGAGGTTTGGATATAACCCACCATAGAAAACAGGTAGACCCAGTGAAGAACGACCTCCTTCATTCATACTTTCTTGGTGTTTGAAAATCTGAGATGCTGAGATAAGAGCTAGCTGTCCTAGCAATAGGTAAGAGGAGTTGAACTTAAATCTGACAGGATTTTTTCTCTCAGCTGTTGACATCAATATCAGCTTGTACCAAAGACCCTTGGGTAAAAATTTCTTCTCACATAAACTGATGGAAGCATATGTCAAGAAAGATTTTGGCCCTTATTTAGGCACAATATGTTTCATTTCAGATTCATTACAACTTTTAACAACTAATCATCAGCACACATTAATGGAACTTACGTCTTACAATAAGCCTTGTGTAAGCAGAAGTGAAAAGGTTTCCTCCTATGTATCTGGCAGAATAAACCCCTGCATCATGTGGTTGAACTTGAGGATACGAGACTTCCAGTTCTCCTGGCACTTCATGCCTGGGCACAGAGTGGATGAAGGAACCTGAGGAAGGAGCATACAGATATCACAGAGAGAAGTCATTCACCCTCTGAATAAAGAAATTAGTCTGCATCGGTTACTGAAGAAGGAGAGTTGGGGCAAGCTAAGCAGCAAAATCAATGTATTAATTATGAATTTTCTGACAACTCTCTAGCTATATTGGTTTTTCATAATTGGAGGGGTGGAAGTAAAAAGGAAGCTAGGTCTTGAGGAGATTTAGTAGAGGAATGGGACAAACAACTTCATGTTCAGCTTTGCTAACAGCCTAGTGGTTAAAAGTGTTCATTTTTTTTCTTGGTCTTTTCTGAAGGGAGGGGTAATAATCCATAAGAATTCTAGGGTGGCTGGAGTTGGAGAGCAAATGCCAGCCAGGTCCAATTTAATCAGACTAGCACAAAGATTTACTTAAGAGACCAAAGCAGGAAGAACTCAGCACAGCTTCGTCTTTTCTTCCCAAACTTAATATATTTCTGTCTCTTCACCAAAGAGCTTATTTATTTTATTCTAAGTTTGCTGTGCTTGGTCATACATGTTTGCTAAATAAGGCAATAACATCTGGTCTTCTTCCGTCCCTCTGGATCACCAACTAACAACATTTGAACACTGGTTGCTGTCAAAGAGGAGCTGCATCCATTGAACTTCAGGACCTCTGGCAATCTTCCCACTCCAATCTGTTAGAGCAAGGCTGCTGCAGTAGGTTAATGTCAGGTCCAGACAGCTATCACTAAAATACATGTGCCCATGCTCATCCACACTATACAAACAAAGCCATCCACCAAAAACCCACACTGCAGAACTCTGATTTTATGAGTACTGTCTGTCCATAGGGGACTCACTAAAATAGCTTGGGTTGGAAGGAACCTTAAAGACCATTAGTTTCAAAGTCCCTGCCATGGGCAGGGATACCTTGCACTACGTCAGGTTGCTCAGGGCTTCATCCAACCGGGCCTTGAAGACTTCCAGGGATGGAGCAACCAATACGTCTACAGGCAGCCTCTTCCTGGCTTACTACACTCACGTACAAGAATTTCTTTCTTGTACCTGATCTACACGTGTCATTTTTCAGATTAAAGCCGTTTCCCATTGTCCTGTCACTACATGCCACTGTCAAATGTCCCTCTCGGCGTTTCCTTCAGGTCCCTGCAGGTACTGGAAGGCTGCAATAGAGATCTCCCTGTGGATTTCAATTCTCCCGGCTGCAAACCCCAGCTTGCTCACATTAACAGCCCAGACACCCTGATGGTGTTCTGTCTTTTATGCTAGAATCTCTGAGTGGCCATTGCAGATGGCACTCTCACAAATCGAATTGTCCTTACTTTCCTCATTCCCTTACAGTTACACTAAAAATGCAATAACTTTTTTCACTTTTCTTAAATTATTTAGAAGGTAAACAGCATCAGGCAGGAGGACCTCTGCTGTCTGTGACGATACATACTATAGAATCAATTTGTCTACAGTCGAATTTTAGGCAGCCTAGAAATGTAAAACTTTGCTGAGGATCATAACCAAAACAGCAGAAAGACTGTGGGTCATTTCAGTCCATGACAGAACATGACAGTTCTCCATGAAAACAGGGCCAAATTAAAAGAACACATGATGAAAGGGATTTGTTTTGAAACTCTGGGGCATTTTCTACATATCTTTTTCGTTACAAGTTTGACAGAAAAAAAGACAGAAAGCAATAAGGAAGCCTGTCGCTTACAGTCTGCTAAGCAAGGCTAAATTCTTATGGCTTGTTTTCCAAGATGGCACATGTTGTGCCAATGTCTTAATGTAACCCTGGATAGCAGAACCATTTAATTGTCTAGACAGCCTCTGTGAGGTTCTGTAAGGCAGAAGGGTACTTGAAACCACTGAAGGGAAAGACTGCAACAGCTGAATGTAGAGAAGCGTTTTCTCTTCCAGCTGCTGTATCAGGACTTCTCAGGGATGTTGTTTCAACATCAACCTCAGGTGAAAAACTTGACCTACTCTCCAGAGACAGTTTGAGACTTTTTGCTGAATTTACAGATGGAATCCCAGCTAAGGGAGTATCACAATGTAAGTACTCCGGCTCCAACATCTCATCTGGTTCTTTTCTCTTTCCTGAGAAACTGCTGACAGGAGATCACAAAATTTTCCCAGTGACCCTGAAATGACAAGTGATGGCAAACTTGTCGACTGTGCCCTGACATAGCTGAGTCTCTGAAGAGCAAAGAAACAGGTGTTTATGCGAATCTACTTGGCCTATTGCCCCTTTGAAAGACACCTTTTGCCTATTTTACTTTTCCAGCCTGTTGAGGTGCTCCAGGTAATCAGTAATTGGGGCTGAGGCTGACCCACTGCTGAGTTCTTTTTGCAGAGTGTTGACACTTCCTTACGTCCCCCTGCTCCTTTTTACTCTCTTTCCTGGTGGCTCACTGTAATCTAGACTATCAAAGATGGAGCCGTACATTATGTATGCTTCCCACAACTACAATTTGTTTTGGTCTAACATTCCGATTATGAAGGCACTGTGAGTTTTAGTGACCTGTATTTTCCTACATTTCTACAGGAGGCAGATACAACCTGAACACATTTGCAAATGTCAAGCAGGAGCAACACCCTGCAAACAGTGAGTTACATGTGATTTAGGTGCCATGTTAGATAGAAGAGTTGGTGTTATAAAATTGACAACCTGACTAATTCTTGTAGTAGGATGAAATAAGAATTATATTTTGTTTACAATTCTTTCTTTCTAACAGCAGAGTACTAGTGATTAATTTCTTAGCTTGAAGGGCATCACAGAAGCTAAATGGCCTCGAAAAGCCATTTGAAGAATGAAAGTATGACTTGAAAAGCAGTAGAAATGCAATGGAAGTTACAATAACTGGGCCTTCACAGTAGCACAGAAAGAAAAACAAACAAGCAAGCTAAAAAGAACCAGGCAAATATTTGAGGAAATGCAGAACAAAATCAAAAAGGAAAACAAAAAAACAAAGCAAAGATACAAACAGAGGATTGAGCATTTTGGTTGAAGAGAAACAGGTCAGATCAACATATCGGATATGGCAAATCGCCTCTTTAGGGAACATTAAATGTATGAGGAATGATGTCTGCCCCAGCTGCATCATCAGATGCATGGGCATCATCAGCAAAAACTTTAAAACAGTTGGCACTCAGCTAAAGCAATGATAGCAGGAAGAGATAAGGCAAGAAAGATTGATTACCATTCTTGTAGATCACTGCATCTTCCTCTTTTGATGCCATTCTTATGAACGAAATGTTCACATGTTCTCCCTTATTTGCTGTAACAGTTAATGCCACGGGGTGGAAGGAGGCTGAAAAGAGATGAGATAAATAGCAGTTAATGCCTCTATCTGGTCTCTGGCCTGAAAGCTGAGAATGGTTTACAGCACGACCCTCACTCAAATTTTGACACCTCAATTTCTTTAGAGCATGAAGTGATTCTTTACCACCAGCAGACTCTTGCTCTGTTTTGGCAGAGACAGACAACTTGCCTATAACCTGAAACAACAGAGTGCCACTAGAACTTGAGGAATAAAAAAAATAATTGGCTTTTGGCTGATACTTGGAAACAGTTTCTAACTACAAGCTCCAACTGGCTGTAAAACACTTTCCCAAGTTTCTTTTTCCCTTGAGACATTTTTAAAGCAAACTGGATAAAGTACTGAAAATTGTATTGTAGGGAACAAGCTATCATTGGCAAAAAAAAAACTAGGGTGATTCAGTTATTTTCTAGTTAAGCTTTATGATGCAGAACTGTCAAAATAGTTCAGGAGACCACAGTCATGCAGGGCTGAGAGGAGGTGAGGTAGAATGGAGTAGGTCTGTTATTGTGTTAGATCAACACACACTCTGGAAATACAGATAGTGTTGGATTGCACTGCAAACCAAAGCAAAAAAAGTCATATTCACAGTCTGTAGTACTTTTACCAAAATACTCTCACCTGGAAATGTGGCTTAGTGAAAATAAAAATTCTATGTGACAGACTGTGTAGATCAGTCAATTTTCCAGCTGGGAAATTGGAATTTATTTTCCCGCTTAAACAGAAAGGTATTTTTATACATTTGTTAGTACATTGTGATTTAAACAACAAAAGAAAGCCATAGATGAAAGGATTTTCACAACGTTTCTGCCTTTTCCTTATCAGTACTAGTGGAAAAACGTCATCAGAAAATAATTGGGGAAGGAACAGAAAAATCTCAAGAAGTAGTTCTTTTAGAAGCCAGTGAAATGGTAATTTTAATTACCACATTACTTTGAAACAAGTCAGAAGTAAAGCATGCTTCCTTTCATTTACTTGGAAAATTCCAAGGGAAGGTTGTGAGTGTTTTGAGGACAAATTCAGGTTTTCCGGCCATTTTTAGCTCTGGGGTTTTATGCCATGCTGCTGCTTGTATGTTATATGGGAAAAGAAACTCTTCTAAAACTAGCCAAATTTGGCTTCCTCACTGTTCAGCTCCTTACCTGATGGGGAATGTGATATTTTTGTACTTTCCCTTTTAGAGCACTCAGGGGAGTGACACATTGATTTAAACCAGTCCCTTTGCTCTTTCTGGATTTGAAGCTGTTTAGCCTTAAGGATTCCTCCTATGCAAGTTCCTCTCAGGAAAGTCCATCCATCCTCAGTTTTCCTTCTGCTGTCACCTGCCTCCCAAGCAAGGTGAGTGGGACTTTTCTGACTGTAAGACCCACCTGGGTTTCAGCTGGAAGGAATCCTTGAAGAGACATTCATGCTCCTAATCGGCTCTGCATTTGCACAGGTTCTATTTCTATTAAAGTTACACTTATTTCACAACAAAAGTTTTGTTTGAGGAACATATATACGCGTTAGTATGAACTGTTAGACAACTTATTCATCAAAAATTGCCTTTTATCTAGAATCATGGCTCCTTTTGCAGTTAATTTTTACAAAACTTGACAAAATATTCTTTGGTTCATACCAACAACTGGGAAAAGAAAATTTGGAGCTTGTGGCTAAAATTTGGTGGGAAAGAAAAACACAGAGATAGAATCAGAAAACAGAGAAAAAAAACATGAAGCAACTTTCTGTCATATGTTATATGTAGTAGAGCTGTAAAAAATGAGCAGGTAGCTGCTACATCAAAGTTTGTATGAGGCTGAAATTCTGACAGGACCTCCCCATTATTTTGCAAAATCTGAAGCATTAAAAAAGGATAATATTCTTGCAATAAATGAAAGAACATTTTGATATTTTAGTTTCAGAATAGAATTTAAGTTAAAATCAAAATGGTTGTGTTACATGATGTAAAATTAAAGGAAGAAAAACTGAGCAAGAATGAAAACATTTGTATCAGTCCAAGACAACATCTCTCCTAGAATATTATTTCCCTGAAAAATTTGACATTTTAATGTTTTATTTATGATTGGAAATAAGACAACTACTAAAAAATCACAATTCTTTGCAGAATGGAATTTCCATCCCCTGCGCAGTTCTAGTGTTTATGCTCTGAGACTCTGTCACGTTTTTTCATTCCTTTGTAAGTGATATACAGTTGATTTCAGCAAGACTTTTCCTGCTTGATACTAAGTGCATGCATTTGTCATTTTACCTAAACACTGGTATCTGCACTTACATCTTAGAGAAACAGAATTCTAATATAGAATAATGAAATAAGATTTCATTAGAAAGAGGCAAACAAAAACTGAAAGCAATTCCAACTTACTGTCAGCTCCCAAGTTAGAAGATATTTATTAGTAACAAATGCATAGTGAAAAATCATTATCTATTTAAGAAAAAATAATTCAACAGCTTTTGTAAAAAATTAATTGTTAGCTACGAATGATCCTAAGGGGTTTAGTTGCAGTGATTTTTGGACCAAATTTAGTGAGACAATACTAATTGTTTTAACATGATTTTAAACTTTTGCATTCCCATTTGCTTTTCTTTGCATGTTGTTAGGCTAAACCACAAGACTTTTCTACAGGGTATTGTTGCGGTGGAAAGGAACGCACACTCCCTGGTGGGCTCAGTTCCAACATATTTTTAGACTGTGTCTGTTATTGCATGGTTTAACATCTCCAGTGTGCCAATTCCTTATAGAGACATAGTGAACTGAGCTGCAGGACAAGTGCCATAATGCTCTGCTGCTAGCATTTCCATTATTGCCCCTTCGCCCACTCTGTGGTTGAGTTTCTGTGCGGAAAACTTAAACACATATATGATAATAAACATTGTGTAGAGAAATTGCATAAATTCTATTTGACTAAATTGAGAACACTCTGTTGTATTCTGTTCTAGATAATGTGTACTGTGTACAGTATAAAGATCGCTCTCCATAAGAACATAAAGCATAAACTGTTCCCTCTCATTGTATGTGTGAATATTATGTGTGTAACCATAATGTTTCAGTATAAAGAATCCAGGAAAATGGACTCGTTACTTTCAGAATAGCAGATGGCAGAATAAATCAGAAAAATGGACCTGTTATCCTTCCATATTATACAGCAAAAATCTTCACACTATCTTTATATTTGATAATAGGCATACAATCAGGCAGATGGCAGCTCCCACCAGGTCAGCGGGGCTATCCAAATGATTAATGCTTAGTGAGTATTTCACCAGCTTCTTCCTGGGAGGATGCAAAACAGTGGCTGGGTTTTCAGAACTGCTGTTTTGTCCCATGATTTTGGTGTCCCTAGTGGGAAACCACACATTTGAACCCAAATTTTGCTGTTGAAAAAAAAATATTCTGCCATTAAAAATTATGCAGACAACAACAGTCAAGTGGAAAAAGGTCTGTTTTCCAGATACATATGTTTTGCCAAACCTCACACTCTTTCCTTGACCTCTTCCTCCTCTTTTTGTGCACTTTAATAGCTTTGAGAATTTCTCATGCACCTCTTTCTCACCCATCTAATCTGATTAGATTATACGCCTTCACTGAGGACTTGCTAGTTCAAATTTTGTTAGTGAAAAATTTTGCAGAGAAAATCAGAGAAATGGATTCAAACCCAGAAATTGATCCAAGAAACCTACCAACTGCTAATGTGAATGCTACTTCTGTTTAGAGCAACATCTGTCACATAAGAAGCCTTCAAAGTTTGATTACTTAAAATTCTCTGCTCCTAGGCCCACAGACACCAAGTGCAAAGAAGTGATCAGTCCAGGAGACATTCTCCCACCCATGTGCATTGTTCTACAACAGAACAGCCAGAAATGTACTCAGCTCTCTGGCGGTCTGCCACAGGCAAGGTCACATTGACTTTCCATGGACTATTATCTTATCTGCTCCTCACTGCAGCCTCCTTTGAAACAATGGAGTTGTCATCTGCATCTGCAGAGCTTTCTTGGTGACCAGTCCAACCCTTCAAAGACCACATTTGGTCAGAGAAAACATAACCCAAAGAAAAATGCACTTGTCCTACACACCTTGCTTCCAAACTACCCATGTTCAAAGAAATAATGATAGGCACTAGCTGTAGCTTTGACAAATGAAAATATGAAATGAAATTAAATGAACCTCCTTTTATAAATTTGTTATATAATTTCAGGAGATACCACCAACGAAAATTACTCTTACTAAAATCTTACAAAGAAATATTAAAATCATTGACCCTCCTCACAGACCTGTTGCCATGGCACAAAGCATTAGCGTTACAGTAAAATCTACTAAAAATCAGCTCCAGTTTTGCAAATGTGATTTGCCTCAGAAAATTACTCAAAAAATTATTGTTTACTTTTCTGTAGCTGGTTGTGATCTCTGCTTTGGAACTTGCCCCAGAAGTCTAATGAGGTCCAGAAACAAGGGAAAATCTGAACACAAGAAAACGTTATTTAGTGGACCTTGGAAATGCCACCTTCTCATCCTATAATCTCCCTGCCATATTTGATTTTTCTCCTGTGCCTAGCCTTAAACCAAAATCAAATAAATAATGAAATCTGTACTGGATTTTTGTGAATAATCTGCTCAGATTTTGAACAAACTTCTCTGGAGTTCCTTTCCAGTGTTGAGATGGATCTTTTCCTGTCTTTTTTCTAGTGTTGGTGACCTGTAGGTTTACTAAACCTTAGGCAAGGCAATTATTTTCTAGGCTCCAGTTGCCCATTTATTTAAAAAAAGATATAATAGTGATATTTAGCTATCTACATCTCAGACATATCAAACTTTTAAAATGGAAGCCTGCTAGAAATCGCGGGTCTGGGATATGAAAAACCCAGTGCAGGAGTTTCCATGTATGTTATTCCACGGGGTCAGTGAGCCCAATTGTTACCTTATTTGCTGTGGGACTTTGTGTTCCTGGCAGTAGCCAGATGCAGGCAGAATACCTACAGATGCCTGACTAACCTCCACAGGGAAATGACTAGCATTGAGTACCAACCAGTTTCTCTGCACTGTAATAGAAAAAGGGGCTTGAGCCAAATCTGTTTTTATTGACTCAGGACTGCTTTGCCTGCTCTGGAGCCACATTTATGCCCACTCATGTCCACCAGGGGCAGGTGCCAGTCTGCAAGCATTGCCATGACAAATTCAGATCTGACCATCATACAGTACCTCCCACTGGCATCTTCATGGTATGTATCCTTGTCACCTCATCCTTGAGTTTCCCTTCACAGTAGTATGCTCCAATAGTTTCACTGGCCTGTTCCCTTTTCCACACCACTGCTTTGGCTGCTGCTCTCTTGGAATCTTCATTAACTTGCAGTGGTTCTCGGTGCTGATTTGCCATATCCTCCTGGTCCCGGCCTATCGTGATAGATTCACGAGAACGCCATTTGGAAGTGACACAGATAAGTGATGTCTCGGAGTTGCCCACCAGAGGGAAGGAATTGATCAGTATGAGGTCCAGTGCTGCTTCCACTTTACCTGAAAAAATAAGCACCAAATGAAAAAAAATTGGCTGCAGAATTCAAATATGTGGCAAATCAAATCACTAGATAAGCTGTTTCACCCAATACTCAGGGTTTCTCTGGCTAGTGTCCTGCACAGCTTTTGTGCAAAATTGGATGAACACAGATTAACTATTCTGCTACAATGACTTCAGGGTTTATTTTTTATGACACAAACAGATGGAGTTTGCTATTCTCAGAAAAGGCAGTTAAGTCTTGCAAACATCCTGACTTCCTTTAAAGATCTGTTGTAGAAGCTCAGGGAAAACCGTAAGTTGCCAAAGCTGTATATTGTCAGGCATGCACATAAATGCCTCAAGTATGGTGCTCTTCTGGTAACGGGATGAATGGATGACAATGTTGTCAGTTTAACAGTGTTTCCTTGATGCCCTTTACATGGATTTAGTATGTATGAACTGATGTAAAACAGTTATGACTTTCAGTTATTGGAGCTGGTAGTACTTTGAACACTTGGAGTATTTTTTTGCAGCTGTTTTCTGAATTTGGACTAATGATTTCACAATCAATCACATTAAATATTTCAAGCCCTAACAGATACTGGCAGGACCCACGGCACAAACCAACTCACGCAAAAACAAAGAGCAAGCCGGCACCACTAGTTAAGCGAGGTCAGGTTTAAATCACTCCAAATTGTTTCTTTTGATCAATAGCACTGGCAGAAACACATTGAGATGAAAGATTCTTTGAAAATGAGAGATACAGGCCTTATAAAAATATCCTCTAGCAGAGTGCTACAGTTTTAGTTGTTCAGATGTGCATAGCTGGAGGGAAACTCAGCTCTCCTATAATGAACAATTGGCAAATAATAGGCGTTTCCCTTTATTTTTTAAATTCAGGGTAAGGAGAAGGGAAACAGTAACATTTTTTCCAGCTGAAACAGGAAGAATAATTTATTTCTTTTATTCATCACATCTATTTTCCTGATTTGGATACAAGTATATTTTGTATTTACATAGAGAGACCTAATATTTAGCACTGGTCAGCTTCCAAATGTTTCTCTGATGGGAAGGAAGGGGTATAGTCTTAGATAAGGGAGGTCAAAAGGTCTTAGTGCTGACTGCAGTCTTTGCGTGTGTCTCTGCAGAGCTCTGGGCCAAGGGAGGAGGTCCTCCTCTGCTTTCAATGCAAGCAACCACTCTGGGGACTGAAGTATCTTGACAGCACATTGACACTCACCACACCCCATCAGTCTTCCACAGCCACCACCCTTTCATGTGCCAGCCCAGATAACTTGTAGTTACATAATGGAGAAATGAAACCTTCTGGAAAGGATGCAACGGCCGTTAAAGTAAATATTGCATAGAGGTGCAGGTCAGTAAAGTCAGTTTGTCCTGCTGCACACTGCAAACGTAAGTCTTCTGAACAAAATTAAAGAAGTATGTGATAGAAATGAGGCCAAACTCATACATTCATTTTATAGGGCATTTATCTCAAGGCACTTACATCTATATGAGGAACATCTGTGCTTTTACTGTGGCTCTGATGCATCAGCCAAAGGCAGATATAGTTCAACAATCACCAGCTGAAAGCAGCTTCAGTTTATATCAACATCACATGCCTGGTAGAGATAACCCGAAAATCATAAACTGCAAGATCCTGATTTCTGCAAACTTTTGTGAAACTCAGAATCAAATCTGGATTCAAATTCCATGACTGGACATGATTATCTCTGTTGAGGTCAGTCAGAGTGTTAGAGAGCAGAAGTGAAATATTTTGATATTTCTTCCTGGCATCCACAGGGCACAGAGCTGCAACTGCCCTTCCACCACAGTGGTGTGGGCCCAAGGTGTGGGGTCCTTCAGGGTGGTCCATCCAGGGCTCCAGCTCCATTTCCCGTAGCATTTCTCTGTTCCTCTGACTTCCAACAAAGATTGAAAGGTGAAAATAACACCTATTTCCTCCCCTACACCACAACCTTTTAATACTATGGGAAGACGCAGTAGGAGAAGTCTGAATTTTGAGGACCAGCTTTCATGTTGCCTTGGATCCCTATGCAAAGCAATAGTCCATCAGATTCAGGGCATTTGCTGCATACCTTGTTCCTCATAGTAATAAAAATCATGCAATAAAGATGTAGAATATGGAGGCATATTGCTTATTTGAACTTGAGAAAATTCCAGATGAATCAAAATCTAGTCACCAGTCAACGGAAAGTGTTCTGATTCGTTGTCTAAAGATAGGTGGCTTTTTGTCATATTAAACACTTCAGAGTAACCCAGACACCTGAGTGAGGCAGATGGAACACAGATGGAGTTAATTCCCAGAGAAGCACAAGGAGGTTTTCTGTCTTTTAAAGGAATTTATATCTATGCGTACATATGGAATTATATATCAAGCATGACTTTGCAGCTAAGGTTTCACAGCTGGAATATACCATAAGCAGAAATTAAATATATCCAAGTGAAAGTTTTGCACTGAGAAAAACTATGCTTTAGGTGTAATTTGAAAAAGAAAATGAAAAAAAAGGCACCATAGCAATCTGAGGCCTTGGAGGTGATAGTAATGCTTTCTTTGACACTGCTGGGTAGGGATTCCCACAGCATCTCTTTACAGTAATAAAATTTCAAATAACCCGACTGTTCTTGCTAAAAAGGAACTTACCTAGTCTGGCAAAATTTAGGCAAATCATATTGTAGATGTTAAGGAAGACTTTGAGTATGTAAGAACCAAATAAGGACAACAAAATTTAGCTCTGAGAAAAGCACAGAAAATAGACATAGGAAACAGCCTGTCTCTGCAGCAGGGACAACCCTCTGTGCTGCCTTGAAAAAGCCCTTTGACTCCTGCCCTGGTCCTTGAAGAACAGACCTTATCAGGAAGGCAATTTGCTGTGTGTGCAAATAGATTTTGAGAAGAGAAAGCACTTGCAGAAGGCTAATGCTGTAAGTGGGAGATACCATGCAGGAAAGACCCATTGCCCAGTATCTGTGACATATCACTCACAGTGATACAGTGCTTTGAGCCTTTCCAGCACAGTGAAAACGGCATCCTCTAAACAAATAAGTTAAAATAACAGCACACCTACTATAGCCCAGACAGCAAAATGAATGGGGAGAGACACTTGCAGTTCCTCTTGGCCCACTCCAAATTACAGGATTGTCCTCCCTCTTGCTGGGTGATCCTCAGCAATATTTTTCATAGCTTCTCTAATAGAGATTTCTGCACTTGCAGCCCACAGAGTCAATTGTGTCCTGGGCTGCATCCAGAGCACCGTGGGCAGCAGGGGATGGAGGTGATTCTGCCGCTCTGCTCTGCTCTGCTCTGGTGAGACCCACCTGGAACTCTGCATCCAGCTCTGGGGTTCCCCACCCAGGAAGGTCATGGACCTGTAGGAATGGGTCCAGAGGATGGTACATAGATGATGGGGTGCTGGAGCACCTCTCATATGAGGAAGGGCTGTGAGAGTTGGGATTGTTCAGCCTGAAGAAGAGATGACTCCAGGGAGACCTTATAGCCCATTCCAGTTCCTGAAGGAGGCTACAAGAGAGCGACTTTTGTCAAGGGCATGTAGTCATAGAATAAGGGGTAATGGCTTGAAACAACAGGAGGATCAATTTAGATTAGATATAAGGAAGAAATGAGGGAGGTAAAATTTTTACCATGAGGGAGGTAGAACACTGGAACAGATTACCCAGAAAAATTGTGGATGCCCCGTCCCTGGAAGTGTTCAAGAGCAGGCTGGATGGAGCAGCCCAGTCTAGGGGAAAGTGTTCCAGCCCATGGGAGCAAGATTGGAACTAGATGACCTTAAAAAGCTCCCTTCCAACTCAAATTATTGCATGATTCTATTACATTCACCTGGGGAATTTGTGTTGAACAGAGAATAAGTGTGTCAGGCTATGTCTGCAGTCCCTGTGTGTCCTCTTTCCGTACCAAAATTCCATTCATAAAGGTACAGACTCATCTTGTTTTCTGTGCAGCATTGCACCAGAAAAGCTCAGGCAGGACCAGCTGGAAGAAACAGTGCTCAGAAATTTCCTGGAACACATGCCAAACACAGTTCTACTCAAAGAGCAAGAAAATCTCTGATAAAGATTAAAATAGCACTTCTCTGGATCATAACTGTTGCTAAACACTAGAGTTCACAAGTAAATATGGCAGCCTTGAGCTGAGATAGTTTAATGCCCTAATGAGTTCACAGAGAAGCTCTTAGGAGAAAAGTGTTATTGATTTGTTCTTTAATCTCAGAGAATCCCTGCCTATATACTTCTAGATTTCCACCGTTAACCCTTGTCTTGTCCCAAGGAAAACGTGGGAAAAATTTAGGCATTTTCTACCTAATGTGAGGTTGTTGCAAAGTTGCCTGTTACTTAAAAAAAATGTTCAGCACTGGAATGGCTAACACTTCTCTTCCACGGCAAGCAGCCAGAGTGGTCAGCTCCCTCACAGGATTCAAAACACCTATAATATGGACACAGGTCATGCTTTCAAGGGGTATTGAGAATTCACTGTTCTGAGAAAAACTTTAGGTGTTAATACTGATTAATTAGTGGAAGAAAAGAAATTGTTTAGATATTACACTAACCTAATGATATATTTATTTTCCTTATATTTGTAGAGCTTTATTATTAATTGCGTAAAGTGACTATAAGCAGGAAGTCCTCCTCTTGGCATTTGGAGTGTAACAGAAGAAAGAGAAAATCTGTTGTAAGAGGTAAGTGGAAAGATTAACACTTTTGAAGTACTAACTATTTAAGAGAAGGTGAAAGGGAAGAAAAGCCCAGTAAATTACACCCTATTTTTCACCATGTGAAGCCAAGAGAATAGATGTTGATATAATACGTAATGCTTACATAGTTCTTTTTATCTTTTACTGTTATTGAGTGGAGCACAAATAATTCCTGCTACCAAATGTTTGGGAATACGAATGTAGAACACATAGATACTATATTAGCAGGAAAAAAGCAGAATCTGTGCTCAGTTTTGGTGTTATGCTGAAAGTGAAACAGTCAGTTGCATATGACACTCACTGTAGGATTTAAAAATCATTTAGAGACTGGTGAAAACATATGTTCCAAACCTCTAAGTTATCAGCCCCTCTGCCTTAAAGTTTCTTAAAACACAACAGTGAGGCCTTCTTCTGCTTGAAATAATAAGGTTTTGATTTAGAACAATCCTAACTCGCTAAATAGCCTACATCTCAGTATTTTTCATTTGGTCTTGTTTTGTAGTTATAACTTCAGGTGTACCCTCTCAAGTTTTATTTTTTGATATAAAACAACACGCCAGATTAAAATAATTAAATTAATCTATTTAGGAATACAAATGGCAATCATGCAAGCAGTTTTGCTGGGGAAGTATAGCATTTGATTAATTCTTGGGGAAGTACTGAATAAATGACATTATTTAAAAAAAAAAAAATAATGAATTAGCCAATGTGGAAGATAATCAGGCTGGAAATAACGTAAATAAAATATGAATGAATTAATAAAATAGAGACTACATCCACAAGTGTCTCCTCCAAAAAAAGAAAAAGTAAAGTACTCCTTAAATATTAAAGCCAGTCAGAAAACAACCCAAAACATTAACTGTTTAGGCATATTTTTCCTAGGGAGAGTGGGACACATACTACACCAGAATCTGGCAGTCTTTGTTTTTTGTGCACTCAACACTTATATTATTTTTGGTTCATTCTGTGAAAATATTAAGTAATTTGGGAGGCTTTGAAACCACGTACTCATTTTATGAGCTCAATGGTCTTTTAGTGTCCTGGACATTTCATCTGGAATTCAAAGATAGCAGCAGCTCAGGTAATTTCTCCCAGTGAGTCAGATTCTCCTCTGACAGCTCATTTCTCCACAGGAAAACAAGGCTGAAGTTATTATTGCCCAAAGAGATTAAGATTCTCTGCCATACGAGAGCAGCAGGGATGAAAAAAACCTCAATGCTCCTGGAAAACATCTGACAAATGAGCTAACAGACAGGTTTCCCAATAAAAGCTTTTTTGTTGTCCATGTAAAGAATCTTGCTGTTGTATCTTACACAATGCTACTGGGCAGCTGTGGGATGCTTCACAGTTCAAATACCAACACCACTTGCCCTTAGAAATAGGGCACTATTTGTGGAGGGAAGGTATTGTGAAACTAATAACAGATGGAAGATCAGTGACAGGGTATCACTATGCTACTTAGCAGTAGTGGGAAGACCAGAGCACAAGTGTGAAAAATGAAATAATTTGTCAAAGCTGTGAGAGCTGCCTATCTAGGTTATTTGCCTATCTGCCTTTGGATACCTCTCACGCTGCTGAAGGAAATGCCACTGCCTTCTTGTTTTATTTGCATGTCAGGTTTATTTGCATGTCATGGTTGTTTCACAACCCATTGACACAATATTTTAAGATGAAAAAGCTAGAAAAGGAACACTGTTGACAGCGTGGTTGGGGGTTTCCAGTGTGAAGGGGTGTGTGTGCCTAAATGTGTGTGTGTGTAAGTAACCAAAACATGAGAAAGAAACCAAAACATGATTTGTCATGATTTCTCCTTAGCTGGGTTGACCACAAGTGAGTAAAGTGGAAAACAACATATAAGGTACTTGAATAACTATCTGACAGCATGCCAGGTAATGCTGAAAACTCTGGAAAAGGGTGAGGAATATGGGAAAGCTCCAGTAGGACAGGCTTGTAGTTCAGGTTGGATTCGCAGCCAGCAAAATATGGGTATCAAATCATCAAGAGTGTATTTGCACATCAAAATAAATATGTCCATAACAAGGCTGGCCCTTGTTAGTTTCATTACGAAGCTCCTGTTTGCACTGCAGATGTGTACTGTTTGTTGTGGGTGGGCATGTGCCCAGCTGAGATAGATAAAATAACACAGGTAATCAATTAGACAGTGCATACAACAAGCATGAGTTTGGGTGTCTGTGAGCACTGACTGCTGGGAGAGCACACTCTAATACACTGCTGCCTGTACAGAAGTGAGTGCTCACTTTGCCACTTACTGATTTTTCTGACTAAAGTAGCAGGGAGGTGCATCTTGTGCTAAGCACACTTTGTGACTAAGGAGGCCAAGTCCCCTGACCAGTTGCTTGTCTGCAATGAACAGCCAGGAAACAACACAAGGGAAAATCATCAGCACAATCAGAAGCGCAATTGGAATTGCATTGTCAAGGAAGACTTGTTATACTCTGAAGGAGAAATTAACTAAGCCACTTGATTAGTCAGGCTGACAGTGCAAAAAATAAACACCAGGCAAGCAAAATACTAGCCTTGAAGTAAAAAGTTTACATTTCTGAATAGAGAAATGCCATTTGTTAATATATATTTTAAAAATCCTTTCAAAACTTAGTAAATGTCTAATATCTTTACACCCTAAAGATGTTAATATTTCCAAGTGATGAGTTACAAAATTAATTTTTATAGCTTTTGAACTTCTCTAAGATACAACCCTTGTTTAACAGCTCAAAAACAGTTATCAAATCTGTATCTAATAAACAATCAGCCTTTTAAATTCCTTACAGAAAAGTCTATTTTAGACATGGGTGGTTCTTTGCTGTGTGCCTCCATTGAAACCACAGTGGAACAGCATCCTAAATATGATCCACCAGCACAGGGTAGACTGTTTTCGGAGAGTAGTTCTTCATTGCATGTTCTTCAAAATTTTCAACCCTCCAGTCCCAGATAGATCTTACTTACAGAGGCACTTGTTCACGGAACTAAATCTGTTTCACACAAGCATTAGGTGCATCCATTTTTGGTTCATTGTGCTGTGCTTACTCAACACCCTTCAACCACAATGACTTCTTGGTCTTCCAAGCGAGCTGAATAGGTTTTTGTTTTATTTTGTTTTGTTTAAGACATGGGTCTAGGCCAAGCCGGCTCAAGTGTATGTGACAGATCTAGAGCAGCTTTCCAGCCCAGCTAATTCTCACTGTGAGCACATGAAGGACCAAGTGCATCTCCCCTGCCCTAAAGCCAGGTACTCAGTGATAGTCAGTATCTATGGCTTCTGTGCTCCCTCTTGTACACTAAAGCCTTCCATGTACAAATCGTGTGGGTATCAGACAATCCGTACAAAATTTTACAACTTCAGTTTTCCCTTAAATGAAATTTCAGCAAAAAAGTAATCCATCCATCTTAGTTATGACTAATACAATGACTAAACAATATAATACATGTCTATTCATACATCTATATATGAAAATTGCATCTAAAACAATAGCATATGTTAACACTTATGAATATTGTGTGATTTCATTTCACCCTTTCAGATCTGATTCCTTTGGGCCCGATGCCATGGCTTTTCCCTCCTGACTATTCCCACCTGTTGAAACTACTTTTGGGAACGCAGGCTTCCTGAGAGCTACTACACGTCTAGTAGGTGTGAATCAGGCACAGAATGGCAGGCAGATGCAACTGCTAGATATCACAAATCAAATGCACTTCAGGAACAAAAGGTAAATTTGGTTTAAAATTCCTCTAATTCATATCAGTAGTTTGGTGATTTAGGTGTTGGAAAGGTTGTGCATCAGTGTAAAATTTGGTCATGTTACAAATACCTGATATTGAAAGCTCATAGTTATAGTTATGAAATACCTAAGATTAAAAGGTCAGAAGTGGTCTTCCTCCATTTCTTTGTCTGTGGGAGGCTCAAAACTCCATCACTCAGCTATAGGACAGACTGAGGGTGCTCACACAGGCCTAGTCCCTTTAATTAAGGGAAGAATGACTTTCCTGTTCACTGTCACTGGCGTGCACTAGCCACTGATCAATACAGGTTTTCTTTTGGTTAAGTTAAGCTTTGCAGGAGAAAAACAAGTCTTGAAACAGAACTTTTAAGACTTTCCAATCCAACTAAAATTTTTGACTTGTCATTTTGAAAAGCCTACAGCATTCTAAAGGTGCTTATGTGTCTGGCAATGTATGTCAAAATTCGTTCAGGTTTCTAAATATGAAAATGAGTCACGTGATAATGATAACCATTTAGTTTTTTCGTAACACCTACTCATCCCAAAGAAAAAAGAAAAGGCAGCCATCAATAGTGCCACTGCACTGGTTTGGTCCACTGTTACCCTTTTCTAAAAAGGCTAATAAAATCTTTTGAGTCTTTTACCATATATAGGTCTGATGGCTAAATCAGAAAAAAAAATCCAGTATTTTTAGAAACCCACTGGAACTAAGACTATTGGTAGAGCAAAACTATAGCACAGAAAATTCTCTGTCTTGGAGAATGGAGACATTTGACAAGATATTTGTTTCCTGATAGAAATAGTCAAAGAAATGTTCTTGAAGCTAATTGCAATTGTTGCTGGTTTTCACCAATCCTTTACTGATAGTGATCATCTTGCTAAAACAAGGATCACACTTGAACATCTCTGAGAGTTAGCTTGCTGTGAGAAACTGCAAACAGATTTCTAGACTATCTGAGGGATACCTGAGAGTGTCTGAGGCATTTCTGAGGCAAAAGGCAGGTTGTGACACTCTTTCCTTGCTTTTAGGGGAATAAGTAAACCTGCAGGTCTTCTTTGGTCAGAACTTAAGAGACTGAACCTAGCCACAAGCTTGGCATTTGAATCCATACTTCAGGATAGATGTCAGCATCATTTTGCTACTCCAAAATATCAAGAATATAATCAACAAAAAGAAAAAACATGTGGTGACACTCAATCAAGTTTGAAGAATCCCAACAGGATTAAATTCAACTCCCCATCAATTTAATTGAACATTTGCTATGGAATGTATAAAGTACAAAAGTGAGCATTTGTGTATACTTTGAACATCTCTTTCCAAACTGGACCATAAGCTCTAGCTGCTTATGGCATACTGCTATTAAAAATAAAAAGACATCAAATCAAAGGCCATTTCTTGTAAAGAGAGCCAAGTCAGTGCTTTTCTCCTTGGAAAAGGGTGGAGTGGATTTTGTGCCTACCCAGCAACACACCCAGAGAAGCCCACAATCATCAGGGACAAGGTTAAGCCAGTTCAGTGTCTGTGCTGAGTGTAGACCCTCCCCTGCTCAGGGAATGTCATTCCTGCTTTCCTGAACTCCGCCTGCAGTATCTAGAGGAAAGCAAGCTCGCATTGTCTTCCACTGCTCGGCCCAGGAAACATGATATCATTCTCAAACAAAAGCGGGAAAGCTGACAGATCTATTGAGATGGGTGTGACTACAGCACAAACCTCGCTGGTCAGCCCCTGTGGAAAATGCAGTGACTGGCAGCCCTTCGGTGCTGGGCTGTCTGTGATCTCCAAATCTCTATGGCTAATTTCTGCGGATGACTTTTTTTTCTCCTGGGCTTTCTTTTCTTCTCCATCCATAATGCTTACAGCACCAGATATTTTCTAAAAGTGTAAATCTGGAAGTGATCTGAGGGCTAAATAGGTTGAATTGATGTGCAGCTAAACAATCAAGAAACTGAAGGCACAGAAGAGGAATTAGTAAATAATATGCAGCCTATTACAGCAATTGCTAGAAAATAATATTTCCAAATATGATTTCAACAGATTACAAACATTTTTTTTTGCCTGCATTAACCTCTAGCTTTTTATAGATGCCAAAAGTAACATCTCAAACTCGTAATTTTATTGTAAACAGCTGTTAGCATGCTGCTAATCAAGAAGATCTGTGTAAAGCAATTGTGAAAAAAGCTGAACAGATATGAGGACTCCTGCCTTTTCTTGCTACTTTCTGGTTTCCATAGCAAGACAATTTGCAGTTCTATGGCACATTACATTTTTACTGTGAGATGGACTGGAAAAACCAATGCATATCTCAATGCAATGGTTAAGGGTGAGGTAAGAGTCTAAGTTTACCATGTGTCTTGCATTTTTCTTTTTCAGACTTTTACAGAAGAAACTGACTAGAAAATCAAAATGAGGATTGTGAAAGCAATATTCAAATGCAGAGCAACTTCAAATCTGATAGAAGGAGCACAGTCTTCCTCAGGGTTCTGCACGTGATAGATTCAGCAAAGTCTCTCTAATATTAATGCTGCAAATACTGTAAACTAAATTTGTATTAGGATAATTCTGTATACCTTTCTACAGATATCTCTTACGATAACTTCAGACTTGCTGAACTAGTGATATTTGCTGATAATACTATAATCGGGTATTTGAAGTGTGTTTAAGTTATCTTGTGAAATGTACATTTTTCCCCTCTTTTGTTCACCAGCGTTCATCTAAGTTCCACTTGTGGAATCTTGTCTCAAATCAGATCCTGCAATAGCTAGACACATCAGCTGCACAGCTAGTTCATAAAGTCAGTCAAAGAAGAAGTCAATATTTAATCTGTATTTAGAGCAGCTTTCTCAGGGAAAGAAATAAGTGGTTTCAAAGTTATTAGCTGTATGAAAAACTTTATACCATTAGACATAAAAGAAACCCTGCTGCAACATGTGTCAACAAAGGACTTCAACAGCTAAAAACTGCAGCAGTGACCCTACACGTAGCTAAATCATCCCCAGTTTCTTGGCCACAGTCCTGCCCTCACTCACTGTAAGAACTCTGCATAGAGAGAAGTGAGCTCACTGAAACAAACATGAGTACTTAAATCGGTGCAGGTAAGCACTGGAGTGAAGGGTACACGGTAAAGCTAGGTGCACACTGTGTGAGAAACAAGAAAGGCACGACAGGTCCGCTACAACTGTTAAATCCAAAGCTTACCTGAAATCAACAGGCTGAATCCATAGAAAACTAGGTGTGCTAGAGGGTCCATGCTTTCCAGAGTATATCCATCCAGTTCTTGCAGTCGCTCATGGAGTATCCTTTCCTCAGGGCAGACCTTTAGCAGTTTCTCTTGTCCTGCATAGTACGCTGTTTGCAAGTCACAGGCAAGAAATCAGAGCACTGGCGCAGGCTGGAACAGTCTCATTGCTGTCTGAGTACAGGGAGTTTAAGTTCCTTTTTCCTGTTTCCTTTGTAGATTAGGATGGGAAAGGCAGGATCTTAAAGGCATTTTTGTATCAGCAGGACTGCAGGGCAGTGCAAATCCCGTCCGTCCAGCAATACATCAAAACAATTATCTGGAGCTGCTAGAGAAGCAGGGGACTGCTGTTGTTCACAGTCAGCAGAATAGGAAAAATGATGGCATCCTCCAGCAGGCGGGAGAGTGCAAGTAAAACATCCTCCACCCAGGTACAGTAGGTGGAAAGTATTACTATCTCCTTCTTAAGTCCAGGTCTGCTAATTTCTCAGGATGCTATCATGTTTTCCCTTATTTATTTATTCCACACATAAGCTGTTGGCTGCAATGCATTTCTGCACACAATAATAAAAATATGAAGTAAACAGTAATAAAGCAGCCAGCTGAATCCAGTATAGACCAAAGCCATCCACAATCCAGCAAACTACTCCCTTAACTCACGTGTTATACTGGAAACAAATTTTCTTTACATTTGAAAATTGAAAACAGACTGAAAACTTGTTGCAATAATAAATCTCACAGGGAATTATGACTTCAGTGGGACTACAATGCCCTCGTCACTCAGGGAGGTCTTGAAACTCAGAAGCTAAAACAAAACACAAAGAAATAATACAATGAAAACCAGAAAAATTAAAAAAAATTAAATAAATGGAAAGGCAGCATTCAGATACATAAACAGAATTGAAAATAAAGAACAATCTGATTTACCACTTGACTAAAGATGATGCATGACAATATAGTATTTGGAAATCCTACAGTTCTGCCCAGATGCCAACACCCAGAATTACTTTTATGGAAGTACAGAAAAAGCTCAGCATACTTTTGGAAATGGGGTATGTGTTTATCCTACTTTCATTTTATTTCTTTTCAGCCTTTGACTGTAGTGTAAATTTCACAAAAGGAGTCCTTTACATCCAAGATCTATTGCCACGTGGAGAGAAAGGCCACAACCACAGCAAATGGGAAGGCAGCAACCCAGAGTTCCTTACATGTGTCCCCTCTGATGCTCCATATAACTGGAAGTCAAATCAAGTAGGAATTTATGCTGAAAATACCCTTTGGGTCCAAAAACACAGTATGAGGTACAAACACTATTAAAATTCCTTTCTGATGCTTAAAGGAGGCAGAATATAAGATATTTATCTGATTTGGTTTCAGACTAAAATAAACATATCTATTTTGTCAATTTCAGATTTTGGAGCACATCTACTCTTCTTCTACTCTTAGATGTGAAACAGCAGTGATTACCCACACTCCAACTGCACCTTAGCTTTTATAAGCCTGCAGGTAGAGGTCCCTCCAATATCAGAATACTTAGTGTATTAGCAGATACTAAGTATTATTATATTTCCTATCTAGTGGATACCTCTGTTTTGTCATTCATTTAACCTACTTATAAGTTGACCTATCCTTGATTCTTTTTTAATGTCTTTTGATTTGTTGAGGGATGTGGAGCAGGGAGGAAGGAGAAGGGAGTTAAGAACTTCAGTCAAGGCTGTGGTTCTCCAGATTGCTATTGTAAGCTTAGAGAGGTTTTTAAAGTTTTCACTTAAATCTCACTTTCCTGCTGTAAAGAGGTTGGTGAGGAGAAATGCATCATGTCTCCATTTGAAATGCACCTAAATACAAAGCAATGCATACTGGTACTAATTTTGCAGTATGAATAATGCACCAGGTGAGCTCTTCATTCTTTTTTGAAGAACAACTTGTGCCTACGGGTCATTTCATCTGCCATGATGACATGGTATTTATTTATCTCCAGGACAGTGCAGCCTAAATATGCAGCACTCCACAAACACAAGGTTGAAAAGGCCTATTGAAGCCAGAAGAGAGGAGATACATACTACTCCAAGTCAGAAATTTTTTAGGGTACTAGCATCAGCAGGATTGTGTATTTGATTTGTGCTCTACTACAAAATTTCATTTTCAAAGAAATAAATAATAGCACCTATATTCAGCAAACACTAAAGCACTCCTTTATATGTAAAATCTTTTTAAACTTAGGTCTGTTTCTCTTTGGAAAGTTTTTAAGTGTCACAGTTTAATTAGTGCTCACACTGAAGTAAAAATTAATCACATGATAAGCTTTTTCTAGACTGTAGAATTAAAAGTATTTCACTATTCTGTCTTATTCTCACTCAACATTAAGCGTGTGTTAGGTCTACTTTTCATATTTTCATCCTTGTATTTCATATGATTAGAATATAAGTCTTTCTTAAAGTAGGTCATATCAAATTTATGTTCCGTGAGTATGATCTGATCAAGCCTCTGATTAGTGAGACATACAGAAGTGCAGTACAATTATCTGTCCCCTCCACCAGATAGGCCTTAGCTGACGAGGATACTGAGTCTCAGCCTGTGTTCACTATTAATGAGCTGAAGTATTGGAAATAGCCTTTGGCAAAACCAGATGGCCAGTAAAAGAAACTGGGTTAAAAGTAAGGATGGTACAATAGGTAAAATATGGTACTGAGTAACTCTAACCTTTATTGCATGTGGGGCTGTTGACTACCAGGCCATCCAATGAGCATGCCCCTGCCACATCCTCAGGTAGGTATGTAGGTATATTTTGGCCCCATAGACCACACTCTCTTTTTTTCTAAAGGTACTTGGGGAGACTCCAAAAGGCAGTATCAAAAGACTTCCCCTCAGAAACATCAGTTCTGTTGGCGGTTAACTGGTGATTCAAACATATCAATGTTCACATCTTAACCCCCAACACAATGGCATGCATGAGTTTAAGTTATTTGCAGCAGGGAAATAAATTGTCTTTCAACATGTAAATATAACCCTAGCATTAAACGTGGCTTTTCTTAACTCTGTTTGCTGAAGGCTAATTTTATGATATGTCAAGTGCCCTGAACTCCTGACACCAGCCTTTCCTCTTTAGATAAGCAGCACACTTGTCTCAAGGACAACCCATTCGTACATGCTGTACCACATGGAAATATGTGAGGAGGAAAAAGAAACAATCCCACTGCACTTCTTTAGTCAGGTAGATGTGTTAGCAGAATTCACATATCCTCTTGCAGTGTCTGGTTGTATTATGTTTTTTGGAACCAAGCCATTACTTTGGCCTTGACATGATGTTAATATGTGTTAGTAGGAGGCAGTAAGGGAACTTTAGGAATTATTACTCACCACAGTCAGCTAATGTGAAACAAAGGCTGCGAAATGATGGAGTTTAAGCTTCTTTTCTCAAACATATCTTGCTCTCCTCTGTAACAGGGCCTATGGCACTGAAGCCAACTGTAGCCCCTAAGCCATCTATTTTGGACCACCTGAAAGTGAGATAGCAGCTTGGTGGTCAGGGAGAGGACATGTGTAGCTGCTGGTCTAAGCACACAGGATGAGCACTGCCCCTGCCACCTCAGTGGAAGCATTAAATGGAGGGAGGTAAAGGTTTCTGGGGCACAAGTAAAGCAAATGTGGATGGGACAGTGTGGAGTGGTGGTTTCGAAATGGGTTCTGAGAAAGTTTAAGGTGAGGTAGAAAAGGTAACAGAGTCCATTTTTTGCTGCAGCTCATTTTGAGGAGGTGCAGTGGTTTTATGCTTTTTCTACTGTTTCTCCTGCATATGCATAGTCAGAAGGCAATTCAGGGCTGCAAGCATTGCTATGATCCACTTTTTTTGCTCAGTACTTTTGTTTTCTTTTCAAGGAAGAGTTTGTCTTGGAGAACATTGCCTGGAAAACGGCTGAGTACTGAGCAATCTACAGAACAGACTTAACCAAAGGGAGCCGTTACTTTCCTGTCTTCCTTGATTGTGAAATGGAAGGGAATTTACTGAAATGGAATTAAACACAGGATCTTACAGGAATCTCAGGTTTATTTCAAACGGAAAGCTAAGCTGATCAGTCAACATAGGAGTACTTCAGGGCTTCTGTATCAGTAAAGTCATTGTGAAAGACATTAAGCCATTTGTCTAACAGCTATGCTCTGAAAACTTCTACTGTGTGAGTTACTTGTATTCTTATGAAAAAAGTTCCATGAGTATTTTAGAATGCCCTGTTGTCAGCAGAAGGACAGAAACACCCTGCTACTCTGTTCTACTGCTTTCATTGTAATGTTTTACAATATATTTTGAAGGACAGATGAGTCTGTGTGTTTGTTTCATGGCAATAATTGTATATCCAAATATCTTTAAAATATTAACATTAAATCTCCCCAAATGATGCACAGCAATAATAATATGACTGCCTAAAGTAAAATAGCGTGAATGAGGCAAATTTCATATTTGTACCATTTGGAGAAATAAAAATTAATTTTATAACACTTTTTAATGCATGTGAAGTTTGAAGATCTGACTATTGCTTCCAAAGACTAGGAAATGGGTCATGCTAGCTAGATCTCAGAGGTAGTGTTCTCAGCCATTAGGGTTACAAAAATTGATTCTTAATATCCTGTTTGTAGGACTTACTATCTTCCACTGAATTATTCTCACACTGTTAGTATGATTTAATGGTGCTTTTTTAATGGTGGTTTTAAACAGGATTCAACAAGTACAACTTAATGATAAATTTGCTGTGTACCTGCCTCTTCTTCCAAATTTGGGATCAGAAGTCTTGTAGAAAGCTTGGAAATCTGAAGGCTTTATTTAGAATTTTGTCTCTCTGCATAACTGTTAAGGTGACTCATGCTACTGATAATTTCTACTACAATCACTACTTTCTTTTTCTTCCTAATTTTTAGAGGTGCTGAGTCCTCCTTACATCACAAGTGTTTGTGGGCAAAGTTGAGATGTATGTTGGTGACATGTCTTGCACCTTGTGCTCAATCTCTGCTGCACAGCAGAAATATGGGGGCTAACACAAAATACAGTGCTCATTGAATCAAACTTAGTCACTTTAAATGAATGTAGCTTTCAAGGAATTAACTCTACAAGAGGAAAGAAGAGCGGATAATTTTACATTTCTAGCTATTTTCTTTTTTTTTTTTTTATGTGGAATGTTTCCTCCCACTTCACACATTTGGTATACTGTCCAGTTAGTTCTCCTTCCTGAAAGGAGAACCTGTAAGTGTTGAGCGCAAGTCACAGCAAAAACATTTTTTTTCTCTGCTCCAAGATTCTGTCAATCCCAATGAATGATTGATCAAAGCTGGGAATTGAATTCAGATAATCTCTGTAGCTATGAATGCTTAAAGGCTTCCTTCCTCTTTACGCAAAAAGATGACAACTAATTTTGTTTGGGAGTAATCCAGTTCCATTCTGAGTGATTGACCTGCATTTCACAGCCTTGCTCTGCACATACAAGACATGTATCATTTAGTGTTCAGCTGCTACTCACACTGTGCATGTGTCCAAGAGCATTCCAATTTTAACACTTCCACAATCTAAGGGGTTTTCACTCCAATTCCTACATCCATCACAACCAGATGACATCACCACTCAAAGTGGATACTTTGAAGAACAGTTACAAAATTCTTTCTCCTCAACTAAGACATTCTAATAGCTAGTGCCCCTCCATAAGTCCTGCATTATGCCTTGTATTTTTGTTTTATGCTTGCAGCAGGAAAATAGAAATGTACTGAAAGAACTTAAAACCATTTCACCTTGGAAACATGTCTCTCCAATTGCGAAACCATACATACGAGTCCCAAGAGCCATTAACTAAAGTTGTCAGGTGGGAAGAACTCTCAGTGTTCTGCCTGCCTGGAATTGCTCACAGGAATACTGCATTGCTGTCATCGGGAGCTCACTGCGAGAAATTAAAAAACAAACTTATTTTGAAAGAAAAATAAGCTTTTTCTTGATCACCATGAAAAGTAGCAAAGGCAAGATGAAGCAGAAAGAGGATTAACTCTTGCTTGCAGCAAAAATAGAGTTTGCCTGGAGATATGGTGATATTAATGAATATATGGGAAGAAGGTTGGTGAATTGCCATGTCATCAGGAGCTGGGAACAAAAGCAGTCATTCCTGTGCTTGTCCTCAAGCACAGCACAAACAACATAGCAGCAACAGACTATTTGATTGAAGACTTTGAAATTGAAAAGCTTCTTTTCATACAGTGTGCCACTGAAGTGGGATGTGGAGTAACTGTCAAACCTGGTATCCTAATGCCTCATTGGCATCTTTACTGAAGGGGGACCAGGACAGGGAACTTTTAACAAACTGGATACACATAACTCCATGCAGCTTGTTGGGATACATCCATGTGTTGAGAGGCTGACTAATGGCGTTACAAGGTCATTCCTGAGTACTTTTTTTTTAATGGTGATAAGGGAGAGGCTTCTGAATACTGAAAGATAGAAACCGTCACCCCTACCCTCAGGAAGAGCAAGAAGAGTGAGCTGGGGAATGACAGACTGGTCAGCCTCCTCTCAGTCCTTGAGAAAATTGTGGAGCAACTTGGGCTGGATGCAGTTTCCAGACACATGAAGGATGGGAAGGTGACCATGAGTAAAGAGCACATTTTTATGAGGCAGAAATTATACTTAACCAACCTAAGAGCCTCCCACAATGAGGCAACTAACTCAATGAGCAAGGACAGACGTGTGGATGTTGTTTACCTTAACATATGCAAGGCATTTGACAGTTTTCCATTAAATCCTCACAGATAAGCTGACACAGTACAGTCACATAAGCAGGCTTGGGGCTCACCACGTGGTCAGTGGCCTGAAGTCCATCTGAAGGCCAGACAGTAGAGGAATACCCCAGCCACAGATATGGGGGCAATACCGTTTAACCTTTTCACCAATGACCTAGCCGATGGGTCAGAGTTCACTCAGGAAGCTGCAGATGACACAGAGCTGGGAGGAGTAGCTGATACAGCATATGGGTGCACTGCTGTTCAGGGGGACATAAATAGCTGAAGTGGACAGCCAGGAATGTCACAAAGTTCCACCAAGATACTTGCACAGTCCTGTGGCTGTGGAGGAACTATCCAGGCACCTATACAAACTGGGGACTGAGGGGCTGGAAACCTGCTTTGCTGAGGACCTTGGGACCCTTCTTGGTTTACATGAAGCTGACCAAGAACCAAAAATGCACAACAAAACAGACCAGGAGTATTCTGAAGCGTGTTAGGAAAAGTATTGCCAGGCAGGCTGAGGGAGGTGATCTTTACTTCTATTCAGCCCTGGTGAGAAGTGAGCAAAGACATTTTAAGTATCTCCACCCCACAGATGCTGCCAGTTAATTCATGTCCTCTCAGCCTGAAGTCATAGCATTAAAATGGTTAAAAGATTGCCTGGATAGAGAGAGACCTGTAGGGCTTCAGTGAAGAAACATTGTGTGTCTAGAACTTAAACCATATTAGAAACAAAAAGATAAAGAGTTAAAGAAAAGCTGATTCCACTGAGACTTGAGGAACTAGATAAGGGTACAATTTACTCAGCTCACTACTGAGAGTAAGTTATTCATCTTCCAGAGGGAGACTAAATACTTGCTGCATAGCTCATCACCTGCAATCCATACAGTTCTCTGCAGTCATGGGTACTATGACCACTATCAAGGACCATAAGGATGAATTGTTAAGAGAAAGAATGAGTGATGAGATTTTAGAACAGAAACAGGTTACCTGAAGATCTTTCAACAGAACAAAGAAAAGAACAGCATGCTGGAGAAAGGGGTTTCATGACAGGCACCTCCTGGGGAACACAATAAAACCTGTAAACTTTACCACGCTGTCTTACAGAATCACTACCAAGGAATAAAACCTTCCCCTGCCCTGAGTGAAAGCAAATTCAAAGCAGTCTGTTTATTCAGTTTGCAGCTTTTTTCCATTGTTCATTACAATATGTTATTCTAGCACAAGTGGAATTCAGGAGGCGATCTCTCTGGCTGATGGTTTGATTGGTGAGAATATTAGACTTCAACTTTATCTCTGCAAATAATGGGCTTTCTCTGGAATAGCTGAAACTCTGACAGGAAGGAAGAGACTTTAGTGGGAATTTCCCCTAGATAACAGTCTTTAGTTTATAGAAATCCTGTTCCATTATCTCTAAATATTATAAATATATAAAGCAACCATCTACTCTGCTGAATTTGCAAACACAGTGCTCGCTGCACAAATGCTCAGTAATTTATCTTACAGATTTCTTTATACTCAAAACGACAATGACAGACTTGAAGAAATTTAGTGACAAAAATACAGAACTATTTTAATGGACATGGCATATTTCCTAATTATTTCTCTACTCCAGTTTTATGAAGTGAGGTGCACCGTCTACCTTTCTTCTGGAAAACTCTTCTAAGATAGCAGCACAATTATAAATCCAGATCCCATTGCTTTTTAGTAGTTTTTTTGTAAAAAGCTAATTTACTGTTCACCTAAGACTTCTATCTATAGTCAACTGTGCTTTTTCTCTTTGATGAGGACTGCCTTACAAAATACCAGGTGAAAGAAATTATCATTACGAACTTTATAAATAGATTGCATGTATAATTTCAGGGAAATACATAAATGGAAATTTTGTTTCATCTAAAAGTTTTCTGAAATTTTTGTGCCACAAAACACATTGTTATTTTCTAAATCTGTCCTGGTTTTCTTCTATTTTGAAATGCTGTATTTTTGTCAGAGGTTCCATATGACACTGCAGCTTGAAACTGGAGGGAAAAAACATTGCAGAAAATACAAATAATTTTCTCTGCTATTTCTTTTACTGGTGAATACTACAGCAGTAAAATGCTCCACACAAAATCAGTGTTACCTATGTTTCATTACTTTTTATCACAGTTCTCTCTTTATAATTACATCTTAAAAAACAAGGAAGGTAGTTCTCCAATAGGAAATTAAAATTTGCTGGCGTTTGCTTTGTTGCAAGATTTTACACTGTGAAGCAATTTTGACTTTAAAAGACGTCTGTCATCCTTATATGCTTTACTTATTTGGTATAAACTGCTATCCATATAGGTTTGGTATGTTGATATTACCATTTATCTTATTACACACCTAATTTAAGATAATGCATATGACAGCCTGTCAGGCAGTCCTTATTCGGGGAAAACTCCTGTTTCGTTTGGCAGAGGTAGGTCTACAAGGTAATTAGAAATTTAATGTGTAAAGCAGACTAAAATGTCACATTGGAGATGCAATTCAGCAACGGGCCTCAGTAACTCATTGGGCAGTAATTTCTTTCTGTTTATACAAGTTTCTGAAATTCAGATGTTTATTTCTAAAAATTTTAAACAGTGCAAAAGGAGGGATGGTATTAAAACCCGCAAAAATAATCTTAAGAATATCTGTCACCCTAGGGGTGAGTGAATGATCTCAGTAGCTCAGCTTTCCATGCAGTCTTTGCACATCTCTCATTGTTGGCCCATTGGGGCAGGAAGGAAATGCCTGGGTTCAGGTCTTGGTGTTCTGTAAAGCTTCTATGAGAGCTTTGTTGTATTCGCTGACCAGCTTTCTCACATTCTTCATTATTGGCTGGTAGTCACTCTCCTGACTTTTTGTTGCTATGACTGATTAAAAGAATTAAGGAAACAAACTGCCAGTATAAATACGAGCATAATTACAGATCGCAAGGGAACCACACCACCTTACATTTCCTACTGTGAAAACTGTCAAGGGATGAAAATAGTGGAAAAAACTCAGACTGGGGCTAAGAGATTTACATTAATTTAGTAGCTCCCATCTCATGACAAGCACTGTAGACAAAAGAAGAGAATACATACATGCCTGAGTCACTTTTGTTTTCATATATTTATAGGCAGTAAGTCCCTCATGAAGGACCCTGCTTATCATTACACTGCAAACCAAACCATTTCAAGGCACTCAGCTACATACAGCCATACAGCCTGGCACTTTAGAACCCTGGCTATAAAAGCCTCAGCCCCTTTCTTTCCAGTAGCCCAAGCAGAGATAAGCACTCTGTATAAGGGTCTGCACTTGGATAGGCAGAATTTCATACCAAGTGAGGAGATACTGTAGTATCCTGATAATTTTTTCCCTTTGTTTGTCTTAAAGTCTTTTCTGTTGAGAAAATTTGTGCTTAAAAATATTGCATTAATAAAATATTTCTGTAAAGCCTCCTTCATAGAGGAGGTGGCTCCGACTATATTACATTGTGCAAGACTTTTTTTAGATGTTTTTCTAAGAATTAAAGCACTTACCAGATTTGAGAAACGGGGTATTTGGCATATGAAGAAAACAACGCTATATGTATATGTACGTGCATATGTATACATATATCTATATGTACATGCATTAATTATAAAATATTTTATAATCATAATCATCAGTATTATTTCTCTGATGTCTAGGCTATCACAGAATTCTCTAAAATATATCCCCATGCCATTTCCTGAGACATGAAGGAATGTTCATTGTCCAACACTCTAGAGTAGATGGTGGGATCTAGTTTTGATACTACCTTTACCAACTGTATTCATACTGTAATCACATAACACTGATTTTAGAGATTTCAAATTTTTTGTTTCTGAATAATTTTAAAGAAGTTTATGGCAGTGAATTCACTGTCCCTAGAACATAAAATAACAGTGCAGCTTGGTGCTGTTCAGATCTCTATTGTAACTAAGGGGAAAAAAAGAAAATAGTATCAGATGAAAAGAACCATCAATTGTAATTAAAACAAACTTCATTGCTTTTCCTAATTTCAAAAACTATATTATGAAATTCATTTGCAAATCAGCAAATAATGGTTATAATTACTGGAATATAACTCTTTAATTTGAATTATATAAAAAGAGAGCTACAAGGCAGATCCCCTCCCCCAGCATGTTTTCAAACAATGCTACACTGTTTGAAAACATGCTACTGGCAGATTAATTTCAGATAAGACCAGACATATGTGAAGATGAACTTTGTATGAAACCTAGTGGCAAAACTATGGAAGACGGAAAAATTACAGACTGCAAGGCAAAACTTATGCTCTAGGATCCTGTAAAATCGTTTCAGACAACACATGCAAGTTTTACTATATATAATACCTATCAGCTAACCAGACATTTGCAAAGGACTGCCTTTCCCCTCCTCCCCTGTCTTCTACTGCCGATTCCGTCCTGTCTTATTCTGCTGGAGGAAACAGACTTCTTCCTCAATTAATATAGTGTGTGAATTTAACTCTACTTCTTGAAGAAAAGGATACACTCCTTCATCATGAAGTTATTTTGCTCATGGTGCTGCCACTTCCTCTCCAAATTTGTAAGCTGAAAGCACGAAAACACAAAAAGAGCCAAAAATGAAAACAGTAATTATTACACACATACTTTATACAAATAATTTTGTATCAGTACCTTGTACTCTATCATCTGATAAGATCAAAGTTATTTCACATTATAAAACACAGAAATGAGAAACAATGGCAAAATGTTTTTAAAGCTGCTGATGATTAACCTGCACATATAATTTAGCACTTCATAATCCATCTGTATAAAAGCAATGCATGCAACTGCAGTGAGAGATGAAAAAATCAGATGAGAATTCAGGACTTGGCATGTAAGGAAGTTAACACGCAAGTCAGAAGTAAAAAGGTGAACAATTCCGGGAGATACTAATTCTCATTATGCTTCATATCATTCAGATGATCTCTTCTTAGAATCAGAAAGATCTAAAATCACCAAAGATACAATATTTCCTGACACTGTCTTGGACTTTGCACTACACAGAAGAAACTTCCTTACTTCCATAGTTAAGTTTCCTGTCTGATGCCAGAAGTTGTGATAAGAACAGACCTGCAGTGAGAAGATTGTAGGAGTGTGGGTTCAGTGCTGGCACTTCTTCAATACTTTCAGCATCAACAGGAAACTAATGTGGACATTATATCGATGGCTGCTTCCTTACAATACAATTTTATATTTGTTTTTCTGATGCTACTGTTCAAGGTTCTGCATTTCAAGATATGAAGATGTTATTTTTAAATGTAAAACTGAATATCATTCTGAGACTAAACTTTCAGTGGAAACTAAGGTAATAAATTACCTTAGAATTCGGAAAATCTTGCAGTTTTTTACTTAGAAGCTTATTCTTAAACTGGAAGAGATGAAAATAGTTGCCACAGAATTCAAATCTTAACAGTAAAGAATCAGTTATCTAGTGTACTGGTTCACAGCAAACATGACGATCACTTGCTTCCAAGACCAGGTATTTCTGACTAATTAGAACTTCTATTGTCCTCTCTGTAGACACTGCTGCACACAACAAAGCCAGTAAAGGACCCCACAATTGAAACACTTACTGTCTTGTACACAGAAAAGATTTGGTGTATTTTTACACCTTGAAGGTGTAAATCCTTTAATCCTTGAAGGCCAGTTGACCTCTTGCAAAATTGCCCAAGTCCTCCACATTTATAAACACTGTTTGTACTTTAAAACGATTGATGTATGTCAAATAATGAGTTATTATAGGACATACCATAATTCACCCTCATGATATTTGCACTCAGGACATAAAAAGTAAAGAAACAGATCCTTTTCAGACACGTTAAAATATAACCGCCAGACCCTAATGAACTGAAACATTGCTGTAAAATTACTATTCTATACAAAATGTTAAGTCTCATTATGCAAGTATCTTAACAGTGGGTATCCATTTCTGATCTACCTGAACTCAGGAATTTGATCTTGGCATAAAAGATATACAGCTTTGAGGATTTGAATCACCACCCTAGAGTGATTATAATAGTCCTATGCTACAAATGGACACATATGCCTCAATCAGAGCTATGCCTTCTCATCTGCTCTTCAATGCTCACTCCACGAGAAAGTTGACTTAAACATGAAAAAGATGACCTTCAGCCTTTAATTCTATTAGAAATAAATAACAGTTCTAAAGAACAAATCTCTCAACAACCTCAAGCAATAAAAAACAGTGAAATGCATAAAAACAATCAATTTCCATTTCCACCTTATTTTAAGGTTATCTGTTTTCTTCCCGTGCATTCAAAGCTTTGAATTTAGGACAGTATATGTATGAATAGCTATAGGACAGTAAAGTTCAGCTGCCAAAATGACCGCAATTTATGGGTGTTTATAATGGAAGAATTAAAGCTGCTCAGGAGGTTATAAACATCTTTCCTGACTCACTTTTGAAAAGTAAATGTACATATATACCAATGTTGTTTAAAGAAGTGTGAACAGACCCCAAAACTTCAGTGGCCTGCAAGGACCAGAAGAACTGGAAGAAGGAAAATGGAATTAATAGCACAGATTTAAATAAAAAAACTTGTCACGGTAACTTAAAAAACAAAAGGGATCTTAGCTAATTAGTAGTGACTTCTTTTTTTTCCTCTGCAGTTTCTTTCTAAGTTGGTGCTCAAGCTACTTAAGCAAAGGAAGGGCAGAAGGTGGAGAGTTCTGAGCAAGATTAATACAAACACTTAAACAAAGGGTTTACATACTTTTTAGCTCAGAAATGTATCTGCTAGTAATCCAAAGCTTACAAGTCATTTGCTGGCACAATATTAACTTTTGTTTGAAAACAGCAAATACGGCTACAGACTTACAACAGATGACTTAGAAAACTCCCTGAGAAAGAAGAAAGAGATTCTGTCCATACAATGCTTCAAGTGTATGAGAAAAGCAAAACTGAGAAAGAAACAACTGAAAGGATAATATGTAACTTAATCTATACCTGAGAATGGGTCTCATTTTCTTGCAGCTCCTTCTTTAGTGTCTCATACTCTGTATTCAAGTCCTCCATTATTTTCTTAAAAGTACAGCTGCGTTTTGTTAATTTTTCTTTGTCATCCTGGAGTTTCTAGTTAGAAAAAAACCCAACACAAACTGATTAATAGATGAGTTTATTTGCTGTAGGCCTCAGGGAAATTACTCCAAGTTACCTTTCAACATGCCACTTTTTTTCCTTTCAGAACAAGACCATATGCAAATGAATAAAGAACTCATGGGCTTTTCTCTAGCACTGCATGCTCTATCCTAAAAACAATACTTAATGACTATAACCAAGTTGTATGCTTAAACAATACTGTATGAACACCAGTGGGAATGCTGATACTAAGAATTTGTAGGTTCTCTTTTGCTTGTGTTCTGTGTTAGATTGAGAAATTCAAAATTATAGGTAGTCATAAATTACATCAGAAGAATTTAGCTGAATCACTAAAATAAAATGGGAAGATTTTGTGGAAGGAGGTTATCAAAAAATACCCAGTTGAATACCTGCTACGTGTACCCAGTTAGTAAGTCATACAGAAAAGCAAAGTAGTATTTGGATTCATTTGCACAGATGCACAAGCCTGCTTTTCAGCTGTCAGGAAGAACTCTCAACCATAAAACTGCATTACTCTCCACTAGCTGCCCAAAAGCACGCAAATTCTGTTTCATTCCTTTCGTTACCTTTTTCTTTTCTTCTCCTGATGCTTTCAGAGCTGGCAAATTATTGTAGATCTCCAACTCCGCCTTTGTCTGTTCAATTTTGTCTTTAAGAGAAGCTAGTTCACCAACCATCTTGCCCTCCAACAGTTCCATCTTCTGTAGGTCCATCTGCAGTTTTTGACTCTCTAGATCACCAGACACACAAGCTCTAATTAACAGCACTTTTTGTTTCATAATACATAGCCCATTACATAAAGGTCTAAGCTATATTTAATATAGCCAGCTCCTCAATATCCTTCTGATTTTGATATTCATGGGACTTCGAATGTGAAGGAAATAAAAAATTTGATCTTCACAACCATTCCACAAGTTAGACTCATACATTAAAAGCACTGTATTTTAACCCATAAGTGAAGAGTAATGACAATGAGCTGATTTTCTACATCACAGTGTTTCTATTTTTAATGTTTATAGCACCATACAATTTCAAATCTTAAAGCAGTGGTGATAACTTACAAAAAGTCTATTGCAGTGATGCAGGCAATTTGAAGAAATATTTGTATTAGATTTTAGCAGTATGTTATCTTTATTTATGCTGCTTGAATATGAGTAAGACTTAGTTCTAGGAGAACAAATAGCCAAATTTGCTTTAAACGTTTGCTTTATACAGGAAAACACTTCCCTATATCCACAGAAATCAACATGTCCTACAACATACAGCACTTACTCCTGAGACTCCACTAAAAAAAGAACAGCGATACGGATAATTAAAGGAATTAGAATATGGGTGGATTCTTACTTAAAGAGAACTGTAGAGACTGAAACTGTCCAGACATAAGAAGTGCAAGAGAAGAAACAATAACGATACACAAAATAACAAAAATACTTTGACTCCATCTTGGGGATAAGTTACCTACCCTGAGTGGGCAAAGACTAGATGTTAGATGGACTTATTTTGGACGGTTTCATGACCTAACTTGTCACTGTATTTCATTCATTCCTGAAATATTAAATACATGGCTACATCTTACGTGTCTAACTCAGAAGGATGCTAGAATTAATGCAATTTTTTCCTACATTCTGAAGCATCAGGCAACCTGGGCTATCAGGAAGGATGAGACTGCACAAAGAAACTTTCCTTGGCATAGGTTTGGATTTTGCTCACACAGTCAGATTTGTGCTGATCAGCTGAAAGAAAGTGTAGAAAATTTCCCCCCCAATTTAACCAAGGAAGTGTAAGTCTTTAAAGGCAGAAGAAAATAGATGTGTCTGTGTGACAGAAGGAGAGTTCACCTTTCGAAAAAGCGTGGGTACGGTTTCCTCAGTGAACATACATGGCAAAATATCACCTGATCAAAACACTATCAGAGCAAGATTTTGGTACTCATCTCTCTGCTTGTGTGTTTATGCTATGTGCTGATTTTTCAGAGTCAAAAATTTGCTTTTATCAACATTTTTGGCTTATTACAGAGCACCTTCATGATTTCTTTAGGAAACTTGAAATAAAAAAAGACAAGACAAGAGTTTTGTTTACCATTTGCAATTATCTGAGGAATGCTGATCCATAAGGTAAGATTGAAAGTGATCTCTATGTGTGAAGAGCAGTTACGTAAATATGAAAAGTTCCCACGCCAATTACAAGAAGGATCTAAAATCCTGTTGGATTCCATGTAAGTAATTCACAGTCTGCCTTCCAGTGAAAAGAGCTTAAGAAAACACTGTCTCTGTGTCTACAGTATTTCATAACTGCCCAGAATTTCACCTTAATGTACTTGTTATTGGTCAATGACAGATTGTAAACCACTACTGAACAGATCACAGCTTTCATCTCTTGCTCCTACAACACTATGGTTTAAAACAAACGCTTAAGCACATCAATAAAAGAGAGTTTTACATCAGAAATAGCGAAAAATAGAATTATAAAATAAAGTCAGATTGGAGATGAATAGCAGAAAACGAATACAGATGTTAATGAGGATTTTACCTAGGTCTTATCACTGCATTTTCATCTTTTATATAGTTGTTCTAGTATCTGTATTTGTTATTTAAAATTATACATAGTTGACCAGTTGGAATTCATTTTACATGTACAAAGTAGTACCAACCTAAATGCCAAAAAGGTAAAAAAAGAAATTCTTTGACTGTTCTGTCTAAACACTGACAAAAACCATGATGAGACTGCAATGAGTATTCCTATCCATTCATACTTTCTGGAGAGAAGGAAAGAAACTGTAAGGGGCAAATTTCATCCTTATCCAGCAGCAGACTCAATGAAAAAACCTCAAAACTGAAAAAAACCTCAGAATTCCTCTAGGGGAAGAGACAGGAAGAGGATGCAGCCCAGTTCCTTCTGATAGGCCATGAAGTTGCAGTGTCTAGCATGCAGTGTGTACACAGTGGCAAATTCTCAGAACAAACTACAGTGACCCAGGGAAATGTTTTTGGGAAACTATGCCATCAGCACTTTTGTTTACTCTTCATGGTTTCCTTTTCTTTTTTATTTTTTTTTAAGGATTCTGCTGGTGACTTTTTGTATCTTTGTTACGGCAAGAAAATATGGAAATCTAGACTTTCATAACAAAATAATCCTGAAGATGACTGCGCTATAATTCAAAGGTTAGAAGAAACTTCAACTGTGCAAACTGAACATTCACTGTATTTCTGAAAGAATCTTGTTTATTACACTATCTGCGAATTCTAGCTGTCTGACATTTACTTCGGAATAATTTATCTGCTGAAAATTATGTGCTGTAACTTCCTTCTCTTCCCTTGCAGAGAAAGAAATACGTCTTTCAATAATGCCTCTATAGCACTGTGCGCTTCCAAAACATCCTTATATTGCAAAATAGCCAGAAAAGATGCTTATATGAAAGAACAAAAAGTCATATTTCAACTCTTAATATATGACCCAGAAATTTAAACCACACTACGACTGCAAAAAGAGTATTTTCAGACAAGCAAACACTAAGTGTTCAAACACACGACAGAAAATCAATTTCTCTAACCTTTTGAGCCAAACAACTTATTTGTTCAAAACTACTTTGAAGTCACAACACCGGCTTCTATTTTGAAAATTACGATGAAGTACAGCACATAATAGCCTCCTAACAAAATGATTTATAGCTCTTAATTCCTGCCCCTTCCTTTCAGCCAAGCAAACAAGGAAAGCTTTGCTGAACCAATAATGATATTGGCAAAGACATAGAATTGTGAGGACAATTCTACTATGAACAGTGCAAATAAAGAACTAAGTAGATAGTTGTTATGGGAATGAAAGAAAACTACTGTCTGCTTTTTGAAATTACAGAGATGATCCTGAAGATGCTTACATTAATTTTAACTATTTGACTATAGTATTCACTTTGCAGAACCAAAGCCTTGGGATCTGAGAGCTATTCACTGTTATTGTCAGTTAATTGCCCGTGGTATATATCCCTTTGGAAAAGCATAAACCATAAGTAAGTGATACTAAGAACTACATTTAGAAATAACATATGGTTAGCTAACTGTCGAAGGCTCTACTTCAGTTTATTAAATATTCTTTCGAGATGATGAAAGATCCTATTTTGAGGTGAGTATTAGTAAAACCAAATTCCAGCTCAATTCAACCCCTGTATTAAAATACACTTGTTTAATATGTATCTGTGCAAGGAAGATGATAATTTTGAGATAATAGTAAGTATATAGAAGTATGCATACTTATTATACATATAATATACACTATATAATAGATAACAGATAATAAATAAATCGAGGAAAATAAATAACATGTTACCCACAAGCACTTCAATTTGTGAACTTGCCACTGTATTTTAATATTTTGAGATCACTTGTTGTTATCTAGTATTTGGAAATCTTCTACATGTTATCAGTGTAACAATGTAATTAAGGAGTTAATTGAAAAATTCATTGCTGATCTTACCTGTAATCAGATTCTTAGCAGTGCTCTGTGATTTCTGCATTTCATTTGACTTAAAAGTGAGGTCTTCCTGCATAATCTTCAGGTCTTGATTGGTGACAGATGAGATGTGTTTCATATGATTCAGATTCTGTGTGTTACCAATAACAAAAACATGCTGTATTTTTGAAACAACAAATGGTAACTGGACAAGTAAGAAACTTTCCTGTCCTATGACATTGTCTGTTATTTGCTTTTTCTACTACAAAGACTTAGAATACTGAAAATAGTCTGAAGTGATTTAAATGTGAATGACTTTTATTCTGCCAGCTTCCAATAAAAGATGTGTTGACAGGCCAGCACAGGTGAAATAAAAATGCAGCAGGTATAAACTGTGCTGCATTATAGGTCTGTTGCGCAGTAAGTGACAGTGCCTAAAATATACCTTATGGTATACTATACTATATTGAAAGAGTTAGTAGACAATTAAAATAATCTTGTATTACTCAGATGAAAGTTTTCTGTAACATAAAAAGATCCATGGGAGCTAAAAACATTAAAAGAAAAGAAGTCTTGAAAGTGAAAACAATGGCATACTGCAAATGGGAACAGTTTCTGAACTGTTACATTATTCTTTTATAGTATTTACATTAAATATTACACAGCAGGGTATTTCAGACATATTTTTAATAGATTGGAGGGACAATTGAAATATTTTTAATTAAGCAACACTAGTGACATAACATCCATGAACTGACATTTGCAAACTTTGGATAAACAAAATATCACAGTAGTTTTATTTACAGTATTTGGACATGCTAATCATTATTAATGTGAGTTATAGCAGAGATGAAGAGTTATAGAAATTATGCAATTATTTCTTTGTTCTGGTCACAATATTACAAACTATTCAAAACTCTTCACTCAGAAAAAAAAAGAAACAATTTTTTTTTAACTACAGCTGTACATGGTTTAATGTTTAATCCTCTTAAGAGACTACTATAAATATAAATATAAATATAAGTATAAATATAAATATATAAAATACAAATATATCATATATGTCATATATAATACATAATATAAATATATAAACCCTATCATCCTTCTTTATCCAGCTACTCTCCTGTTCCGTGCGTCTAACCTCCTAGCTTGTCAAAGGAGGATAGAAATGCTTACCCTGCTCGACTGCTCCAGGAGTGCAACAATGTTGGCTTCTATTTGGGCCTTTCGTTCAAGCTCCTGATTCTTCATGTCTTCAAAAGTCTCAAGAAAACCTAGAGACCAACAAATACAAAAAATAAGGCCTTACTTGCATGTTGAAACAAGTTGTTTCTAGTCAAAACTTTGAATTAAATTGCTAAGCTGTACAGTTTCAGATAGGTTGCTTAATTTTTTATTTGAAAGCCAGGAGGTAGAGACCTTCAAATTTGTCAGCTTATGGGTTGGAATGAAAAGGAGAAGAATTCCTCCAGTGAGACACATTGGACATGAGGCCACCACCTTCTTGTACAATGTTTAGGTGAGGGTTGCCACCCAAGAAATGCTCATCCCAGCAGTTGTTGGTCTTTATTTTACTGAAAGCTATCAACATGGGCGACTAAACAAAGGAAACAAGTAACTCTACTATCTCTAATGGCCTGGACTGAATACCAAACACTGCTAAGGACTTGAGACCTGGTATCACCTCTTCTCTTCTGTGTGATGTCCCTTAGCTACATGTCTAATTTATGTTCATTTTAGTAATTGTCCAACTGAATCTGACATCACAGTTGCAATGGTGGTAGGCACTCTGTATTCTAGGCATACCACATTGTATTTCTGGTGACAGAGATACTGAGAAAAAACAGTGCTGGACACATCACACAAAAGTTAGAAGTCCAGCAAAATGCTGCCCAGAGCTCTAAGTAACAATTATTTCTTTCCCGAAAGATCATTCCTTCTCCTGAAACGTGGCTTATACACACAGGAGCACTTGGAACCCTAACAGTTTGCACACTTTCTAGCTGAATGAAAAGCTGGAGAAGTCCTTGTTTGGGCAAGAAGGATTCAACAATCATAGAAAAGCATTTTCACACATTTATAAATATGAAACAATAAAACTAACATATATTACATCCACAGATATGTATGTAATTCTGTAAAACTGAGCCCGCAACAGTGAAATTAGGACCTCAGAACAGCAGCTATATGATTTGACTAGTGTTTTTCTCCTTTGGCATTCTGGACTTTCTATGTATTTTTTGTTTCAAACCTTTGAATTTATTTAGAAACATGAAGCAAGGTCCATATTTACATCTCATCACATTGCTTTTTGGCAACCAACTTTCTTTTTCATCACACTTGTCTGGCTGGCCTTGTTTCATCTGAGGATTATGTATTTCACAGATTAATAAAAACTCTTGAATGCAAGAGACTGCAAGAACTCATCTAATTAATTCACTTCCCCCACGACAAAACCAGCTGTATGTCAGTAATTCAGATACTTACCTGTATTCTTCTCACACACAGCTCCTGATAGATATTCTACAATTCTCCTGGACAACCTACTTCAATGCTTGGTAAGTTTTATTGTTAGGAAGTTTTTACTAATGTCCTACCTGAAATCTTTATGCAGCTAATGGAATATTACTCCTTTTCTATCCCCTACATCTATATAGAAATAAATTATTTGCTTATTATTTGAAACAGCCTTTTCATGTGTTTGACAACTGTCACAAATTTTCTAAAACAGAAGACTCATTCTTTCATATTTCCTTGCAGGTCTTGTTTTCTGCATCCTCAAATCAGTTTTCTTCAGGACTGACAATACCTTTCTTTATGTGCAGAACTAGAGACAGTATTCCATCTGAATTATTCAATGCACAGGGAAAAAGATTACTTCAGATGTCTGACAAATTACACTCCTATGTACACCTACTGTTGAGGTATTTCCCATGTTAGTCTGATACTGCTCAGCCATGTTCACTTTGTCTTTCTCTCTTCCTCACTCTAACTCTGAGCCACACCACAGAGTTGTACCTAATGAACTGTTCCCTACTCTGCATTTTTGCTGTTGATTACTTTGTCTAAGTGTAGAAACCTACACTAAGTCAGTTTCAAGCTTTTTCTAATTAATTGCTAACATAATAGAAGTATACTAAATTCTAACCCTGTCCTCCAACACGATTTCAGCTTTCCTCATGGAACATCTACTGTGAAACTGTTCTATAAGATGCTCTCTCCTGTCATCCGATTAAGAAAACTACTTATAAATACTTAAAATAACCTGAGCATTGGACGCACTGAAAAACTCTAAGCCATACATGCTTTCATTCTGGCATTGAATCTTTTCATAATTAATAATTTTTTAACTGAATGCACAATATAGGTTAATAGTGCACAATATTTGCCTAGCTTGCTTCCAAAAGCAAGAGAAGCAGAAGATGTACTGAAGTTAAAGTATACATCATCTGCTACACCTTCCTTACTCTGCAGTATTTTTCTTTCAAAAAAGAATATGTTTGTACTTGACAAATCAATACTAGTGTTACTCATACTCTGTTCCTGTAACATTTACGAACTGTTTACTTGCTTAGGTTTTCCAACTTATTTCTGGAAACTGATATTAACATGACTAGTCTGTATTTCCCTGTGCCCTCTTCTTCTACACAGGCACTGATTTGCTCTTTTCCCATCCTTAAGACTCCTGAATGTTCCCCCAAATTTCTCTGGTCCCCCAAACCTCAAAAAGTGAAGTTTTTGACGCCATCTGTATTAATAGTGAAACTCCAGATCAAGTGAGCTTTTGCCTTTTTGCTTCTCAGGAAATTTGGTAACTTCAAAACACAGGAACTAGATAAGTTTGGTCTTATTCATCTTCTCTTATTATCAGCTGAAACCTTTCTTTCAGTATCATGCTAGCTGCAAGTTATATAGAATATCTGTTAGAGAACATTTTAAAAAAAGCTATTATATCTCTTGAAGCTCCATGGCATGTTTACTGACCATTTGCCCTTTTGCTGAGTAACAGACCAGTTTTTTGTAAGCTGTTTCCAACAGTAGGAATAAAGTATACTTAAACCCAGTTGTTTTCCTCCTCTGTTAGTTGCTACTAAAATCTCTACATTAAAACCTTTTAAGAAAGTTTTAGCAGCATTCATCTTGAGTAAATATGTATGAGAAGCCTTAAAGAATTAAAAGATATATACAGTCATAATTTTGAAGTACTGCTTTTAATAATTTAATCAATTAATTTCAGCCTTACTTTCATAAAATAAAATTGTGTTTTTAAGACCTTTAATGGTTGATGAAAAGCATTGAAAGACACTCCAAATATTTGTGACAGTCCTGTAAGTTATCAATTATCTCATCTACAGAACTTTATGCAAAGATCAGCACATCAGGTCTTTGAAGCTATAAATTAACTATGTTTTAGTAATGTAACAAAACCTGTATTTTAGAGAAATTAGGCCTAATTAAATAACATTAGACAACTTACTGTCCATGCTTTCTTCCCTCTTCTTCAGTTCCTTGTATTTCCAATTTTCTTCTCCTACAAGAGATGTAACATTGATTGAACTTTATACTGTCTCAGGACTGGATTCCTTTAGGTAGGCAAAATGTCTGTTTTAAAAATAAAATTTCTACATGCCTCAGAACTACAGGACTCATCCTATTTAATTTAATTTAGTCAGTTCAACTATATCGTACATACTTTTATATTTAAAAAAAAAGGCAGCTTAATTAATCAGCCTCAATGCAATTTTTACAACCTTTTAGGGGTTGTAACTTCTGATAAACATTTGGTTTGGACAAAGGAAGTTCATAAGGTTTTTTCTGAAGTCAAGTGAATTCAAATAATAGAGAACAAATGCTTCAGTGTATTATGGCACCATGACTAGTTAAAACTTTCTGCAGCCCTGTTTAATACACGAGCCATTTCAACTGCCCTTTCACCTATTAAAATGGACTTTCATAAGGATATGCAGCCTGCAAGAAACTGTGATAATGTCAGGGAAACAAATAGGAAAACTGTACAAGCAATGGTCTAGGAAAATAAAATGCACAAAAAGCTTTCTACAATTAAGTCTGAACTAACATTTCCATACACCTTTGATATAGTGGTATTGGAAGTAAGGAATAACATATATATTCGCTCTGTCTTTAAGTTCAACTACTGATTACAAATAGCTCATAATTTATATGTATTGGTAGAGCATAACACCTGGTATCTTTGTCACAAGAAGACAAGACAATTCATCTCCTAGAAAAAATTTTGTTTCAAACATCTAAATTTTTAACTGAGTCTTTTTTATCATAATCTTGTACTTTTAAGGAATACAAAGTAAAAGAATCAAATATACACAGATATAACTGAGCAAGCAAATTTCTCCAGATCTTGTTACTTGTATACTCCCATGCTTTCCTTTTTATCTAGTATATACAAACAATAAGAGCACCTGAGGGGCCCCAAGGGACTTTGATTCTACTTCAGCTTCCTTGCAGCTGTGGCTTTGTTCCTTGCTGGACTCTCCCTTTCATTTTGCAAGGTAAGGATCCAACAGTTAATAACTCAGCCTGTTCTACTCCTAAAAATTCTAGTAATAATGCATAAGTGTTACATGATATGTCAAGTATACAAAGAAAAAAAAATTGAAGACCCCAACTTTGAAACGTCTTTACAGTAAAGACACCATTAATACACCAATATCTTAACCTCTTCCACAATTTATGAAGGGTTAAGTCTGTTCCACTATGACTTAATGTTGACTTTGACATTAAAATTAACTGCTATTATATAGAACATTTAATAAATGGGTTAATTTTTTCACTTATTTAGATTTTCTCGGGCAAAAACTAAAACCAGTTATTTTAATACAGTCTGTTTAACTTTTTCCTGCTCAAAAATGTTTTGAACGCTGAAATATTTATCCTGAAACATTAAAAAATCCCTAGTTAAAATTTATTTTCTCTTTTCTTTTTCTTTTTTCTACTGGCTATTTCACCTTATAATTACATAAAAAACTTTAGGAGCTGAAGTTTTGGGAATATTATGTAAAAATGTTTCAATATTGATCCAGAAGTAAAGTGACTGGGGAGGGAGAAACCACAGGAGTTTCAAGGACACACCAAGATGCTGATTCAGAGCATTAAGAAGTATGAATGGCCCTCTGTTGTCCTCTCTCCATTCACCAGAGAAGGCAGCATTGGGAGTTTACATTTCTGTGTCTTAAAGCTACTCTTTATTCTTTTTTGTATCTTCTTTTTTTATATCTTCTTTATTCCCTCTGTGTTACACCAACAGGTGTAATTCCCTCGACATTATACCACAAGGTAACTTGATTCTGAATACTCTAACTGCTCCTGATATGCTGAAAGAGAGCCTGTGCTTTCCCCTACATACGCTTCAAACTCTCTACTTCAACAGACTTCCTTTTTCTAAAACAGTGAAAGACACAGTCCAGCAACAAATGACTGTGTGAACTACAAAATGTGAAAAGCAACTCCTTACCTTCTGCATTTCTCCAAAGTTAAAACAAAAAATGGTTGCAAGCCAAACAAAAAGAAAAAATTAAAGAACTATAAAGTTTGCAACGACATTATCTCGAAACACAAAAGCTAATAAAGCGGTCTTAATAAACTACTTGCACAAAAATAAGTATGTGTAGATATATGAAATAGTTTGTCATGCAAAAGATGATAAACAGCTGCATGAAACTATTGTTTAGAGGCAGAGTTATAGATATTTATTCACCTGGAAGAAACTTACAGCTAGATTTTACAATGATTGCCCAAGAAAAGGCATAAAGTAAGAAGGACATCAATTTATCAGTTCTGCAGAAATTAAATAACTTGTTATAAATACTTTCAGAATGCAGGCACGTATTTATGTAATTCCTATCTCAACAAGATTTCTTACAATCAAAAGAAGGTTTTCAATTGGATGAATCTTCATTTTATAGCGAACCTTTTACAGTTATTAAGGGCCTATGCCCAAACTAAAGTTACTTCCTCCAGAACCATAACTTCAAGTTCTGGGACAAATTCCAACCTAACCTAGCCCAAACATTAGCAGCACTCCAGTTTGCTGGAGGTCAGTTTAAGCTAATGCTGTTATTGGGCAGCTTACAAACTCTTCTTTTAAGGATGAAGCCAAGAAATTTCAAAGATAAAAATAAATACTGCATTCTGTCTGCTTTACACATTCTTATTAAACATTCTCTATTCCACATTCACTGACAGTGTAACAGTCCATGTAAAATGTAAAATGAATAAAAGCATTTCTAAATACGAGCTTCATCTGCAGTGCTTCCAGTAAGATAAACTTTTATTCCTCAAGCAATACTAAAAATAAAACTGGATGGAAAACCAGACAGCTGTACTATTATTTCCCATGGTAATTTTCAATATGAACTTGTTGAATGTTGCACTAAAGGTGGGTACTCCCCATTTCTTATGTCTGAAAAGGCTGTACCTGTAGACACCAAACTTCTGATGCTTATGATTTGCATTGGCCTACATTTGCATAAGCCTAAAATACATTTGCATAAGCCTAGGTATAGGTATAGGTATAGGTATAGAACGAAGAGATGCAGCTCTGCATAGCCTGCTGCAACTCTAGTCGTATTACCTTGATGATTCTCCAGATCCATATCAAGTCGTTGAATGACCTTTTTAAAATGGTCTGTTTTTTCTTTTACTTCTGCCAGCCTGACAAATAGATAATGAATTCAAGGTTAAAACTGTGCTGTAAAATACTTTATTTTAGACAAAACTGCAGAGAGAAGTCAAGAATAAAACCAGAAAATTGGAATTAATTAAAACCAGAAGAATATCAAGATGATTCTTGTTATTTTAAAAGATATATGTAAATCATCTTTAGACCCTCTGTCTATTAAACGGAAGTACTGTGGCTCCTTCTAATTAAAAAACAATTTTTGTTGGGTCATCAGTATTTCTTAACTTACTAAACTAGTCCCTCTGCTGGTTGCTAGTCAGCTTTGCAGAGGTACAACAGAACCGTTAAACTGCAACAAATAACCATACTCCCTAAAAATTACTTAGGTGTTCACTAAAATCCACTAAGAAATTTCCAAATAAAACACTCTGCTACATAATCTATCAAAGTGTGAAATAAAATACCCTTAACACATTCCTATGTAAAATCTCAAATATATTTCTTTGTAACTGTATCTATTAAAAAATTCTGTTAAGCAGCCTATTATCCAACTAAAATGCAATAAAAATTAACCAATAATTATAGTTGGGAATATTGATTAAAATAATTTAAAATTATTTCCAGGAGATTTAATGAATTCTCTCAATGTTTTCTAAAGAAAGAGAAATCAAAAGGATCAAAATTCAAAAATATTGTACTGCTTTATCTACCCCTCAATACATTACTATTTATTATAAAATGTATTTGACCTTCTGGCAAATCTTCACAAAGGCCCAGTACCCAAGAATCAAGAAGCAATGCTCTTCTACTCTTTAGAATGGAACTTTCTGTTGACAACTTCATAACTCATAGGTTTTAAAAACACATAAACAAACTTCAAAATGTGATTGCAGTGTAATACAGGTTCAACTTCACATCTATCCCTGAGAAGCAGCTCTTACAAATTAATGTCTTCTTCAGCCTTGAACAAATTTGTGTCAGTGCTATTACCAATTTATATTCTCAAGGTGTGTTTATAAGGGATGGAAGTATCCTATTATGCAGATTTAACTGTCCTATCACTATATAACTTGTTTACCTGGAACAGAAGAACATTTTGCATTTTCTGTGCAATACCAGTATCGGTTTAAAAATGTGGTGATGTTCTGAAAGTCTATATAAATACATGATGGAACACAACTATGTGTCTTTAAGGTGCACATGTAATTTACAGCAACAGTATAATGGGGTTACTCACTGTCTTTCCATGCTTGCAATTTTCTGGCTATCGTCTTTAACCTATAAAAACATTTAACAACTTCAACATATGAAATTAAATCTACAAATGAAAAAAGGAAAATTTAAAAAAAAAATCTGAATTCAAAATACAGGGACTAGAAACCTTGCGTTTGAAATCATAAATTTGCTGTGACATTGTCCAACAAGAAGTGATATGATTTAAGTTTTATGTCTTCCAAATGTTTAAAAATCATACTTTTAAAAATCAAAACCACTTACCATTAGTCATTTAGACTAATAATCCATAAGGTATAAATTAATAGTTACAATGTAGGCCATTGTAAACAGACCCAAGTGCTCCTGCATTAGTATACCTGCTCAGTACCCTACAAGGATATTCTCTTGAGTTAGGTTGCAAGAGCTGTTCAACTAGATCAGTCTTCCCAACATGTCTCATGACTTGGAACCAGTCAACCAGCTGAAAACCTGACTGTGCCAATTTTGTTTTCATGAAATTACAGAATGGTTGGGGTTAGAAGGGACTTTAAAGATCATTTGTTTCCAGCTCACCATCCCCCCATTCATCAGCCCTGCCATTGGCAGGGATGCCACTCACTAGGCGAGGTTGCTGAGGGCCACATCCAACTGGCCTTGAACACTTCCAGGGATGGGGCATCCATGTTTCAGTGCCTCACCACCCTCACAGTAAAGAATTTCTTCCTAACATCTAATCTAAATCTCTCATCTTTTAGTTTAAAACAGTTTCCCTCTGTCCTATCATTTTCCTCTTGTGTAAAAAAGTCACTTGCCCTCTTTTTTATAAGCTGTCTTTTGGTACTGGATGTTGCTCTACATTCTCTCCAGAGCTTTCTCTTGTCCAGGCTGAACAGCTCCAACTCTCTCACCCTGTCTTCATAAAAGAGTTGTGCCAGCCATGGGACTATCTTCACAGGCCTCCTCTGAACCCGCTCCAACAGGTCTCCAGGTTTTAGCTGAACCCGAAATATCCCAACCTTCCAACTCATTAACTATTCCTAATATCAGACTATTTGTGCTGCCTAGAGCACAAATAAAGGCAAGGCTCAAACTCAAGTATTTTCAAATATTATCACCCCTAATAATACTGACTTGGAGAATCTTTTACACAAAAACATTTTCTGTTCTTGCCTGCTTTAGTAATCTCTCTCTTTCTTCCTGTGGAGATTCCATGTTCTTATCCTCAGCAATCATTTGATCTCGACGTTCCTTGAGCTCATGGAGCTTTTCATACAACTGCACAGCTTCCTGTTTCACCCCAGAGTGTGCAATTTCCTGTTGGGAAAAGCAAACACCTACTAGCTATTTTCAGATGTCAAGAGAAGTGCGTTGTGGCAATTATGCTATAGTCAAGAAACACTTTGCAATACATTGCAAGTGGAGCTTATTTCTTACAAAAAGCACAGAGACAGTATAAAAAGTAAAATTTATAATTCATATTGTCAATATTGCATTTTCTGGAACAATCAGCTACTTCTTGATTCATGAGTTCTTCCTTGGACCAATTTTCTGAGTAGATTTCCTACTTCACAATTTTTAGAGGATTCCAAGCTACGCACAATATTCAAAAGGATCAAAAAATGTCTAGTAGTATATGAAAACTATACTGACTGTATGTTTCAGCTCATAGATACTTTCATCTATGAAAAACACAACATGAGAAAATTTTCCTCAACAAGACATTTTTACTCAAAACTGATTAGAAATTATTGGTGGAAACCAGAGAGGCAGATTAGCCTTCCCATACTAGAGCATGATCCTACAGTATCTGCAAATTTAAGGAAATTATAGGTATTTTTTTCTACTGTATTCCTCTTTACACTAGAATTCAGGGAAGGTTAGTACAGAGGCCACTTGCTATCATACATACAGCTCTCAGACTGTCTTCCTTTACATTTAGTGCATCCAATTCCTGCTGCTGAGCAATCAATTCCTAAAGAGGAAGCAAAATGCAAAATTCAGATGAAAATTAATACTTGATTAATTACTTTCTTGCTCTAAATCTTAGCATGTATAAAATGCTGTAAACCATTCCATTGCTGCTCTTAAAAATTTGAAAGACAAGACTGTGTCCAGCGCTGTCATGTAACTCAGATATAATAAACACTTTCGGCATCCAACTTTTCCATTACTCTTATCCTTGTTATTTGCAGTTGGGCTACTACCAAAAACTTGTTTGCCCTTGTTCTACAATTTTCTCTTAAAATCAGTACCATGGGTGGGAACTTATTATCCACACTTCAGAAGTTTAGAGACAAATTTTAAAATCTGAACCAGCCACAACAGCTTCTCCATACTCCACAAAGAGACAGGTAAGCCCTGCCTACAGATTCAGCTCCTAAGACAAATGACATTATCCTAAGACAAATGACAAATACTGATGTCATCTCTGTACAGACTATACAGAGAAACTTTTAAGACTGTATGGGCTGAACTAGATCATCCCAGAGAGACTAGAAATGTTACTCCTGTTGTTAACATTAGGATTAGGGAAGTAACAAACATTTTATAAAGCCCAATTCATTTTTTCTGATACTTTCAGACATACAGTAATAACAAAAATACCTAGTCAGATTTACCTCTATACAGAAGAAGAAAATCTTTTACTCAAATGAACTAAAAAAATTGCTGGGGTTATTTTTCCCTTTTGCTTGATTTTCACACATGATGCAACATCTAAGTATTGCAATAGCTTTTAAAATCTGCATGTCAAGCCCCAAAATGAAATGGAAAATTGTGAACATTATTTCTTCCTAAAGTATGAAATATAAAAAGGCAAAGTTTTTGGTCTTAGTTAATTGCTCTATTTTCAGGCACTTCTAAAATAGATTAAGATACCAGCAAGCTTTTCTATTGTATTACTCTGTTGTCAAGGTTTTTAGTACTCAAATTTTATCTAAACCCCATGAAGCCATTTTAAGAAATATTTTAGGTAAGTATAATTAAACAAGCAAACCTGGGAGAGTTTTTCATTAGCAGCTTTCATCTCCATATATTTAGCTTTATTTTCCTGTGACATGTCTTTCATTATGTCATCTGCTACAACCTTTTCATGCTCGATATCTTCTTCTACAGCTCGAATTAATTTTTCTGTGCTGTAAAAACATAATGTTTTTGTAACTTTTACTAGTTGATGTTTATTGTAGCACTCATTTCAAACTCCAGTATTTCTTCAGCCTCATTGAAATGCTCCTGTAACATAAAAAGCCCAGACTCTATAAAAAGGAGTTACCAACTTGTATCTAATCTTCTTGGAGCTGGATTTGCTATACAAATATTCACACCATGAAATAGAGAAGATGAAGAATTCTCTGCCCTTTCAATACCCACATAGTGTTTTCCAGCATTCCAATGTCTATCTGCATTGGCCTCAACATCAGCAAAATTGTAGAACTCCCTCTCGGCTGCTCCTTATCAGTGAATTTATGGAGTAATACCAGGCAGCTTGAAATAAAGAAGATGGTACGCAATTTGTGAATGCACACTAAGAAAATATATTATATAGACATCAGGACTTGGCGGTACCAGATCATGATGCTGAAAAGATTACTTTCTTTTTGCAAAGAATTGTTGATTTCTTTAGAATGGAGAGTGAATTCAGAGGTCAAAGCAGTGTAAAGTTTTTTAACCGTGCAATAACTGATAATTTAGGCATTTTTTACATTCTTGATTCAGGACTTTAATCTTATTAGGAAATTAATAGGCTGCAAGTATAAAAACTTTACCATTCCAACTATAGTGAGTTACAAGCAACTGTCTTAGCAGATTTAAAGAATGCATAAAGAACTGTTCTCATTGTTTCATGATAAATCTAGTAATTTCTATAAAGTTCCCAAAAGCTGGAGAGTCAATTTGAGAATATAGTTAAAGGAAATTAAGAAAACCTCCTGAGAGCCTGAAGAGTACACCTTAATTGCTTTCATTGTTCATGGAAGATTGCTTAAACAGTTTGCTTGCTTCCAGATCAATTTCCGCTGTTAAGAATGATAAAATGAGCAGAATACCTTCTTTCAGGATTTATTTTATTCTTTTTCGTTAACTTTTCCTGAGGTGCAAGATGACAAGCTATAAATCGTGTAACCGACACTACTGGATCAAGGACTGCAGATAAAAATGCCCTCAGGTTTAAGAGGTGATGCAAAATACTGGAACTGCACAATGATAATCTCAGAGTAAGGGAATAATGAAAATATTGCAGAAGCAGAGTAGAGTTGACATCATAATGGACTCCTGAAGGTTGTCTGGTCCAACCTGTGCATTACTCAAAGCACAGTCACCTAGAGCAGGTTGTCAGTGGTTTTTTTCAATATCCTAAAGGATGGAGACCCCACAACCTGTTTAAGCAATGGTTTGATGTTAGCTCACTCTTACAGAAACAAGAGTTTTTTCTGATGTTTAAATGGAGTTTCCTGCTCTCCAATATGTGGCCGTCGTCTTTTGTCCTACCCTTTGGCATCACTGAGAGAAGCTCCATTTTCTTAACCCCTGCCCATCTGGTACTTACTTTTATAAAATACTCACTAAGCCTTCTCTTCTAGAGATTAGATAATGCCAGTTCCCTCAGCCCTTCCCCACGGTTTTCATCACTTAAAAGGAATTCGCGAAAGAGCTTCAAAAATATAGTCGCTTCCAAGAAAGGTCTATAATCTCCAGGAAACTGAGGCTATTATGCAGAAATTCTGTCAGATTACCAGGCCATGGTGCAAAGATGCTTTGGAGCTGATGATGATGAAACAAATCAAAGTGATGATCTCTCACTTAGTGTGGCAAATTTGGAGTGCACTGGGACTGCGTAAGAAATACTGCATGGTTGTAACATAGCATTAAATTTAATACCCTCTTGAGTGCAAAATTGATTTATTCAGACCCAGTCCAAAGAATGAGGCCGTAAGTGCATGTACACCAGTTTAATTATATGTAATTAAACTGGTGTATGTATGGTGTTATGAAATTTTATTACATGTTGTAGTGGAATGGAGCTATTTTTTTAGCTACAAGAGTAGTTTGATCCAAGGCCATAAGAAAGGCATGGAACTAGGAATTGTCAGGGAGCTTTCATATTACTTCTTTGTTGGATGCTCCTCATGCCTAAATCTTGGCCGATAAAAGTTCTTGCAAGGTCTCAGCAGTGACAGTGTCACTCAAATCAAGCCCAACTCAAGACACGGAAGAAAGAAGATAGAGAAATTGCAGTAAAATGTTAAGGGTCCTGATCTGCAGAAGAGATCTCCACACTAGATATAGTTCTTCTGGAAAGACTGCAGTAACATGTATAGCAATACTACGCTTGAGGGCAGTGGTCTCTCCAACCTCTATGGGATCTCTCTCATCTATGCCTCAGACTGAAAGTGTGCATGGCAGGGTAAGGAAACAAACCTACCTTTCCAGCCCCATCTATTTAAAGTGTGTGTGGACACATTATGTGAGGCAACTCTACTTTTCTTACATCATATGGACTCCTGGCTAAATACTTCAAGATGATCAAGCATGTCCTTAAGACTAGAAATGTCTGACTTAGCTGTGATGTATCTTCTCTGGCAGAAATCTTCTGAGGGGAGGCTGCAACTTAGTGATTTTTCAAGAGACAATAAAAAAACAGCAATGGCTGTCACAGAAACAGAATTCATTACCACAAGTAATTTGAACTCTATGGATGAAGCTGCATCAGGGATGAGGCTTGGAAAAACTGTAGAATGTTTTGAGATATTAAGCAAAAATGAAGTGCCAATAACAACAAAGAAATATTGAAGAAAAATTATTTCTACAGCCACATATTTGAGAGGAATGGAGATGGAAAGAAAATGAACTGTTCTGCAGTTTAGTGGTGTGCATTGGACAGATTAAGCACTAATGCAAGTACAAATTTATTGGACAAAGTGTTTGTATATCATATAATCCCTTTTTTTAGCCTGTATATAGACATTCTCTCAATCCCGAGTGAGTATGAATTTGTCTTTAGAACCTCTTCCTGACATACAGCCCTTATTACAGACGTCCTTACAGTGCATATAATTCTTTCTAACTAATGAGCTTTATGTATCACCCTGAAGCTCCTCTAATGATGATATTTCCAAACCACAGCCATTAACATAGAGTTAACCAGCTACTAGAAAGCTTTACTTCGGTAAGCAAATATCCTGACATGTTCTTCATCTGATGAACAATCAAATAAAAAACGCAGGATTTTTTTCTGTCTCCAGCATTTCTTTAATTGATTATAACTCAACTTGCTTGTAAATTACGTGTGGCATTTAAACTCACTGCTTCCTCTAAGATCTGGAACTTGACACTTCAGCACACTACAATTAGACTTTACTATTGGCTGCTGATCCAATTAAATCCAAGATGATTATAAGAAGTTGCTCAACTTAGTCAATCTTTTGCCAAGGATTTTCCAGGTTTATTATTTTTTTACACTGCCTGGTTATTCATCAGGTACAAAGGTTGAAGAAAAACAAAGTGCTGTTTCACCATGTTATTTCTTGTCGGTGCACTGAAAAATCTACACATGTGTACATATGCTACCTCTAAGAAGCAACAGAAAGGTAAGACCCTTGGCATGTCTAATTCAAAATTACAGGCAAAAATTTATTAGTTTGACTTTGTTGCTAGACTGGAAGCAAATGCATCTCAAGGTATATTAAAACTTCAGGAATTACTATGAACTGTGGACATGCTGAGCTGTTATGTAAATTCGACTTCATTAGAAAGCTGGGGAACAGACTCTGAAAGCCAGACTGATTACATAAACTGAATTACCCCCCCATGAAAACAAAAATAATTACATTATTATTAAATTATATAATTTTCAAATTTCTCAGATGAATTTTTAAATTTTTAAGGAAGCACTTCTAATTACAAGGAAATGTCAAGGTACTACCAATATATTGCCAGTATATTGCCAGGCCAAGTTTCTTTCCAAAGCACTTTAAATAGAAGTTCTTAAAGTCTGGTTCTTACAAAATGCTAAACTGCAACTAAAACTACAGATGCCTTCCTGTTCTTCCACTGCTTATACAGGTTCATAGACAGAAAAAGCAGGCAGTCCCATTTGTAAGAAACCCCCTATGTTTTCAGTAGAAAATAAAGTAAAAGCTAGGAACTATGTTTTTGACTTAGACATATGTACAACTTATAGTTTCAACTTGGTTGTTATTAACTTATAGACCAACATTAAAAAGAGTATTTAATATATTTTCCATGTTTTATTTATGACAGTTCTTGTCTTATAATCTGCAAAGTACAAAATACTATTAAGCTGTATTTCTAAACCTGCCCTGTTTCTGAGCACCTAAGAAGCTGCATCTTTAAAGTCCAAATATTCCGCAAGATCCAGATGTTAAAATATTTTGGGAGTTCTCAAAGTGCATCACGTTTTCAACCTACAATACACAAACTGGCTCAAAAAATGTGCAGGCCACCAGTACCACCACTGATAAGTGCAATACCTAATACAGAACATAATTCCACTGCGGTTGCTGCTGCTAGCACCCTTTGTCCCTGCCATAGGTAATGAGTAAATGGCAAAAGGTTTATGAACTCTTTTTGTATTAATATAAGTTTCTGACAGAAGTAGAAATACACAATGGATCAGAGCAGAGTAAGTGGCATTTATCTTCCCCTTCCAAGAAGTTATGAAATTTACAGGCTGATTTAGTTAGATGAATGAGGTTAATCCTCCAACACGCAAATACACAGAAGCTATCAAACAGACTTGATGAGTTTGTTCCATAACCTCATTTATTTCATTCTGATCAGCGAAGGTCTCCTGGCACTCATTTCAAGGACTAGTGGAGTGTTTTTTTAATCTGACTGGCTGCCTGTATTTAGCACTGTTCATGTAAACTTCCTTATGTAATTTCCCTCACTCTTTTATTTTAAATTCAGTGAATGCTCTGTACAGTTCACTTTAAACAAGTATCTTATGCTTTACCTTTTGGCTTCCTTTTGCTCTGGAAGATAGAAATCTGGCAAGGAGATACTAATATTCATTTAACCCACTATCTTTTCAGATGCTTAAGAAAAACTGAAAAAATTAAAGGTTTATTAGCTTTTACATAACATTTTCATTCAAGTGTGGCATAAACAGGAACTGATTTAACATCTCACAGACATGGTTTAACGTTTCTGCTCAAAATGAAGAGATACTGCAAATAGTACCTGATTCAAAGGCAATGACTGAGTGACCCTTTCTTTGAGAGATGCTAATGTCACAGTGAATACCATTTGTAGGAGCTTTCCTGACTTTAAAAAAATAAGGCCCAAATTTGTACAAAAACTCCATCACTAGAGATTGCAACAAGTTTACTTAGTTCTAAAGATCAGACGAACAACTATACCTTCATAACAGTGAAGTCCATGTTTACATAATATAGTAAGTTATATTATAGACAACAAAGAGATCAAAAGATCAATCTTCTAATTAAAAATTAACAAAAACTGCTTAGTAACTTACATAAGAATATAAAAGAAATCTGACTGGACAAACCAACAATTGTCTAATAGAGCATTCTGACTTTGTCAGAGGCAACAGGAGAAACTGTACAGGGAGAAAATGCAAGAGTCAACACTTTCTGCAGCTCACTGCAATCATAGTCTTCCAGGATCCATAACTGCTTTAACATGGGTATTAAAGCCCTGCCTATTTGTTTTACAGGTTTACAATACTTTTGTCTATTAACTTGTCTAACCAATCCCTTTTCTATTTGCCGATACCGTCTGCACACTAGATTTTAGGTCTGATTGAATTAAGTGAAAGCTGGATTTATTAATTCTGATAACCCCTCTTTTTCCACTTAATATTACATTGCAAAGTATCTATGCAGAACAAAATTTAGTAAACTATCATTGAAATAACTATACCTATTAATTTTTTAAACTACCACTACAGAAGACACTGGTATGCTGGGTTTGGTATGCAAAAGTGTTGTTTTTTACTAGGCTCCAAACATGAAACTCTGTTGGCTTGTGATCTGGGCTGGAACACTCTTTTTGAATCTAGTCACTGCTGACTGCAACATTACTTCCCAAACTGTAAGTTTCACATTGATCTGAATTACCCTTATTTTTGAAACATATACTTGAACCAGAAGGCATTTTAAAAGCTGCTTCATAAACATGAAAGTCCTGAAGAAATAGAAAAATGAAAGTAAGAAGTGCTTTTCTGTGCAATGACAATTAGTTGATGGCAGTCATTTTAAGTACGTGACTAACACTGAAACATAATTGAGATGACTTTGTATCTCAGTCAAATTCTTCCACAGAGAACAGGAATGCCTTTTTACATATATAAATAAATGTACTCTTCTCAGAAAACAAAAAAGCTTCAAGGTATTGAGAGCAAACACTCCAATCTGCAAAGACTGCAGCTATGCTAAACTTCAACACAGAAAGCCAAAATGAATTTAAGTGCTGTAACAAATACATAACATATGTTTTGTTGAAGGTCTGCTCTAAAGATGGTTTTCTAAGTTATGAGTAAATACAGATGTTTCAAAATAAATATATTTTAGAAGGCATATTTGAATTAATTTGCAGTCTTGAACAAAATTCCTCTATGATACCTTCTTTCCAGATTATGTACGAAAGGAATAACTTTTTAACCCAACAAATTAGTTCCAAATATTAATTCAAAATAGCATGCCAAACTGGTTTGTACTTTGGATGACCACCACATAAAGACCCTTCATCTCAGCACAGAGCTCAGCACTAGGCGCTCTGCAACATCAGGTCCCTAGACACTAGGAGGATTCATTCCACTGCAACACCAGACCATAAGTTAATTAAGAAAGATACAAATAAAAGAAGAGCAGCAGAACTTTTAAAGTGCCAGCATTAAAAAATACAACATAGTTTTCTCTTGCCTTCAACAGTCCTGTTGAAGACACTGAGACACTTTCATCACTAGACATTTCTACAGTATTCAATTATGGTCATTCTCTTTTTTTTCAACAGGTCACTTGTGAGGAGTCTGGAAAGAACCTCTTTAATATCCCCAACAACTTTTTGGAAAACGTTACTAAATTAAGCCTCCAAAACAACAAAATCACTTTAAAAGACCATGACAAAGAGATTCTTGGACACTTTATTAACCTCACTGAACTTCACCTGAATGGAAACAACATTACTGTACTGTATAATTACAGCTTCTACAATCTCGAAAAACTCATAACTCTGGATATTAGCAACAACTGTATTAGCACAGTTCATAAAGCAGCATTTGCAGGATTAAATCAACTCTCAGTCCTGAATCTATCGTACAACATGATTGCTCAACTGGATTCAGATGCATTTAATTCTCTAGAAAGCCTAAGAGTTTTAAATCTACAGTGTAACTTTCTGAAATATTTTCATATAAAATCATCTTTTCAATTGATTACAATTGTTTTAGCTGGAAACCCATGGATCTGTTCCTGCGACCTCCTTGACTTACAGATATGGCTAAATACCTCCAATGTGACATTGGGTAAGTTTTGGTAAGAGAGCATTCCATGTTTGTTTGCATCAAATAGCTTTACCATGCATTTTTTTCTTATGTGGACAAAATCCACCATCAACTTACCCATATTATCCAGTAATACAATAACTATCCATGAGCTTTTTTTAGATTAGAGTGCCAAAAAATTAACAGTATCTCATAGCCTTTTCGCTGCTCACATTCACAGAAAATGAAAGCAACACTACATGTACATTCCCAACCATGGAAATCTCAATCAAGACAGCAGCTATCCAACCAGCTGACTGCAAAATTGGAAATACTTCTTTAGAAAACACTGTACCTTCCACTCCTGCTGTTAATCTTAGAAGTAGTGCCCTAATAACAGCCCTGACTCCAAACAACATCACTGGAAACAATGGAACTCGTGCAGGTAATACACACATATCTCACTTTACTGCTTATGAGCCGTTTGATTTGTTGCTCCATTACTTTATACATTTTGCATTCCTAGTACACTCTGACTCTTCCACAAAAGCCAGGGCTACAGAACTAGCATTTTTCCAGGTTCTGGTAGACCGTCACACACATTATGGTGAATGATAAGATCTACTGAGTAAGTGTTCAATAGGACATGGAGGCACCCATTGCACATTCTTTGGAAATTTCATTCACAGTCTCCTCACCTTTCTTCACCTTTCAAGGTTAGGCTTACACGTAAGTTAACTCTCTTATTATGTAATGCTTTACTTCTTTCTTCTGGCTAAAGCAGAAAACATATCTATAGATTTATACACAAATTATAAGCCACCACTGTGACATGTTTTTTTAGCTGTACCACCCCATACTCTATTTTAGAGCTGCGGCCAGCACACAAAAACAGCTTCTAAATAAAGACTATTGGCAACTACAGTTTACTGAAATTTTTAATATAAAAGAAACACAATTGAAAGGATATGCCAAACAAAAGACATGTTGTTTTAGGGTTCAGACATCATCACCATATGAAAAGTCAAGGCTGGGAAATAGAATTTGAAGCCAATTACAGATTATTTTTTCCCAAAGCCTAATCTTGGAATTTAACTTTTGGGAAAAAAAAGTATTTTATATTTATTTATTGTTTTTAGCTTTTATATGTCCCTAGAACTTTACCTTTGAAATAGACTTTGAAACAATTATTTTTCATAAATATGCAAGGTAGTTTTATATTGCTAGGAAATATGAGATGCACATACCTTCTTAATCTCTGTGATGTTACTGACTCCCTAACAATAACAGCAATAACATTCTACTAAAGCTCTGAAGACATTCAGTAATTCCCCTATCAATCTTTGCTCTGTGAGTTCTCAATTTAACTATGAAAAAACTCAGACTAGAGTCCTTGCTAGTATTCCTCATGAAGACAACTCTCTTTCTTTTCCTGTTTGTTTTAAAGAGTTACCACTTGTTGGCAAAAGTTGGACCTTCCTAGCGGGTGTCCTAGGGTTTGTCCTAGGCACTACACTCCTGATTTTTACTGCTGTGAAATGCCCAGCATGGTATCAGTACTTAATCAGCTACCGTCACCGTCGTCTGGAAGAAAATGACTCACAGATGTTTGAACAGGAGTTCTCAGCTGACATGAGTTCTTCTCCTTCAGTATTGGGGACAAGCAGTGAAGAACCCATTGTAATATTTGAGAAAGTTCATGCATGTGGAGATGATGAAGATGGATTTATTGAGGATAAATACATAGATACTTATGTAAGTGAGGAGCGTTAACGTCTTTAACAACGGACATTGAACTGACATTTCAAAAACATAGTACTCTTGTATTTCCACTTTACACTGCTCACATACAATAGAGAATGAAGTTATGCAGTCCATCTCCTTGCATCTTGCCAAATCATAACAAGATTTTACCGCATCAATCATGTCAAAAAATGGGGTCATGTGCATGCATTACTGGCACAACAAATACTTCAGAACATGCAAAAAATACTCATTATCTACTTTTTATAAGAATCTATTTGGCTACTTATGTTGGGGTGCTTACTGTATATTGTTTAACGTGAAAAAGTCTTTACCAAGTCACAGGTGAAGTTGCATAGTTGCATAATCACTAATGTTTTCATTGAGAAGAGGTCTAGAAGAGAAAAATAATTTCTCTAAAACGTTGAAGCAGACCACAGCCAGTCTGGAGACTGGCTCCAAATCAATGGTGTAACAGCTCTACAGCCTATTAGGCAAAACACACAATCAGAGAATGGTGCATTAGGGCATTCTTTTTAACCAAATTAGCAGAGCAAAAAAGACCAACTGCTGTATTCACAAAAATGTGTATGTAAAGTGCAACAATAAATTACTATTACTACAATGCTACTGAGCCAAGTATTTTCTCTTCATATTTTCTTAACACTTTATAATGCATTCAGGGTAGAATAGATATATTTTGTGAGCTGTTGAAAACGGCAGTATTATTCAAATGTGACATTATTAATGGGTAAATTGGTTGCTTCACAGGCCTTATTGATACATAAAATCTCATTGTTGAGATTGCTTTCACTGGCAACAAGCTGGAATATGTATCTTTCCCCTGCATCTCTCTTGTGCCTAAATTACGTACCTCAGGAATGCACCCTCTCAGCCTATCATTACACAAGCCATTCTCATGGCTTACGAATTCTTACTACAAGCATCTCACCGTCCTCACCTTTCCCTCTACACAACCCTACCTTACTTAACAGGCAAAGGTCTAGCTCCCACTTGTGCTTGCCTTCTCCACTCTGCTACACCACAACAAAACTCCCAAAACTCGACAGCAGACTGCCAAAAGACAGGAGTCTCCATTGCCACCTAACTCTTCCTGGGTGACATGGTAATTATCCTCAGAGCAGTTACCAGAGGTTAACACTAGGAATGCCAGCTGCAATCTGGCACTAACTTACCATCTTGAAATTGTTCAGGTATCACTTGTAATATGCACTGCACTGTTAGGGTAACTGGTAACACCTCCATTTTCCTAAGATAAGTTATTTCAAGTTGAAAAACATATTAATGAATTAATTGAAAAACATATTTAATGTACTTACGCTTGTCTTTCTGTGAAAATTTTATCCATATGCTGAGCATCTCGGTCATTCTGAACCTTCAACTAAAAAAAAACAAAACTGAAATACAATCAAGCTCATAATAAATCATGGAAACATTTTTATAGGCAAAGACCTCTCAGATCATCAAGTCTGCACTGCTGAGTCCACCATTAAATAATACCGCTAAATGCAACCTGTACATGTCTTTTAAATACTTTCAGAGAAACTGACTAGCTTTGACTACTATCACTCTGGGATCTATTCCTGAAAAGCTTAGTAAAGTACTGTTTAAACCTACAGACAGGATGAAAAGCATTCTTCTCTTTCTGACACAGACATTGTATCAATCAAATTGTCCTCAACCAAATGCAGGAAAAAAAGAGATTGTTTCGACAAAGAAAAATTGAGGTAATTTTTCAAGTTACCAAAACAACCTTTACTGAAACTAGTTTATTTTGTTTATGGACAAATTAATCATAAGAAATAAAATATGCATAATGCTATTCATGCCTCAACACTTAGAGGAATACTCCATCTGTGTTAGAAAATAAAGAAGAAAAGCAAAGGAAGAACAAAACTCTTTGATTTTGTGGTGGCTATGTCAGAGACCTATTTAATATTTTTTACACTGGAGACATTTAAAAGGCTGAAGACAAAGGAGAACTTAATGTCCAGAAGACCAGACAGCTTTACAAGGCAGTGTAGTCTACTAAGATTTGCCTCTCCTAGTGTTCTCTGCTCCCAAAAAATAAAGATCTTTTAACACACATAATTTGGGTTGGGATACCACCCTTCTCAAATCTCAATCACAGCAAACTATCGTGGGGATACTCATGCAACACTTCAGGCAAGTGTCTTACTGCTTACATGTTGCCAACATTTTGAATAATGTAACTGAAAAAAAATGGCTTAGTTTCAAGTCAATGACCCACTTTTTTTAGATATGTCAGACATTCAAAGCACCAAGAACATAACAAACCGTTTCACTATTAAAGCACAGCAAATATCCTAATTCTTACCATATTGTAATCACGGATCACTTCTGTCATATCTGTACTGGTGTTAAGTATATCCACAACCTAAAACAAGACAGAATTCTAACCTGTTATACTGCTCTCCTTTTCTTTAAAATAAAAACAAATAGATCAGACAAAGGTTTCATGAAAACACAGCAAATTTCAGTTATTGCAAATTGAAAAAACATGATTTAGGAATCTGCATAGATTACATGTATTTTCAGAAGTAATCATCATTATATGCAGCTGTTCTAAGCACAGAAATATTACACAGCACTGATTTCTTAAATCCATATGCTGCCGCTTCTCCTAATGTATAGTACACTTCTTTTTGTTTTCCTCTGTTTCCATCTCTTTCCTTTCCAATAACTGAATATGGGCAGTATTAACCAGTACACTTTTACAGATAAATGTCAAGAAAAAAGATCCCGAATAAAGCAAAAGGAGTACAAAGTAAGTGAGAGAATAAATGGAAGGGAAAGCATTCAGTATCAAAATTTGACAGCAGCATACCATGTTGTAGTCTGCTAGTTGACCTTGAAAATCTTTGATTTCACCAGCTAAAGCCTCTGCCCTAAATACGAAACAAAAAGTCAAACTTAAAATCATAAGATTTGCTCGTGTAAAAACAAGGTAATGAAAAAAAAATTTATTCATTGACTCCCAATACTTCAAAGTAGTCCTGTGACTAAGGAAGTTAGCATTGCATTAGCTGCAATACATCTCACCGTTTTTCATAGGACAAATAAACAGATTTTTCTTGCTTGTACATTTCTACTTCTTCCTGCAGCTTGTTAATTTCCATTGTAAGTTCATTTATTTTACTCCTGAAAAAAATAAACAAAAGAGAATCTTTAACATTTAGACGTACAGCTAAAGCACGGCTAGAACAGAAAATATATTTTACTATAGGAGATTTTCAACTAGTATCTCTCATGCTGCACTTTGATTCAAATCAGCATTTCTAAGAAAACGTGAGTAAGAGTGAAAAGAGCAAAATGGTTACATCAGATAAAGTCCTAAGTAGTTGCTGGAAAATCTTGATATGAAATAAAATGCATAATTAGCTTTTTGTCTCTGCTGGTGAAACAGATGTGAATTATTCTCAAGTGGACAGCAGAAAAACCATAGTATATTTTCACAGAAAGTGGGTATCATCCACATTTAAAATTACATCTTTTGGGACTGATTATTCAAAACTGTAACATGATCAACTGATAAAATTCTGCGTGCATTAGTTTGCACAAGGTCTTGCCTTTGTCATTGCTAGCTAAATGTACAATCCAAGTACATCACCTGAAATGTACAATTGAAAGTGTTTAGTTTGCAATGCTACTTCTCCTATATCACACCTTACAAGCAGTAGAGGTGGAAGCTCAGAAATCACTGACCCTACCCTCACCAATGCTGTAAGACAGCATTTAATTTAGCAAGCAACAAAATGTCAAAGGAATCTACCTCCCTTCTTCCTACAAACTACATGCAGAATATCCCTAACTTTTACAGCAGCACTCTTCTAATAGTTTATAAGTGAACATCATTTATTGCACACTATTGCCAAGCTTAAACTCTTTGTCTGAAATGGAACAGACCATTAAATCTTCTATAGTTTGAATGTGTTGTTAAGACATACCTCAGCACTCCAAGGTAGTATGTTTTATCCATTATCTGTCTCTGAGGACCTGATAAAAGAGAGCAATATGATATTTTATTTTAAAAAAACCCTAATTTTGGTGAACTGCAAATTAGGAAAACAATCTGTAAAATTCAGAATATTAAAAAAACTAGAATTAATATATTTTAGTGTTCTTATAGAGGTATGATCTTATTTTAAAAAATAAGGCTTTTTAGACTACCGTGAAGACCAACATTACTAATACAGATACATGAATAGTTAGTATACAACAGAGTATTTTAGTTATTTTGCAGTGATGGAAGAAGACATAATAATCTTGTTCTGTTCTTCTGAATTATTTTTGAAGACAGCTCAGTTACAGAAAAACCCTTATCTTCTTTGGCTGCCAAGAGCAATATCAATAAGAGGGATGCTTTAATTTTCTCTTTCTTTCCGGTGCTTGTTTTAATCACAGCTATTCACTCTGCAACTTATACAGTGATGAAAAGCTTTCCTTTAAAAACCTAAATATTCTTTCAGAATGTTGGGAGACATCTTGATCACTATTTTCAATACAAAATACCTTTCACTGCAGTTTTTATTCCACTTAACCCCTGCTGAGTCACTGGACGGTCTGCAACTTTAATCTGAGATGATAAAACTCCTCCAGGAGTCGAAGAACCACCACGAGAACCAGGTCTTGCTGTACTAGGAGGCATCTATAAAAACAAAAAAACAAATGGAAAATCTAACAAGTCTGAATTACTACTTTATTATCCTTAAACAATTGCCAAAGTAATTAAAAACTTCAGTTAGTTTTTAGTTTAGAAACTTTCAGTTAGTTCTACACTCTTTCTGTAGGAATCTTTAATTATTTACACCTCCTCAGGAAAGCAACGCTTTAGTTGAATGTCTGCTGTAGCAGGTAAGGGATTCCCTTCGAACAGCTGTTCACTGTTCCATCTACCTGCAATATTAACGTTGTTTAGGTGCCCCGGGTGAATTCTGGATGTTGGACCTCCCTGACCCCTCCAGATAAGGTTTATACAAAATTGAGAACTTAAGTTCCTTGTAAATAAAGAACTTTAACTTCTCCTCACTCCAGTCATGGTAGTAATTAAAAGAAAAAAGAAAAAAGAAAAAAGAAAAAAGAAAAAAAGGACAATTATTTTTTAACATACCGCTGTTCCTATTCTGCCTCCTGACGGAGTCCTCGATGAAGAGGCAGGCCTTGACGAAGAGGTCAGCCCTATTCCTGCTCTTGAAGAGGAGCGAGCTATGGGAGGTCTGTGACTGCTGGCCATGTTCGGTTGTTTTTTAGCTTCTCTCTGGTAAGAAGAGAAATTGTCCTTTGATTTGCACAAGGTCCTCAGAACTATCAAAGCCCGACATTTTAAAGCTTAAGTCTTACTAAAATAAGTTGAGGTTTTTGGGGTTTTTTTCAGGAATCTGCAAAGCACCTCCTTGCTGGATGGCAGAAGACTGCAGTAGGGCTGAGGAAGGACCACGTAAAGTCAGGCAGCAGTCCCTTTTCAGTGCTTAGCGAGCCCTCAGCTTATCCTTGTGGCATTTATTGCTTCAGTATCTGAATGCAAGTCTTCAACGAAACAAACTAGGAGTGAGCAGCTGCTGCGAACACTCCTTTGGTGCTGCGAACACTCCGTAAGCCATGACCCGTCACTAAAGCGATCCCAGACTGCGCTGTCCCTGACAAACCCCAGCAGCTTTCGCCACCCCCCGCGGAGCCCGTGCCAGCCGCAGAGCAGCGCAGAGCAGGGCACAGCAGCGCAGAGCCAGCTCCCCGGCGGGCCCGTCCCCTCACCGCACCCCTCACCCGCCATCGGCCAGCGGCAGCGACACCGTATCGCGGCAACCACCAGCACGGCTATCGCGATGACCACAAATCTCGCTCCTGCTCCCCGCAGACACAGAAGACTACAACTCCCAGAGGGCTTCGCGAGCGAAGAGCGGCGGTACAGCCGCCTCCGCGGGGCGCGATGCCTGCCGGGATAAGAAGTCTCACGGCCACACGGTGGCGCGCCCCGTGACGGTGCTTCCGGCGCAGCTTCCGGCGGCGGCGCGGCCCGTGCTGTGTCAGGTCGGCGCTGCCGCCATGGCGGGTGAGGGCAGCACGTTCCGGCTGCGGTGCTCGCTGCTGGGGCACGGGCAGGACGTGCGGGGCCTCACCCGTGGCCTCTTTCCAGAGGGTGGCTTCGTGTCCGTTTCGCGGGACAGAACGGCGCGGCTCTGGGCCCCTGACGGGTGAGTGCTGGGCCGCGGCGCTGGGCGGGCCGGGCTGGCAGGGCGCTCCGGCTGGCGCTCCGCGGGAAGGAGAGGGCGGAGGTGCCGCGGCCGGGGCCCAGCCCGTGCTCTGCCCGTGCCCCGCCGAGTTGCTCTCCCTCCGCAGCCGTGTCCTCTCCAGGGGCTGACAGCAGAATCGGCGGGGCCAGGGGAGGCAGCGAGCGGAGGAAACCTGTTCCAGCAGGCGTTCGTGATTGGCATTGCTGCTTGCATAGAGTCATGGAATTTTAAATGCTTAGAAGGGACCTTCAACTAGTCCCAGTCCCAGTCCCACCATGGGCAGGGACACCTTTCACCAGAGCAGTTCGCTCAGAGTCCCATCCATCATGGCCTTGAGGACTTCTCGGGATAGGGCATCCGCAACTTCTCTGGGCAACCTGTTCTAGTGACTCACCACCTTCATAAATAAAAGATTTCTTCCTAACACGTAATCTAAGTTTTCCCTCTTTCAATTAACGCCCATTACCTCTTACTTTATCACTAGAGTCCTTGAGGAAGAGTCCCTCTCCAGCTTCCCTGCAGACGCCTTTAGGTACTGGAAGGTTGCTATGAAGTCTCCATGCAACCTTGTCTTCTCCATGCTGAGCAGACGCAACTTCTGCACGCCTGCTTTTGGGGAAGATTGTATGTTTTTAAGCAGTTAGCTGCACATCTGTGTTGTAGCATGCTTTGGAGATGCTAACAATGTCAGTAGTTCTGGGCATTTTTCTTACTCGGTGGTATTAATAATGTTGTTTCCACCTCATGGTATTCAGTGCAGAAGAAGTCATTCTGAGTAACCGTGCTGCAATTTTGACAGTAAAGCACGGTGATTTGAATGCATAAAAAAACCCCCATCCTTTCTCACTCTTGCTAAGCAAGCTTCTTTAAACATAAAATAGAATGTGAACAAAAAAACTGCACAGAAAATTGAACACACAAACACACAAAAAAGAAATAAAAGCCCCAACATTAATTTTTCTGATATTCATATTGCACAGGGTTGTCTCCTACTGAATTTGTCTTGTTGAATTCACAAAGTGAACTTTTCAGCTTATTACCCTGACCAGAAGCAGTGCTGCTAAGTAATGTGGATAGGAGATGATGGAGATGTAGGGTGTTGCTGGAAGCCACAGGAGGTGTCTCCTCTCTCTGGCTATATTTTTGTATTGTGAACTGTAGCCTGAAGTTGCTAGGCATGAATACTCTTGCATTACCTCCACATGAAATAGAAATAATTGGCAAATTTGCTGAATGCTTACATGTGTCTTTATATTGATCTTTGCAGCTCTGCAGTTGAGGTGAGGAAAGACTAATCTCTTATTAAGTCGTTCATCACAAAGGAAAGAACTTGTTAAATTGCACACAAGCTTGCTGCAGGAAAGGAATTCTAATTCTAACCCATAATTTTTGAGAACTCCCTGAGGAAGAAGACACGAGCAACTTATTTGGGGTCATAATGTTGATACTGATTATCCTTCTCTGCTTTGAAGGTTCAGGGATTACAGTAGCCGGGGTTTAGTGGGTGAGCACACTGTTGCGTTCTGTTTTGGTTTAGCATTTCCAAGAAGAGTTGTTGCCTTCATTTGTTCCATGTGCCTTAAGTGGAGAAGGTATTCTACAATTTAGTAGAGTATTGTGATTTCCTTACATATTTCAAGCTTACCAAGCATTAGGGTATGAAGGATAACAGTAAGATATGGGTGGGGGAACAAACACAGGAAGACAAAACAAGCACACAGCACCACAGTCTGCATGTTTATTCTATGGGAATAAGTAACTTTTTCCAGTTAATGCTGTAATTGTTGAGGTTGGCTCAGAGTGAAGAAAGAAAAATCAGCACCCTCTGCTTGATGAAGTTACAATTTATTTTACTGTTACTTGTCTACAGTGCTCCTAATGAAGAGCTGGTGAATAGTTTTTACAAGCAGTAAACTTCATTTATGTGCTCTTACTGTAACATGTACTTGGCTATACAGTTAAATTTTCAGACAGCAGAAGATGCCATAAAGAAAAACTGTAGCTATTTCTGATCAAATTTGGTATAGTGTTTGCCAATGAGCAAGGCAAAACAAAACTTAAGTCCTTCCAGGCCTGTCATTGCATTAAAAAATAAGTGTAAGGCTTTAACTATTGTGTACTGGGGAGGAATTCTGGGATGTAATTTTTCTCTTAAATTTTTAATTCTTTCTAGGCCATCCATACTATTTATTCTGCACAAGGGCAGTAGCATAGCTATTAATTCAAGAATTGTAGTTTACTCAAATAAAGTACTGTTTTCGTCATGATTCTGAACTGATTGTCACATATGTTTAAGTCTTAACAGGGGTTTTACTGAGATGCACTGTATGAGTGGCCACTCAAATTTTGTGTCTTGTGTGTGCATCATACCTCCAAGTGACCTCTATCCTCGTGGGCTGATTGCAACTGGTGGCAATGATCATAATATTTGCATTTTCACAGTTGACAACCCAGCACCTCTTTACGTCCTTAAGGGTCATAAAAACACAGGTATGTAGTAATTGCATTGTGGAGTTTTCTGCATAAAAGTTAATGTGATTTGTTAGAGAGGAAATAAAGTTGAATTTATAAAACTCAATTTTAAAAAAATTTGGTATATAATGTAGCAAACGGTTTAATTATGGCCTTTGGAAATCGGACTTGATAGTGTTATTTCATGCAGTGGCCATTCAATGCAAGGACTTCCAAGTTCATCCTGATGACTGTTTGAACTTTCACTGTCCCTCTGAACTTGTGGCAATGTACAGAATAATTACCATTTTGTCAAGAGTTGCATTTTTAAGAAGCAGTTAGTTCAGTTCTTCATGTATTAAGATTAATTTTTTAGTCAAAGCTGATACAAGTAGAGAAAGTCAGCTTCCTAAATAAACTTTCTCTGCCCATTTTGTTACTTAGATGGGAATTTATTGTTAATTGATGCTTAAAATACATAGCGTTACACTGTGTTACCGCAGCATTGCAGAGTTTTTACCAAAGCTTTGAATGTTACCACAGTTTTTTGGTGGTAGTATTTTGCCTTCCAAGAACGTGAGCTAAGTATTTCTGGCTGAAATCTTGCTTCATGAAGACATAAATGAATACCTGTTGAGAAAACTTTTCTTTCTCTGACGCCTTAAAAACTAAACCTTTGCACTAATTGTGTGTCTTTACTAGTTATCTGATCTGTTTGTCATCATATTCTAGTCTGAGAGATCTGTGACTATGAGAAATTTAAAAATATGAATGGCAAAAATATTTCAAATTTTTTAACCTAAAAATCAGAGATTTTTAAGCAGTTTCTCTCTAGGTCACAATGCACCTACAGTTCACTTAATTCTTCTCTAGTCTCCTTAACACCAAATATGCTACTAATACCAAATAATGAAATGAATCTCTTTAAATTGCTGGCATAATATTTGTGGCAGTGCAGGGTACTTAAAAGATTTGACTTGTATGTTCATTCCAGTTTGCAGCCTTTCATCTGGGAAATTTGGCACATTATTAAGTGGATCATGGGATACAACAGCCAAAGTCTGGTTGAATGACAAATGTATGATGACATTACAGGTATGAAGTTCCTCTACATGAATTTAAAATAAATACTCTGAGTTTGGTTCTGACAGTTCTTAACAACATTGGGTTTTTGCAGGGTCACACAGCTGCGATATGGGCAGTGAAAATACTTCCTGAACAGGGATTAATGTTGACTGGTTCAGCTGACAAAACTATAAAACTGTGGAAGGCAGGCAGATGTGAAAGAACATTCACTGGTAAATATTGCTGCAGTTGATAATTTCATTGGTGTGATGTGTTCTTGTCAAAAGAGAACAAATTTTAAAATCTTACGAAAGCATGGATAAACCAAACAATATTTAGGCAAGATTTTTAAAGTCTTAAAGTAGTTACATGCCTGCAAGCCACATGAATTTTAAAAAGATAAGATTCAACTTATAAAGATTAACTGTGAGCAATTCATTTTTTTTTTCTAACTGCGCCCAAAAAGATTTGTTGCCTGGATTTTGATGTGAGCTATATAGAAGTGGTATACTGCTGCTAATGGAGAGAAGAACTGCATTAATTTTTTTTTTTTTTCTTTTTGTAAAGGACATGAAGACTGTGTGAGAGGTTTAGCTATTCTCAGTGAAATGGAGTTCCTTTCCTGTGCTAATGACGCTAGTGTTCGAAGATGGCGGATCTCTGGCGAGTGTCTGCAGGTGTATTATGGACATACAAATTATATATACAGCATCTCTGTCTTCCCTCGATGTAAAGGTAGGATTACTTTTGTGACTATTACACAACATTCTTCAGAATGAAATAACATGGTGTGTATTCTGACACTCTGTGGCACTGCCACAACTAAAGAACTCAAGCAGCATTTAATTTTTTTCATACACCTAGTGTAAAAAGATAAAAAAAGATTCCGTGACTCCAAAGTGTGTCTGTCAGAATTGCCCTGGCAGTATGTGGGATAAAAGGTACTGGGTTAGGGCTAGTTGAAGGCTTAAGTAAAACTTAGATGAAGCAGTAGACAGAACTATCTTCTTAGTTGCCACCTGTATTTCAATGCTGTTGCAGAGTAGTAAAATAGTAATGTGTGATTTACCGGTTTGAGATAATGTATTTTAGGTACTTCCACAACATGCATTATATATAGTTTAGGTTAAGAATTTTATGTATGAGGCTTAATTACATTTGTTTTCAGAGTTAGAGGTTTAGAGGTACAGAACTAACTGTTGAGCCAGTTGCAGAAGAAATTCCAAGTCAGTGACCTTTCTGTGGGACACTTGCGCATTTGTTCAGCAGGTAAAGTGCACGTATATGAGTTGATGCGTATATTGTAAATCTCCTATGCTTCAAAATTCTCACTGAGGTGTTTGTAGACTTTTGAAAGTGCTTTATGTGTGTTTCCTGAAGAAGTGGGCCTACCTTCCAAAATTCAATTAAAAACAAATGTGAAACTGTGCAAGCATAGTGCAAGATGAAGCAGTGATAATTACAAGATTGTTTAAGCCCTTGAAAGGAGGAAGGGGTCTTTCTTTGTACTGGGCACAGTTTCATTGACTGACTGGCTGCTTAACCTGCAATTTATGTACTTTGGGCTATTTTGAGAATACAAGTGAACAGTGGCTTTCTTTTTGCTCTCTGCTTGTAATTGAAAGAAGTACTAAATTGCAGAAAGGCTCTTTTACTGTTTTAGTTTTTAGATACCCTGTTGCAGAATGGCATGTAGAATCACAGCATGCTAAAAATGTACTTCAAAAGATTTTAATATATTTTTATTTTCAGATTTTGTAACTACTGGAGAGGATAGAACTCTTAGAATCTGGAAACAAGGGGAGTGTGCTCAAACAATCAGACTGCCAGCTCAGTCTGTATGGTGCTGCTGTGTGTTAGACAATGGTGACATCGTAGTTGGTGCAAGGTATCCAAGTTTTACTTTCAATATATTTGTAGATCCAAATCTGACAATACTTGAAAAAATTGCCAGCATCACTTTAGATATTAGTTTCATTTATATTTAAAAATACAGCCATTAAAGTATGTATGTGTTGAATTTAAACATGTGCTACACTTCATCCAAAAAGTAATTTTTTTACGTCAGTCATAGAGGTAGAGTGAATTCTTTGGAAATGTGGTAAGCCATGAATAGACTTCAGAATAAATCTAGTAAGCACGGTATAAAGAACTCTTTTGATAAGCGTATTGTATCTTGATTTTAAAATTATACCGAAGACAGCATTACCTACTTGATTCCTTCTCTGTGTGGTTTTAATATGAGACTGAATTCCTTTCATAACAATTATTGGGAGGGGTAGTTAGAAATACTGATGGGTTCCTGTGACACAGAAGTCACCATTAGAATTTATGCAGTTATTGTGATATTTAAAATAGCATTTCTGTTTGCATGTTTTCTCTCCATTCAGTGATGGAATTATAAGGGTGTTTACAGAGTCCTTGGAACGTACAGCAAGTGCTGAGGAGATTCAAGCTTTTGAAAATGAGCTTGCCCAAGCATCCATTGACCCTAAAACTGGTGATTTAGGAGATATAAATGCTGATGACCTTCCTGGAAGAGAACACCTTAAGGATCCTGGTAAGTTATTATACTTCTGTCCTCATAGAGGTGGCTGCAAATCTGGGTTTGAGGTATTGAAAGTTTCCAAATTTAAGGCTTTAATCCCTTTCAGTAGGGTTACTGAAGGAAACAGATTAGTTTTGCTCTACTGTCCTTTCACTGATTCTTTTGGGAGCAGGACTCTAGTTTAGGTTTTTAGGTTTTTGGGTTTTTTTATTCTCTTACGAGATAATTTAGAAAGAAGGTGGAATTGATGCTACAGTGTGTTTGAGATGTTACAGATCTGTTCTGCTAGCTGTATCAAGAGTATGTGAAACAGGTAATTTGCAAAAGGAGTACTGAATGTGCTTTTTTTTTTTCCCCTAGTAAAGGTAGTGGATGCAAATTTTCTGTTCTAGCTTTTGTCTTGAAAGGTAGTCTTGATGGGCTGTGTTCACACTTTCTAGGTACTTGGGAGGTTCTTGAGAATGCAATAGAAGAAGTAGTAAACATTATTTCTGAAACAGAAATATACTTTTTCCCAAGGTGAAAAAGTATTTGTCTGTTTCAGAAATAATGTTTCTGACACATGATCAGGAAGTGGCATAAAACTTACATCCATATGAATCTTTACATCTTGTTAGACCATGGGAGAATATCACTTTTCTTAATTGTCATCTCACTGGGAAGATGATAAACTTCTTAAATACGTGACCTAAGTATTGGTTTTGCCACTTTGTCTGCTGGCACATAGCGTTACCGTAATTATAAAATGCTCTTGTTACGATAGCTGCTATTATTGTGAGATGTAGTATTGTGACTGGTTTTCGCTGGGATAGAGTTGATTTTCTTCATAATAGCTATTAGGATGCTGTGTTTTGGATTTGTGCTGGAAACAGGATTGACAGGACAGGGATGCTTTTGTTACTGCTGAGCAGGTCTTACACAGAGCCAAGGCTTTTGCTGCTCCTCACCCACCCCACCAGCGAGGAGGCTGTGGGTGCACAAGGAGCTGGGAGGGGACACAGCTGGGACAGCTGACCCCAGCTGACCCAAGGGATATCCCAGAGCATATGGCATCATGCTCAGCATATAGACCAGGGGGAGGAAAAAGGAAGTGGGGGGATGTTTTGAATGTTGGCATTGTCTTTCCAAGTAAGTGATGAGCCTCTGGAGATAGCTGAACACCTTCCTGCCCATGGGAAGGGGTGTATGAATTCCTTGGTTTGCTTTGCTTGTGCATATGGTTTTTGCTTTACCTTTTTAATTGTATCTCAATCCCCAGATTTTTCACTTCTGCTCATCTGATTCTTTCCTGCATCCCAACCATGGGGGCAGTGAGTGAATGTCTGAGTGGTGCTTAGTTGTCATCTGGGGTTAAACCATGACATGCATCTACTTAATTCGTATGCTGTGAGTTGAAGTGCTGTTGAACTATTTTTTCATTTTTAATGCTGAGCACTATTTGAATACTTTTCTCTCCAATGTAAACCATATTCTTGAAATTGTTCAAACTCCTATCTGCAGGAGCAAGAGATGGACAGACGCGGCTTATTAAAGATAATGGGAAAGTAGAAGCATATCAATGGAGTGTAAGTGAAGGAAGGTGGATAAAGATTGGTGATGTTGTTGGTTCTTCTGGAGCTACACAGCAAACATCTGGAAAAGTTTTATTTGAAGGAAAGGTATATGCAAACTTCAATTGTAACTAGTCTTTGTTCAGTTAAAATATAATTTAGAAAATAGGTATTTGTTTGTACTTTTTTGTTATATTTGCTGTCAGAGGTAGAAGTATAAGTACAATTTACTTTATTACTTATGAAACACATTTTGTGAAATAAGCAAGCAAATGGACACAAATTATTTTGGAGAAAGGTAAACTATTAGTGGAGGAATTACCAGATTCTATTGTATTGTTAATACCTTGAGAAGTTAGTTTTAATATCCTTTCCAGAGAAAATGAACTTTATAATGCAAGGCTTACCTAAAACGTTAGGTACCAGGTCTTCTGTTCCTCTGCTCTATTGAACCTAATGACAGATAGGCTGACCTAAAGACCGATAAGCTGAAAAATGTTTCCTTTACTGAAATATACACAAAAAAGCCTGTCTGGGGCCACCACAGAAGAGATGCCTCTGAGATACTGATTTTCACTCTCACATGTTTTAAAGAAACATTACGAAATCATTGTTTGCCAGTGTTAGAAGTGTGCTTATAAGTTGGAAATTTCTTGAGACATCTGAGTGCTCTATAGCTTTGCAGGGAGCCAGAGGTGTCCATGAGAGTTACCTGATCTTTATTTTGTGGTATATCTGTACGCAGATTATCATGGTATGTTGTTTTACTCTACTATTCTTGAGCAGAGAATTCTGGAAAATAGAGGTTTAAGTCTGTCATGGTTTTGGCTGGGACAGAGTTCATATTCTTCTTAGCAGCTGGTACAGTGCTATATTTTGGATTCAGTATAGCAACAGTGCTGATAACAAGCTGATGTTTCGACCGTTGCTAAGTAATGGTTATTGTTTACTTTAAATCAGCAAATATTTACCTGCAGTCTCTCAGGAGAGTATTATAAGGAGAGTTCTGTAAGTAGCAGTGTTTTAAGTTTTTAGGCTTAGGTCTGGGCCAGTATTAGTCTGCATTTGATACATATTCATGTAATAAGCACTGGAAAACTTCTAATTTGTTTTTATTTTTATTCTGCTTAAAGGAATATGACTATGTTTTCACCATTGATGTAAATGAAAATGGGCCTTCCTACAAACTGCCATATAATATCACTGATGATCCTTGGCTGACTGCATACAACTTCCTGCAAAAGAATGATCTAAATCCTATGTTTCTGGATCAGGTGGCCAAGTTTATTATGGACAACACTAAGGGGCAAACAGTGTTGAGTACAAGTAATCAATTTTCAGATCCATTTACAGGTAAATATTTTAAACTTAAATAATGACATTAGATATTCCTTCCAGTTTTGTGCCTCAGCGCACTTGCTGAGGGTGCACTTTGACTGATTATCCACACCATCATGAGTGAAGATGTGGAACCAGACTGGATGCAGTACTGACCCCTGGGGTACACCACCAGTGGCTGACTTCCAGTAGATGTTGTTCCACTGATCACCATCCTCTGGTTGTGGTTGTTCAGTCAGTTTTCAATACACCTCACTGTCATAGAATCATTAAGATTGGAAAAGACCTCTAAGAATATTGAATTCAACCATTAACTGACCACCTCCATGTTCACCCTACAACATATCCCAGGTGCCATATTCACATGGGTTTTTGGATACTTTCAGGGATGATGAGTCAGCTACTTCCCAGGGCAGCCTATTCCATGCTTGACCGTCCTTCCAGTATAGAATTTTCCCCTAATATCTAATCTAAACCTCTCCTGGTGCAGGTTGAGACCATTTCTTCTCATCCTGTCACTTGTTACTGGGACAAGAGACTGGCCTCCATCTTGCTTCCTTTCAGATAGTTTTAGAGAGCAGTAAGGCACCCCTGCAGCTTCCTGCAGGAACTTAAACATCCCCAGTTCCCTCAGCTGCTTCTCATAAGACCTGTTCTCCAGACCCTTTACCAGCTCCACTGCCCTTCTCTGGACTCACTCCAGCACCTCCATGTCCTTCTTGTAATGAGGGACCCACAACTGAGCAGAGGATTTGAGGTCTGCCCTCACCAGGTCTGAGTACAGAGGGACAATCACTGCCCTGGTTTTGCTGGCCACACTATTGCTGATAAAAGCCAAGATGCAGTTGTCCTTCTTGGCCACCTGGGCACACTGTGGTTCATGGTCAGGCAGGTGTTGATCAGCATTGCCAGGTCCTTCTCTGCTGGGCAGCTTTCCAGCCACTCTGCGCCCCAGCCTGTAGCTGGTTGTTGTGACTCAGGGACAGGACCTGGCACTTGGCCTTGTTGAACTTCATAGAATTGTCTGCCCAGGCAGACTTCAGTGTTATAGCTCTTGAACTTCTTGTACAGATGTTACAGATACTTTCATATCCTTAAATGATTGAGGGGGAAGGCACAGATAGTTCTGGGAAAAAAAAAAAAAAAGAAAAGACAAATCTTCAGGAAAATTCCAATCAGGCTAGTTGTATTTTTCAGTCTAGTCTTTTTTTCCAGTGGAAAAAAGCTCCAGTTTTCGTACTAGTACAAGTAATACCACATGCTGTTAAGGCAATTAATAAAACACAAAAATACAGCTGTAGAATTAATCAAAACTGAGTGAAATACATAATTGACCTTTTTCAGGCAGGAAATAGAACTAGAACAAGTTGATTAGTGATAAGCTAAACCATGTTAATAAATTACATCCTGCATATCACATTTACAAAATAAACTAATTAAATTAGTGTCACAATGATGAACTTAGGGAGAAAATAGCATTGAAATAATTGAGCTAAATTATTTTCTTGCAATAGACTGGAAATGAAAGTACAGGCTTATCAGGGTATATGTAACTCTGAGAGCTGCAGTTACCACAGAATTAATTAGGTTGGAAAAGACCTCTGAGATTGAGTCCAACCTATGACTGAACACCGCTATGTCAACTAGACCATGGTACTACATGCCACATCCAGACTTCATTAAGCACCTCCAGGGCTGGTGTGTCCACCTCCCTGGTCAGCCCATTCCAATGACCAGTCACCCTTTCTGTGAAGAAATTCTTCCTCATGTCCAACTAAACCTGCCCAAGTGCAGCTTAAAGCTCTGTCCTCTCCTCCTGTCACTGGTTGCCTGGGAGAAGAGGCCAATCCCCAGCTGGCTACACCCTCCTTTCAGGGAGTTGTAGACTGTTGTAAGGTCTCCCCTGAGCCTCCTCTTCTCCAGGCTAAACATCCACAGTTCCCTCAGCTGCTCCTCATAGGATAGGCACTCCACACCCTTCACCAGCTTTGTTACCTTCTCTGGATTTTCATAACATCAAGGTGTGTTTAATAGTCATTGCTTTTCTTGCTGTCTGACTAGGTGCTGGACGTTACGTTCCAGGCTCTTCTTCTGGATCAAGTACAATACCTGGGGCAGACCCATTTACGGGTAATGTAAAATTTGTAATCTGTCTGGCTAGCACTTAAGATAGGTATTTTAATCGTGTTCTGTTGCATTCCATGCTTAGCCCTAGACAGCTGTTTCTTGCAGTTCTCAGTGTGGGCAGTAGTGTGGAACATCCTGGTAAGGCAGGCTCTGCCACTGCCAAAGCTCCTCTCAGTAGCGGGGAGCCCTGTGCTGTGGGGGCAGCCTCATGTCACTCTCCCCTCTACAGCAGAAGGGTAAGGACCTAAACCTTTTGTTTTGCCAGACTTCATATGCATGAACAACACTAGATTAGGTATGTTCACAGAGGTGATTTTCTGTTTTCATTTTTACTTATTTTTTTACATGATTTTTACTGGTACCATCCACCCTATATTTTTGATTCTGATCCTCACTGGTATAGCTATTGTAAAGTACTCCTCACTAGTTTAGCAAGCTTGTTTGCAAAGACATTCACAGTTCCAGCCCTGCGTTGTCAGACCTACCCCATCCCTGATTAGTAGCTTTTGCTCCTCAAATCGGGTCCTGTAGTCACTCCATTCCAAAATCTTTTCTGCAAGACCAGCCATGCAGTGAGTTGTTGACCTACTTGATGAGTCCATTTATATTCAAGCATTTTTGCTTCGTTCAGAGTATCAAAGAAACACCACCTGCACCCTTCATTGTTGCTCCCAGAGCTCTCTAATCACTCTTGATACCCTCCAGGACTTCCTTGGGTAAACCATTGATGGCCATGTGGACGAGTAGCAGGGTAACAATATGAAGGCCAGGCAAGGCTTGGCAGTGTCTCTGTGGCATCCCAAATCCTGGCCCCTGGCAGATACCAACCCCACCCAAGTCACCAGGCCATATCAGTAGGGGTATTCCTCCTTACCCTGTGGGAGATTACTCTGCGTCCTATCACTGCTGCTTGCCTTTCCCCTTTTTTCAGATGTGAGATGCAGTCTCAGCTGATTCTTTAATCATTGCTGGGTGTTTGTTCCCAGCAGTGCCAGGGCATTCACTGCCTGTTCTGCAGTTGCATATCTACAGGTAGAGCAAAATCCTTTGTGCTGTGACAAAAACTCACAGCCTTCAGTCTTCCCCATCTTGACAGTCATTCTGTGTCCAGCTGTCTCTCCTCCCTGGCTTTTGTGGCTCTGTCTGTGGTCTTTGCAGATGGAGGCCTCACTGAGGCCTCTGTGCAAGAGAGGCCACCTCCCACAGGAGAGACCACTCCGGGCCCAAGCACACAGAGAGAGAAGGCTTGGGCAGTGTGCCCTCCTGCTGGAGCTTGTCATGGATAAGGTATCTGCTGTGCTGAAGTTCTTTGCACGTGTCGTGCCAGAGACCATGACAGTATCTCCCAGCTTCGCTTCACTTAGCTTGTGAAAGCTGTCATTACCAGCACCCTCACACACGGGCCTAGATTAATCTTTGAAGTGTTGAATATTTCTTTGTAATTCCTTTAGTGCAGAATAAATAATCCCTTTAATAGTGCTGTTTGAAAACTAGTAACTAAAAAATACAAGTATGCATTACCTGTTTACTGGTGGTGGTGTTTAAAAAACTTAACATCTCTGTTAGGTGCTGGTCGCTATGTTCCCGGTTCAGCCTCAAATGCAGTAACTCCAGCGGGTGGAGTCGATCCATATACAGGTAAGAGAGAATGTCTGCCAGTGAAAACCATTCCTGATGTCTTGGTTTGTTTTTTTTTCTCTGACATGAATTCTGCATTGATGCAAATTCATACTTTATTAAAAATAATGAGCAGATGGAAGCTGCTTATACCCTGGAAAATATTAATAAAATAGGGATAATAGAGCCTTCCTTTACATGTGGGAATCATGCACGCAAGGTTTGCAATGTATGATAATAATCGGTTTGAGAGTTCTTTTGGTCTCCCATTAATTATGTTGTTGGTCAGAGAAACTGATAAATATATAGTTAATAGGCATTACACAATATCAGCCACTAAATGACCTGTGAGTTTAGGAAATCATTGTAGGTCATGATAAAAGCTTTTAATTGCTCTGTAAAGAAAGAGATTTCAGGCATGTGCCATGATTTGGTTATATCTGCAAATCTTCTAGCATGTAAATATGTTATGAAAATAATAAAATATAAGATTTCATGGGGAGAAGGGATCTTTGTTTCTAAAAAGGACCTTGCCATTTTCAAGTCTTAACTGCAATAGCCATTCTTGTAAGTGACCATGTATTTAGTTCACGTAATTAAGAAATGACTGTTAATAATTTCAACTTGTAGATTTTTACATGAGGGGAGAATAGTTTGCGAAGGTATTGCTTTAAGTTTTAACCCTTGAATGTAAAAATAATGTAAGGAATGAGAGATATTTGCATTCAGGTTTTTTCCAAAGGTATTTTTCTGAGTCATGTCCAGCAGTAGAGAGTTACTGTTCTATGAGAGTTACACTGTTAGGTGTCAGACACCTTCTGTGTCATACACTGTTGAATGCTTTGTATTACTTTTCTGTAGGAATGGGTGCCTACCAGTCAGCTGCAGCTAAAGTAGAAAATATTTATTTTCCGAAGAAGGATGCTGTCACCTTTGACCAGGCCAATCCTACACAGATTCTGGGTCAGTTTTTTAATATCAAGGATATTTTTTAAAATTTTTTGGAAGTAACTTGCCTAACTGAGCTTTTAAAAAAACCCTTTCCTTAATGCTAGATCCATTACACTAATCCAATACTTGGATTTTTAAATCACATTGAAGTTTGAATATAGCTCATGCCATAAGCAAAACATGATCACATGACTTAAATAAAAATACAAGAATTGTGATCACACTAAGAACATATGGTTTATTGTTTCTACTACCTAATAAAAGAGGAGTTGTATTTCAGTTATGAAAGCTGTAGTGATCTTGTGATTTTCTGCATTTTTGTGTCTAGGTAGGCATTTTCTAAAATTTTTCAGCAAATTCTGAATCTATGTGTTGCAGCATTAAAGGAGAATTAATAGTAGCAATCATTGTGATAATTAAAAACTTGAAATTAGAAAATTATCAAAATGGAAAAAGTATTTAAAAATCTGACCCCCCCAAAAAACCTTCAATTGTAATAGTTGTTTGTGAAGTGCTTTTGTATCATTTCATTTGAAATCTCGATTTATGAAGTTCTATTTTCAGAAAACCTTGCTTCTTCTATTGGTATTACAGGCAAATTAAAGGAACTTAATGGCAGTGCAGCTGAAGAACATAAGCTTACAGAAGATGACCTGATAATCCTAGAAAAGTTACTGTCTGCAACATGCAACACCTCTACTGAAACACCTACAGCACAGCAACTTCAGACTTTATGGAGAGCAGTTAACTGGCCAGAAGGTAAACACTTGCAATTACTTTTTGTACCATCATCAATACTTCACCATGAACAAAAAGTTAGTTATGCTGTATGTTACACTGAGTGTGTCCCAAAGACTTGCTATCCCAAGTAGAAAACAGATAATAAAAAGGAGCTAACAGCAATGATCAGCCACAGGGGCAAAATTTTCAATTGGTTGTCAGGTTTTATTCTTGTCACAATAGTAAACATAAAGGAGAAACTTGATAAAAAAATCAGTTATGGTTATTTCATTAGGAGGGGCATCCTCAAAAAAGTGTGAGACTTGTTTGGGAATAGAGTAAGGAAGTGCAAGGTTGGGATCCTAAGTTGTTACCAAATGAGAGATAAAATTATGGAGGTAAATTATGGCAGAAAAAATCCAAAGGAGCTCCTGTTTAATGGGGTAGAGAAGGAGAAGTTAGTGATGCTAGGCTACATGATCAAAACTGCATTAATGAAATTACATTCTGGAAGAATGCAAGTGGAGGTCATATAATTTCATGTAATAATGTATTGTCAGCACTGATGGATTGGAAAAGCTATTTGGTTGTTACAACGCAAAAAAAAGGATTGTGTACTTATATAAATATCTAAACATGGTTAAAATGAACTGCTTAAAAATTGCAGTTAAAGATTTATTAACAGGAAGAACATTTTAGTATTAAAAATTCATCGTTATTATATAACATCACCTAATCAAACTATGTTTTGCATAACAGGGAGCTGGTGATGGCTAATGTCATACCTTCCAGACTGTCTCTAATATACGAAACATTAATTCTGAAGATTCTGCATATCTGCAGGAAAAACCTCAATCAGTAGTTAGGCAGGTTCAGCTTTGATTTGGTTGTAAGCATTGGAGACCAGTGGTAGATCCAAGAAGCTAGATATGTTCAGAATTTGAGAAAGGAGGGATGGGATGCAAGCTTTCAGTTCAATTTCCTTAAAACCATTTCCAAGTCATCAGTCGAGAACATATTCTTTATTTTCTTTGCAGAGTATGTCTGAGACTTGAAGGTAGTCTTAAGATACTTGGTTTTCTTTTTAAAATTTTCCTGTAAGCAGTTTTGTAACTATACTGTACTGTAAGTTACGAAATGAGGAGAAAGGGAGATGCTCTCTATGGAGGGGTGTGGTGTTCAGTCTCTGAAATTTCAGCTTTCAAAGATGTTTTTGGATTAGTTACCATATCTTGTGCTTGCCTTCAGTGTTATCAATTAGAGGTTTTAGAAAAGTCGTTCAAGTTTTTCTACAAAGCATTATGTTAATTCGAAATCAAGGATTATGGATTTTTTATGATAATTGAAGTGTTACTGGAATGGGCTTGTGAATATTTGTCTTTAAGAATTTCAAACTATTTATGCTTTACCTGAATCTCTTTGTGCATGAAACTGTTGCTGTCCATTCCCAAAGCTATAGGGCTAAAAAGGTCTGTATCTGAAAGAAACTCACTGACAAATGTACACATAATGAAGTATTAATACTAATTTTTTCTTGTTTTGTTTCTTAGATATTGTCTTTCCAGCTCTAGACATTCTTAGATTGTCTGTCAGGCATCCCATTGTGAATGAAAACTTCTGCAGTGAAAAGGAGCACGTACAGTTTATCATCCTTCTCCTTAAATTTCTGAACCCTAAAGGAAAGCAAGCAAACCAGCTGTTGGCACTTAGAGCTCTTTGCAATTGTTTTGTCAGCCATGCAGGCCAGAAGCTCATGATGGAACAGAGGGATGAAATAATGACACAAGCAATAGAAACAAAATCAGGCAATAATAAGAACATCCACATTGCACTGGCCACACTGACATTGAACTATGCTGTATGTTTACATAAAGTCAACAACGTTGAGGGCAAAGCTCAATGTTTATCAGTAATCAGCACAATTATGGAAGTTGTTCAAGATCTTGAAGCCATTTTTAGACTGCTTGTGGCTCTTGGGACGCTAATCAGTGATGATACAAATGCTGTGCAATTAGCTAAGTCTCTGGGAGTTGACTCTCAAATAAAAAAGTATGCTTCTGTGTCGGAACCAGCTAAAGTAAAAGAATGCTGTAGGTTTGTTATGAATCTGTTATAATCATTCTTCTTAGCATTTGGAAGACAGCGTATGCAGAAAAAAGATGCTTTTATTCATATTTTATGGCAGACTATACTTGAGAAAATACTGTGGATTAATTACACTTGACTTGTTGCAAGATACAGATCAAATAAAACTTTTTTCACTGTTTGTCACTGGACTGCTTTTCTGAAGCATATAGTGCACATGAACTTTGCAAGGAGTCCTGGCATTGCTCAGATAAAAGTCGATCACCAAGAAGTCAAACCATATCAGTACTTACAGGTCATACAGACAGAAAAGGCAGAAAATGCATTTTTTTAGTGACTGTCAACTCTGACACCCACCCTGATGACATTCTGTGTTTCAGCATGATGAGTGTTTCTTGACTGGGTTTTTTCAGCAGACAAAGGGCCCTGAGAACTCTGAAGTTCAATAATGCATTTCACAAGTTTTTTAGTTAACATAGGCTAATATTAAGCCTCGTGAAATAGCCTGCTAAGGAAATTTTTCATCAGCTTTCTCCACTTCCTTTTGAAACCTACCTTTTGTGGCTCTTATCTTTTTTAATCCTAGGACTAGGTGACTTTTTGAGGAGTAGAATCTCTACGTGCCATATGGATGTTGTACTTCACTCATAAATTTGTATCTTGCAGCTTGTAAAGTGGCATGAACTTCTGCAGAAGCCTTTAACTGACTTTAATTTTTGAGGACAGGAATTCCCCATCAGTTAAGAGCAAATGTCTTACTCTATGTTGTAAAATACTAGATGATTAAAAACATGTCATCCTGAAGAGTGGGAGAGCAGTCTAGGTGCAGTGAAAAGACTGAACAGCAGAAGCTTGAAGAAGCTTCCTAGACGTGGTTGTTGCACCCTGCCTGTCAGTGTTTAGGAGACATTTGGACAGTGCCCTTGACACGGGACTCTTAACTTTTTGTCAGTCCAGAAGTGGTCAGGTCCTTTACAACTGAAATACTCTATTGTAAACTGTACAAAGTTAAAGTCAAGTTTTAGGAAGTAGCTTTAACTTTCATAACTCTGGTGGTGTGAAAAGGGAAAATAGTACTTCACAGCTTATTCCAGCAGACCTAAGATGTTCTGCACAAAAGGGGGATGTTATTTTCTACTGCTCCTTTAAGTGTTAAGTTGGGTTTAGAATTAGGATGATCTGAAGATGGTCAATGTTTAAGTTACATTTTTCATTAGATTCATAGAATAGGAAACAGGAAAGGCAAATTTTTCTGGCATGTGAGGTCTATATCACATGATATCTCCCTATGTTGTGTGTGCCAGATTTTGTGAAGGCTTTTGTGACCAAGAGCTTTTATGTTTTTTTTTTTTAACTCCAGCTACCTGAACTGAGTTACTGCACTGCTTCTAGCAAACCTTGTCTCTCAGATCCTTAGTTGCATTCTTGTACAGTTGCACTTCTAGTGGATTTCCAGATAAATAACCTCACAGTTGTGATCATGGTCATAGTCATAGGTTTTATGAGTTGATCCATTGGAGGTTTATATATGAGGCAGTCCAAGGAATTATTCAGGATTTACAGTGCTTAATAGATAAACACCTTCCTGGGAAAGCATCTTAGAAGCTGCCTTTTGGAAACATGTCTGTGAAATAATGTGCCTGTCTGTTGAATTTTGGTTGCCTACTATACTATTGTTCTTGAAGCTTCAGCTTTTTAATGTGCTCTTTAACTGTGTTTGTACCTGTGCTATTTTAAGAAATCTATACTTGCCCTAACATTTTGGTTTTATTATTGTGGGATTGCTCTGTTACAGATTATTTCGTTAGATGAAAATTGTTTTGAATTTCCAAAACCAAAAATTAATGTTTATATTAATAAACATACTCTGGCAACTCCCAAGAAATGGTATATTAAAAGAGACAACAAAATTCACTTAAATTTGCAGAGAAATTATGAGGTGCAGCAAAAAATACTTCTGGGGACTGCAGCTCTGTTAGGCAAGATAAACAAAGCAGGCCAGGACTATTTGGAGAGAAAGATACCTGCTGCCACAAGGTTCTGTGATACCCAACCCTTCCATGATCCAGCGTCGTCTGAGGAAACAGGGAGCGGGGGATTGTTTGCTATTGCTTTGGTTTTAAATGGCACTGCTTAAAACTCCACTGTGGTTCGTGTCAGCATGTATGTAAATAACCACACAAATGCACGTAAGGGTACGGCATGCCAGAAGTAGAATGCCCTAGGGATGTCATCAGGGTGAAGTTCCTGTTGCAGTGAAAGAACGTTAAATCTGTACTGAGGAAATGTGCCAGACCTGAGGTCCACGGTGTACAATCTTTTGAGGCCAGAGGACATTGAAAACAAGTACATGCCTGGCACACAACTGGGAGCTGGCTTGCTGTCTACAGCAGTAAACTTTGGATTAGTTGGTCTGTGTGCTAAGTGCTCCTGATTGCATTCATCCAGGGGATAGTTGAAGTATGTTTGAGAGATTTCAAGAGCCCCTTGAAGAGAAGTTGTGTCTTCTGCTAAGAATTCAAAGCTTCTCGGTAGATGACACAGTTCTTCTGGCATCCTTTTCTAAGCTAGAATGGAAGCTTTTTTAGAAAGAGCAGCAAACATCACACAATAGCACCTCATGTTAAACCATTGTTGTAAGGCTTGCCTTGGGTTTTATGAAGTGGAAATACTTGGGATCTACTTAGACCGAAACTCAGGACATAGTATAAAATGCCTTCCTAAGGAACTGAATGAGAAATCAAAACTGAATTGGGTCAGCACCAACTGCTGTATTTTCCAAGATAAAAGGAGACTACAGTAACATAAATTGGGATAATGTATCACCAGGTTTCTGTAATGTCTGTTATTATGGTGCACCTTGCTCATATCAGGACTTAATTAAGCACTGTTAATTACTCAGTTGTGTTCAGGCTACAGCCAGAAATAGACTAACTGCAGTCTGCAACACTGAACTATACATTTGTGAATCATTGGGTGCAGTCATTTTTTTATAATGTAATATCCTGTAATAATCTACAGGAGTCGTACTGTAGATCAGTACTACAGAGGCAACTCCAGATATTGTAGGAGATGTTACAACCTGCTGGTTCCAATCATGAAGTTTTTTTTTTTTTAAAATACTTAGTTAAGCTTCTTAGCTGAATGTGATCCATTACTATATACTGCAATCACTTGCCTCTTTTTGTCTCCTTCTCCTTAAAATATCAACAAATCCAAAGTCTAGGAACAGTAGATATTTCCCATCTTTTCAAAGCATGTACTGAATAGACTGAAACAAAATGTTCAGCAACAAGATGCTATGTGCAACTGTAGACAGCCTGAAGCGTACCTGGGTGTATTCAGAGGTCATATTCTTCTAGTGTTTTTTTGATGCTTATTCACTGTAGAGATTGAGTTTTCAATTTTGGTGGGAAATTTTGTTTCTAGACTTTCCAATTCAAATAAATTTGCAAACATGGACCAAGATGATGTTGGTCTGTATCAACCACATAGAAAAAAAGAAATAGTGTCAAGGAAGAACTAACCCTTTTTGACAGTAGAATTTGAAGCATGTGATCACATAAATTCCAATATTGTTACAAATCTTTTCATCAACAGCCCAGTTAGCTTCTGATTCTGTGTGAGTAGATGCTGCATTCATTGAAAACACAGTTTGCATGCCTAAGCACACAGTGCTTAACTTTTTATTTTCCTTATAGTTGCTCAAGAGATCTCATTTCCATCTCAAGTTCACAGACCCGCCATCAGTATCTCCTAATTACTTTACCTTTACCACCTTCAGAGTACGCTAAGAGTGTCATTTGCTGATGATAAATACAAAGATATATTCCCACCCATCCAGGTAATCTAACAACTTAGACTAATCAGGATCAACTATGACACTATCTGCCTCTGCAGCACTTTCGATCACCACTAGCTTTGTACAACTTGGATTCAGTGAACCTCTACCTAAATGGGCCAATACCTCCTCTTTGAAGATCCAACACAATGTGGGCAGCAAAAAACTGATAGGCAACACGTTTCAATCTGGGAAAGAAAGCAGGTATAGAAGAACAGACACTCAGGTATGTTAAATAAAGAAAATGATTGCCTATCTCTGCACAGAAAAGGAGATTTTTAATACAAGTTCTCCATCCATAATGATGGACATTTTTCTACCCTAGTCTTTATTTTCAGTTATCCTCTTTAGGATAATAGACTGAGTTCCCTCGATAACTAATGCTGGTGGCAGAATGCTGATCAGTGTGTTATGAAGTTGCACAGAGCAGTCACCTGCCTTTAAGAGGCTTCTCTGCTGTAATTCCTGATTGTTCACATAGTGTCACGCTTCTCAAGTACTCATTAAGTACCATGGAAAAATTAAAGTTATTGTTGTTCCAAAGTTGTTGGCAATACTAAGAGCTGCCAAGGGAGGAGTATGCAGGTCCTTGCACCATCGAGACAGGTTGAAAGCCAGGGAAAAGTTCAGGATTAAACAGTAGTTGCAGAGGATAGACTCCTAGAATCATCACAGAATCATCAAAGTTTGAAGAGAACTTTAAGATCATCAGGTCCAGCCATGCACCCAGCATTGTCACTGTAACCACTGAACCATTGAACTGCATCACCAGCACCAGATACAGACATCGCTTGAACACCTCCAGGGGTGTTCAGAATGCCTAACCACCTTGACAGTGATTTTTTTTCCCCCCCCAAATACCTAATCTGAATCTCCTCTGTCTCAGTTTACGGCCATTTCCTCTTGTCCCCTGACTGCAGGCACGGCAGAACAGACCGACCCCACCCCACCGCACCCTCCTTTCAGGGGCTGTAGAGCGATGGGGTCACCTCCTCCACAGACCAAACAGCCCCAGCTCCCTCAGCCGCTCCTTGTAAGCCGCGTTTTCTCGACCCTAGGTCACCGATATTTGTGTGAATGGGTGGCCTGGCCCCGTGCGGCAGCAGTTTTGCTCTCGGCCCGCTAACCCCGAGACCCCCGGCCGCGCACCGACAGGCCCGCCCAGCT